>VJWM01000019.1:1200000-1699775 GCA_010909165.1 Anthoceros angustus
CTCTCCTTCCTTGAGAGCTCGAAATGCCCCATACATGGATCGGTATGGGGCGGCCCAGATGGCGAAGGCTTCTCGGTCTTGCGAGCCTCACAGCTAAGCCAGGGGCGAAATCCTTCCCGGTCAGCCCTCTTCCCCATTGCGGCGTGCGGGAATACCAATAGATTATCACCAAGGTGATCCACCTTGGTGAGTAGGATCGATGGACAATGATCCGGGCCGCCCTTACTCGGCCATCCAGGTGGGATGTCGATACCGTTGGTGGTCCGTTGCGTCGAGCCTTAGCATCGGCTGCTGGTGGCCCTATCTTCCCCTTCGCCTTGAGGGCTCGGCACCCCCCTCTTCCTCCTTGGGGGCGGTTGTAGGCGCCTCGGGACCTCAAGGTCCATCGCCTTGGGTCCTCCGGAGGTTCTTGGACCGCACCTCTTTATTGACCGCCCTTGACATCTTCGGGCAAACTCCGGACAGTGGCATCAAATGTCGAGACCATCGGAACATCAAATGCCACTCCACGCACCAATTCTCCCTTCACGGGCGAGCCCAAAGTCGGATAGCGCGGGTCACAATGTTGCGCTCCACAGGTTCCATGGCTCCCAAACTTAGCGGGCTTTTGGGTGCCATCGCCTTCTCCTCCCTTGGTTCTTTGTGTAGCCGAGGCTAGTGCGCCTTCTTGCGCGCTTCAGGCCTCAGCGGTGAGCAGGCGTCTGGTGTCCCACAGATACCGAGAGCCGGCGGTGCCGGGCCCGAGGATCGCGAGATCTCGAGGCTCGTGAGGCAGCCTTCTCCTGCGACCACGCCTTGAGAATGCCTTGGGCGGGCGCCTCTTCCACGGCGTAAAAGCGCAGTGCATGGCCTGCACAACAGATGCGATCTTGTTCCCGTAATGCTAAAACCGCCGGTGGGCGTCGCTGAGTGGGTCGCCTGACCGCTGAGATGCACGGCGTACATCTGCACAGGTGCGAGTGGTCGGGCCACCGCCAGCTATCGTGGGCAGGCTGGATTCCTCACTCCGAGGTCGGGGATGTCTCGGTGGGTATCACGGTGCCGATAGCACCCCGCTATTTTCGCCGTTCATTTTATCGCCTTGCTCAAAAACAAGGCCCTACCTAATTTCTAACCCCAGTCCGTGAATCCGATTCGCGAGCTGCGTGGTGTGAGGTCTCTCCAGAGCTGCTGAGGGCGGCACTATTCGAGAAGGCGGGTGGAGAGCTCATGTACATACATGGATATAAATGGAGGCGAGGATGTTGCTTGACTTAGCGACACATAATTTCATTTCTCCTAGCAAGGCAAGCAAGCTTGGTTTGACATGGGCTAGTACATCGAGCCATGTAGAGTGAAACAAGCTAAAGGAATCTTTGCAACACAAAGGTGAATTGCAAGAAGTGCCGTTGCGAGATAGGGAATTGGAATGGGCGATGAGCTTCACGTTGTAGATATGGATGATCATGAAATCATCTTGGGCTTAGAATGGATGAAGGCCAACAAGGTATGTGTGACGTGGACTCACGCACCATACAGATCTTAGGAGATGAAGAGCACAAAGTGAGTTGTGCGGTTCTCAAGCGAGGCTTGGAGACAACATTGATGATATCATCTCTAAGAAAAAGCTCAAATGTTGTGTAAAGGATGGAGAGGAACTCTTTTACTTGTCTGCAAGGACTAGAAGATGGTCTTGAGATGGAGTCTCGGAGCCAAGATTCAAAGGAAGTGCATGTCTTGAATGAGTTCAAGGACTTGATGCACGATGAGTTGCCTCCTTTACCTCCTAGAAGAATTGTAGATCATGAGATTGATCTCAAGCCGGAAGTACACCGCCTTCAAGAGCCATATAGATTATCGCGGGATGAGCTACAAGAGCAAGAGACGGATCTAACTAGCCAAGGGCTATGTGAGAATCTCAAAGTCCCCATTTGGTGCTGTTGTTCACGCAAGAAGAATGGAGGATTGAGATTATGCTTGGATTAGCACTCAATCGGATATGATGAAGAATTCTTATCCTTTGCCAAGGATGGATGACTTGTTTGTGATTGAGAGGTGCTAAGTATTTCACCAAAATTTGGATCTAATGAGCTATTACAGTTCGCATGAAGGACATGAATACAAGGCGCTTGTAGAACAAGGTATGGATCTTTTGAGTTCCTTGTCACGCCATTTAGACTCACTAATGCACCAGCCTAGTTTCACACTCTTATGAATACTATATTCAGAGATCTGATGGATGAGTGTGTTGTGATCTACTTGGATGACATTATGGTATACAATTCTACCTTGGAAGAGCATGTCCAACACTTGAGGAAAGTGTTAGAAAGGTTAAGAGCAAATTCTTTGTTCTTAGCTATAAGGAAGAGATAGAATTCATAGGATTCATTGTCTTTGCGGATGATATCAGGATGGATCCTGATAAGGTAAAACCATCTGAGTTGGCTGCCAGAATGTGCACGTGCGTATGTTTTGGGATTGGCTAGCGTGTGCGGATTTGTACGATGTTTGCCAAGATTGCGCCCCATTAATGATCTCTTGAAGAAGGCGAAGGCTTGGAAGTGGGATGATGAATGTCGGAGGGCATTCGAGTTTACGAAGTTGAAACTCGGCACTACTGATATTGGCAATCTATGATCCAAGAAGGATATAGAAGTATATCACGTCGTCGAGATATTGCAATTGGCGGAGTGCTCATGCAAGAAGGTAGGCGGCTTACGAATCAAGGAATGCATGAACATGAAAGGAAGTACCCACTTATGAAAAGGAGATGACTCATCAATCAATTGTCTCAGATTTGGAGACATTATCTTCTAGGAAGATCTTTTGTCTTTGTACCACAGACAATGTAATACGAGCTTCTTTACAAATCAGCTGCGACTAAGCACAAGACAGGCTAGATGGCAAGATTTCCTGGCAATGTATAATGTGTCTATCAAGTACAAGCCAGGGAAGGAGAATCTCGTGGTAGATGCTTTGAGTCATAGCGAGTTTAAGTTTGATAAGCGCTTTTCTGTTGAAGAGGCCTAAGCTAGGCGCAACACGGATGGTGATTGAGCCAAGGGACACTCGCATGATCAGGAAGCTTATCTGAGGATCCATTAGTCTGGTAAGATCGAATCATTAGAATTTTTCCCACTACCACAAGGGCTGACCTCAAAGTTAAGGCATAAGTGTGGGAATAGACCTCGTTAGTTACAAGCGCATTGGAAATGTGGCTTCCACGAACTACAGCCGCTCTGAATGGATCTTCTCTCATAATGTGTTTCATATCTCTTTGCTGAAACCATTTGTGATTTCGAAAGAGAATGAAGATATGACTAGGAAGGATTATGTCATCCTGGTTCAACACAAAAAAATTCTGCGGGAGATTGTTGAATTCCTGGCAGAGAGAGAAGCGCCTGCTGTCCGTGGTAATATACCAGAGTATCTGGTAAAGCTTCGTGGTTATGCAGATCCTGTCTGGGTTTCACTTGAAGATGTGCAACAAGGATCATGGATGATCTCACATTACACTGGAGGTCATTGAGGACAATGACATCTTCCCAGTGGAGGAGAGTAACGGCACTGGATACGTCTCTTCAATTTATATTGAAGTACCAGACCTCAACCAAAATTTGTATAAACTACATATACGAGCTTGTATGAAACCCTGAGACTAGAGTTTGGAATTGCAAACGCATGCGTTGGGCGTCTAGAAAGGACATCGCGATGATGTCCCGGACACAATTGTTGGGCATGTGGGCAACAATTTGCGACTACTGGACAAACGGCTGGTGGACTGGACAAGCTCATAGTGCATCTAGACAAAAGGGTGATGGCCAGACAACAAACCTTACATAACAAACAGAGTGTTTGCCCGACACTTCTTCTAGCTATGGCGACAAAAGAAGCCCCTCAGTTGGGGCCTATCTTGCAAATAGCAGCCGCCATGGCTGCTTGACTTGCTCGGCGTGCCTCCCTAGGAGCTTCTTTTCTAGTTGCAACCTGAGCTCTCAATGCCAACTTTTGTGCAAGAGCTTCCTCCCTCCCTGGCCCTTTTGTTCGCGATTTCCATGTCCTTTTTTTGGGCTTTTGCTAATGCTTCCTCTGCTTTCTGTTTTGTAACTTCAATCTTCTTTTGTTCAATTGCATCTTGCCTTTCTAACTTTTCTCCAGTCATCTCCTTCTTTGAGATGCCTCCCACTAGACATTTCCATCTCCTTTGCTCTCTCTACCAAGATGAATGCCTCGCTAGTCAAAACAATTGCTTGTTGGAAGGCCTTACCTTTTCTCCTAGGAAGTGTGCGTGGAGGATGGTGAGAAGTAGTGCTCAAGATAGTCTCCATACGGGCGGTCATCTCTGCTGGCAAGAGTTCCAAATCATTCGATCTCTGAAGCTGATCTTGCTCAACTTGGGCAAGATCCATATCACACAAGCCCTCAACACCCTCCTTGTTTATGTTAGTTCCCGGCTATTACGTTGGTGTGACTCACCATTTTTCAGCGATAAGCTTATTCTGGTTACGGTGAAGGGCCGGATAATCGCATCTTGTCCGGTTTTCTTTTGTGACATTTGAAATAACAGGTTAGCAACTTCATCCTCCTGTAGGTGTGTGGCGCGACTTTTCTGGGATGGATACCGGTAGCGCGCACAATCCCGGGTATGTCGTTGTAGTATGGAGTCCGTTCCCAAAGGAATGATAGGCTCCGTTTACGCGTTTGGTGATTCCCTCGTCCTTAGCGCTCGTTCTCAACACACATACTCCTAACTACTCACAGCGTTCACCGTCACAGGCCGGTATGGCCAAGCGTTTAAGGACCCGTTGCGTCCGTATCGTTCATACATCCCTCACGCATCATCCTTTCTCTCTCCCCTCGCTACACTCTTGGTCTTAGAAAAGGCCGCGGGTTCTGATCCGGACCTCCTCCGTCGTTCAGCCTCCGTCCGGGCTCTACCCTCCGGAGTTCCTCCGGCTCACGTTCAGTCAGTTCGGTGCGGACGCGGCTCGGGCGAGCACGGTCACCATCCCACACACACCACAGCGCGTTAGGTCAGTCACGGGACCTTGATCAATCTCCCGGGCTGTCGTGCACCTTTCGATTTCGGGACTCACGTTAGCAAGACTGCAGAGCAGCGGCATCAACACCAAGAAAGATGCTTTACTAGGCGGCCTCGGCCCTCTTATCTGCGCCCAGTGGCGTCTTTATTACACCCCTATTACGGTGATAGCCCATTTCGGTATACCTAATCGGCCGCTACCATCCTATCTCCTCCCCTATCTCCTTGTAGGAATGGGAAGGTCAGGCCCGCCTCGGGAATGGGTGGTCAATCCCCGTCACAGCGGTTGTGGCGCACCCAATCGGATGATCCGGTGGCGGGGCCCCTCCTCTCCCGGAATCACATCGGGTTGGGCTCGTGATCGACAAGCCGTTACCACGGCGTCATCCTCCACTGGCCTCCACAGGTCCTTGGCCGGTGGGGCCACCTATCTGCTCCCCTAAGCGTAAGTCGAAGGGGCTCCTCCCTTGCCATGGGTCCTCGAGGTCTGTCTCGACTCCACGAGTCGGCTTATTCACTGGTCCGGTAGGCTGGGTCAGGCCTTGTCTCAGGGGTCCGGACCTCGGGGTCGTTATTCGGTCCGGACTTGGTCGGACTTATTTCGGACTTGAGTCGGACTTGAGTCGGACTTGAGTCGGACTTGAGTCCGGACTTGAGGTCGGCCTCCCTAGTCCGGACAAAGTCGGACTCACCGGGTTTCCTCCCTCACGGGACTCCTCCGTGGCTCTCCTCGAAGTCCTTGCTGTTCCCGATCGCCGGTGACTCCTTGGCCCCTCCTTCCATGGTGAGGTGCGGGTGCTTACCTCGATCGCATCCGCTCCCTCGTTCTCCTCCGGTTGCTCCTCTCGCTCCGTCATCTCCAAGCAGGCCACTAGGGTCCTGTCTGTCCGTGGCCTTCATTCAGGCCGTCCAGTGGTTCGGCGTCGAGAGGCTTCTGCCTTGGGGCTCGGGTAATAGGCAAAGTCAGATCGACTTGTTGAATTGCCTCTTCCACGTGTGCCCCGACTCCCTCCATAAGTGTTCGGGAGGGTCTTTGCCGGCTTGTTGGGCCACCTCCTGCCCGGTTGTGGTGGGCGGTGTATCAGCGAGGCTACAAGGCCTCGGTCACCTCTGCTGCCATTGTTGCTCCACTGCTCCGGCTCCGTCGTTTTCTCCATTGCCTTACCGCCATGGCCTTCCGCCTTTCTCTGGACCGGCGGCTTCTTTTCTTCCGGTGCTCGCGCTCCTCCGTTCATTACGGCCTTTAGCTCATGACTCCCTCTGATCCGGATACCTCGTCCAGGCTCGGACTTCCGGCTCAGCCATGGCAGCGTCCAACTCCTTGGATAGTCGCGATTTTCCTCCGTCTTGAGGAGAGGCACTACGTGCTCGAGTCGTGGATTCTCGTTGAGAATCACTGCTGCTCAAGCGCATCTTGGGTTGTAGCTCCAGTGTGTCCTTCTTGTCCTCCATCTGCTGCGCCTCCTTCTACCTCCTGCGGTGTACTGGAGATCTCCTATCTCAGTCGCCTCCATCTCCTCCTTTGGCCCTTGCACGCTCCATAGCACTTTGTCGGCCTTGAGTGCCTCGGTACTGTGTGACTCTCCACGGTTCGATCACGTCTGGTGATCCGGTCGCTCTTCTTGGCTCCTTGGCCTTTGCAGGCCCCCTTGGCGCCCTCTGGCGGGCCGCCTCAGTCCAGCTCTCTGCTTGTGCCGGGCCTCTTTCCTCTGCTGCGCTTCCCTCGCTGCAAGGTCCTCCGCGCTTGGCCTCCCAGCTTGCTTGTGACTGAAGAACCTTAACCGTCTGTGAACCGCCGGGCCTCGCTCCGCCAGGCGTTTCCCTTCCTCGATCCGGCGAGGGACTCCGCTTTCCTTTGCCCCTGGCGCCTTCACTTGCTCTTGGGTTCCACCATCCTCCTCGGGTGGCCTCCACTTCACAGGTCTTCTCCATGTGAGACCCCAAAGCATTCCGTCCATGGCGGTGGCAGGACTTCGCCGTGTTTCTTCCACGGTGTGAGGCCCCACAAAGTCCGTAGTGGGAGCCGGCATTTCTCGATCGCCAAGGACCTCCATACCTTGATCAGTAAGTCGGTTCTCGGACCTAATCGGGACCCTCGGGTCGAGTGGTGGTCAGGAGTCTCACCCTCTTGGCCCTCTTGGCCTCTAACTCCTTTGTGCCCTCTTTCTCACAGGGCTCGGAGGAGGTGAGGGGTCGGGAGCAAGCTCTTTTGCCCCTTCACAGCCGGGGCAGGGGGGCTCGAGGTGGGGCTGCTGACCTCCAGCTCCTTGGGCACGTCCCTTCGCCCTCCTTACGCCTCTTGACCTCTTGCCACTCAGGTGGCGGGGAGTCCGGCACCTTCGAGGTCTTTGCGTTGGTAAGCGGCGTCTTCGCCTCTTGACTCCCGTTGAGTTCGTCGGGGCTCGGCGGTAGTCGTGGTTGTTGGCTGTTGCCCGGGCGCCCTCGCATCGGCTCCCTCCTCTTGCTGCTCGGAGGGCACCAAAAGGAGGAAGGGAATCGCCTCCCAAACTTCCACAGGTGGTGAGGGGTTCGCTCAGGCGTATGGAGTCAGGAATCCTCGATCGTCCTCCTCCGAGTCGCTTGGTCTTGAAGGGCGACCCCCACCTCAGGCGCCCTTGCACGCTCTGCCGGGGGCCTCCGGCCCTTGGCGCCCGTCAAGCTCTCCCTCCTTGAGCTCATGTCCCCATACATGAATCGGTATGGGGTCTGATAAGGGCTTCTCGCTCCTTAGCTTGCGTGCCTCTGGTGAGCCGGGCGAAGATAATCCTTCCCGGTCCGCTCTCTTCCCGGGGCGCATGCGAGAATACCAGCAGTTATCACCAAGGTGATCCACCTTGGTGGCGAGTTCAATGGACAATGATCCGGGCTCGCCTCGGATCCGGATCGGATATCAACCATCCGTTGGTTGTCATTGCGTTCGAGCCTCGCGCCGCCGTGGCGGCCTATCTTCCCCTTCGCCTTAAGGGCTCGGCACCCTTCTTCCTCCTTGGGCGGTTGTAGGCCATCCTCGGGACCTCAAGGTCCATCGCCTCGGTCCTCCGGAGGTTCTTGGATCGGACCTCCTTGTTGATCGCCGACATCTTCGGGCAAACTCCGGACTAGAGTTGTCAAGGTCGGACCATTTGGAACACGTCCATGCACTCCCCACCAATTCCCACTTCCTCCGGCCCGGGGCCGAAGTCCGGATAGCGGGTCACAATGTTGCGCTCCACGAGGTCCATGGCTCCCAGACTCCGGCTTTTGGGTGCCATTGCTTCTCCTCCTCTTGTTCTTGTAGGCTGTGGCGGTCCGGCACGATGTTCCTCGCCGCGTTGTTGCTCCAACCTTGACGGTGCGCGCTCTGGTAGGCGCCCAAAAGATAGCGCGAGCCGGATTGCGGGCGCAAGGGGCTGAGGATTATGCGGAGGCTGCGTGACCTCCCTCCTCTGGCGCTTGTGAAGTAATGGGCGGAAGGCGCCTCTTCGTTGTCGCGCGAGTGTGCATGGCTTACTCTCCCTACTGCGGCCTTGCGCGCGCGCGGGCGTGAATACTGCTGCGGCCTCGGCAGGTTACAGTCTGCCCTGCATGCCGACCTCCACTCGGGGCCGTCCGCGTGGCGCCGCCTCGTCATCCTCACGCCTCGCTCCTAGGTTACTTTCCACACGTACTTATCCTGTTTTGACACAGGTGGGTTGGGACTTATCCGTTACTCGGCGTAGTCGGAGCTTGCCATAGTGGTGGGGTCCGTTGTTCACTCCGGAGTATACTCGCCTCCGGCGCTACCCCAATTTATTCCTCCTTTTTGCCTTATTTATCCTTCAATCCTAAAAAGCGAAACCCTACTTATTTCTTAACTCCCGAAGTGCATAGCCCACATACTCCCTCTCTTTGGCGTCTCGCCAACACTAAATACTTCTTCACCCGCCACGAGTGGTGCAGCGACTCTCCATCTAGGCGTTGGCGGACCCGTTGTCATATACTTGCACCACTTAGTGACCCATCCATCTCATCTCGGTGAAGTTTGCACGGAAAATGCATGTACGACTATCATAGGAGGAGGCGGTCCCCTTCCTTTACATACTCACGATTCGCGGCGCGATGCAAATCTTTATTGGTTTTGCACCAAGCATCTTGTGAGCTTCTTCCATCCTCTGTGTCTTGAACAAACCCCAAGAGTCGCTCTGGCTTTCCTCTCTGTCAGTCTCCTTCCATCATTACTCGAAAAGTGGGCACTTCAAACTCTGGCATTACGGGAGAGTGTCGTAGGTCAAGTAAGGGTCCGTTGTGTGGTCACCTTCTCTGGCATACGCCCGGGCGGATGGCGACTTGGTATCCCGATCATGGGCGTAGTTCCTTGAGTTTATTGATCCTGCGGATGAGCCCATTTGTCTTCTCTGTCGACCCATTGGCCTTAGGATTGTAGGGTCGTCTTGCGATGATTGATGCGAAATACTCCGTCATGGCGGCCACCACATCATTAAGGAAATGGGTTCCCCTATCACTTACCAGCTGCGGACATCCGTCGGGGTTATGATGTTCTCGTCGAATTTGGCCACGGTATTTGCGAGTCCGTTCTTGTCATGCGCCTCTACCCACAGTGCGATGGTGTTGCCACGGGATGTATCTCCTTTGTGTGTGTCTTGTCGTGGGTATGGGTCCAACAAAGTCAATACCCCACTTTTGAAGGTGCGGTGCCAATATCGGTACTAGCGGCCCTTTGTGTCGGGGTTGGCTTTCCGATCCTGACAAGCATCACACTTCTTCTGGTGGGTGTCCCCATACATTGTTGGCCACGGTATCCGCTTCAAAATCTTTTGGTGGTGACTGTCTTTGCGTAGTGTCCTCCCCCAATCCTTCGTGCATTCCGGCGCTCCTGTCTCTGCCGGTTGCAAGTACCTTCGTTCTACTCGTCAGGCCCTAATTTGAACACACACCGTTGTACATTACGAAGGGTCGAGCATAGTGCACGAATGCCTCCCTCATCACAGTGATTTTGGGAGCTCCATTCCCAGTACTCCTTTCTTCGTAGTCGGACGTGGACCCTCCCTTCTCACGCTAAGTGCCGGTTCTCGTAGCTTGGGGTTCGTCTGGGCTCCTCCGGTTGTACTTTTCTGCGGCAACCAATGTCTCATCCAAGCGCATCTTGATCTCAACACCTCTGTTTTCAATCGTGACGAAATCTGCATTTTAGTCTTGCCTCCCTTGTCTTGTTTCCACTTGACGTGAACTCCTGCGGCAACAATATCCACCTTGCTATCCGTCCGGACGGTCCGTCTTATTCACGGATGCTTGAGCAAAGTGGTCTACATAGAACACAAACTCTAGTAGGTAGTGTCGAATTTCTTGGCATATACCATACCCGTGCTTGGCCTGTAGTTGTGTATTTTTAGTTCAGCGTGGGTGGGTCGTCCGTGGTATACGGGATAATCCCTTATCGTCCTTCGGCTACTCAAAAGCGGACACATCTACATACACATGAAATTTCTTGCTCGATCCGGTCCTCTTAGGGCAGTTCACCAAGGTGTTACCAAATCCGAAGGCCTCCTCTCGCTCCACGTGACCGGTCCAAACCTCCTCCTTCGATGATTACATCAACTTAGCGCCCTCTTGTAAAGTCCTTAATAAACCGTGGTATCCCACCATTCGAAACCTCTCGGCTCCTTTAGGTTCGTCGTGTGGAGGCGGATGACCGGACCTTGTCTGGTCCACCTCGATTCAGCCCAGGCACGATGTCAAGATTCCCTCCGTCATTCCAAAGTAGCATTTCTCGGGTGTAGGCTCAATTGAGTCTCCGGCGCTCAAGCACCTTCTTAGATGCCCAAGGTGTTTGTCCCACTCCCCATGCACACAAAATCATCCGGGAATATCTCCATGAAGTCCCTCGAAGTCACGGAGGCGTTGGTCACCATACGCATGAGCGACCACAGCTCGGTCATCCCAAAGGCACTTCTCTTGTAGGCAAGCGTACCCCACTCCGTAGTGAAGGTCGTCTTGTCGGTCAGACTCCCTTAGGTGCAATTGGTTGTATCCGGAGTAGCCATCCGGAAGGAGTAAGTAGTCCGTCCACCACCTTGTCCAAAATGGTCTGAATGGCATCGGAAGTGGTCCTTCTCCGTTCGTTGAGCTTCCTCAATCTTGGCATACCGAATTTGTCTGGTGTTTCTTGGGAACCACCACAATCGGTGACCCACTCGTTGTTGACGATGGGGAAAATGATGTCTGCCTCCGGTACTTATCAAGGACCTCCTTCACCTTGATCGAATACTTGGGGTTGAGCTTGTATTGTCGGATTGATTGGCGCTCAGCTTCAAATCGATCTTATGCTCCCACTTCTTGAATGCCCTTCATGTCGTGACCTTGAGGCGAACACCTCATAAAACTCCCCAGTGCTTTAGTCCTTCCTTGGTCCGGAGGCATGCCTTTCTTAAACTTGAGAATTTGCTGGCGGACCTCCACTTCTTCCACGTCGGGTTCCGTCTCCGTTCCGTCTTTGCCTCGCTGCGTCCAAACCCCTCGTCCTCCTCGGGGATCGTCCTCTCGCATCCCCATTCTGAAGAGCTCGTCGGAGGTGAATCGTGTTACTCCTTGATGTCCGCTTTTCCTTGGACTCTTGTTGTCTCCCCTTGTCTTTGGTCCAGACCTCCTCTTCACTTCCTTCCTCCGGCCCGTTGTGGCGTTTACTCAAAACAATCAACCACTTCCGCCAAAGGCATCCGCGGTAGTCCATCTCCTCCTCGGACCGGCGGATCTTGGCGAAAGTCGCCTCCTCGGAACTATCTTGTTCGTCGCCGGTGGAGTCCTCCGCTGAGGTATACCCTAGTGCTCACGGTTTCCCCACAATAGGTGTCCTTGCTCCGGTGATAGCAACCCTCCCTTCTCGCACCTTAGGGTCCCGTCCACCGGCTTGAAGTGAATCTCCTTCCTTCCAAAGTGTAGCTTATGCAGGCCAACCATGGCCCAACACCTCATACCCTAATGGTCCGGCGGTTTGATCACAACAAAATCCGGTTTGTAGGGTGCGCGCTATGGTGGCCAAGACTCGGTTAACTCCCGCGGATCTCTTCTTGACATATACGCCATTCTCGAGTCTTCGTTGAGGTTGAAGGATGTGAAGCCCAATTTTCGTGCGTGGCTTGGTGATGAGGTTGACTCGGACCCGTGTCCAGCGGTACATCCTTGATGATACATCCAATCTCCACTTGTACACTGGCCCCACAGGTCGTATGGGACACCACCCTCACTTGTGCTACCCTTCACGGCTTTGGTGCTCATGGTGGGTTTCCCTAACGGCCGGACCTCTTGTCGGTATTTGGGTTATCCCTCGGCGGTCGAAAGGACACAAGGTCTGTGATTCATCATCGGTCGCCACATTAAAGGAGGCTTCTACCCCAATCGAGGATCCTGCTGCGTCCTCATCCTCTCCCGGGTCACTTACGGTATTCTCCGGATGCTTGCGCATTTCCTCCTGCAACATCTCGGTCACCTCGGGACTACGTGGAAGCTAACGTCCGTCGCGGGAGGCCGTTCCTTCTCACATCTGCGGAGAACTTCCTTGGGTAATCCTCGGCGAGCTGCCGTCCAGCCCTCCTTCGCCATCGGATCCTCTGCTTTGGTATTTGGTTTGATTGCCTTCCTCGGCGTCAGTGGCCTTCCTCGATCTTGTTCTTCTTCAATGGCGCCTTTCTCGTCGCTCCTTCCTTGACTCTGAGTAGACACCTCAAGATTTCCACGACTCCTTCCTTTCACACCGTACCTTCTTGTTTTCCATCTCGCGTACCTCGGGAATCTCTTCCCTCATGGCCAGCATCTTGACTTGCCGTGCAGTGGTCTTAGGAGGTGGCGTTGGTGGTCGGGGTTCTCCGCTTGGTGTGGCATATCGTACCGTCCTTGTGCGGGGTTGGGACATAGCGTCTTGCTGTCATGCCCGCTGCTTGCGATCGCCACCTGTCTCGAAGTCCCCATTACCACCTCGTTGGAGTGCGGACACGCGTTGGAGTAATGGCGGGATTCGCAGTTCCAGACCACGGCCGTCGGAGGATACGAAGGGGCTCCCATGCGGTCTTTGCATCGGTGGGGCTCGTTGTATTGACGGACCTCCGGTTGGCGGATACATGGTTTTGGGATATCGCGGCCCGGAGGGCTTCACATGCGATAGGCCTCTTCCCATTGCTCCTCGGCCTCCTCCTCGTATTCGTAGTCACTTGATGCCGGCCTTGAGGCGGTTGGACTTCGAATGGTGTTCTTGGCACGGCACACGATCGTTCGCCGTAGTCGGTGTTTTCCGCGCTCGGTCCTTAACACAGTTTATCGCGGGTCCTCTACTCTCTTTATCACTTTTCCGGGTCCTCCGGACTGCTACCTCCTTTGAGGAGTCGGGTCGGAGCTTCTCGGACGGTCTTTGGTGTCACCACCTCCTTCTTACCACCACTTCTTTTTAGGGGCCTTCTTGCTCTTCTTCTTGCGGGGATACTCTTCCTCGCTAGAGACCTCGTCTCTTCTTGGACTGCTCCTCCTCCGAAGACACCTCCGATTGGTCTTCCTCCTCCTCCTCGAAGACTCTTCCTCCTCAGTCGAACCCCGTTTCTTCTTCTTCTTCTTGCCTCCTTGGCGGTTCTTTATCCTCGATGTAGCGATTCCTCGTAGTTTTGGCCTCGACCGCCTTGCCCACGTCCTTCTCGGCCGGCGGGGCGTGCACAGCCATGGGTTTGGCTAGGCCGGCCGAACCACCGTCGCTTGCATCGTGGTATGGGTTGGATCTGATCCCTCGGGGCATAGAACAGCTCGATGTCTGAGCCCGGCTTCTCCTTCTTCCTCGCAGTTTTCCAACTTTGATAATACATACCCCTCTGGTGATCCTCGAAACCGTTCTAAGAAGGCATTTTCAAAGCTTCAAGCGAGGCGGGTGGGGCATTCTCCGTGGTCGGTACTTTCTCCGATACCATTGAGCATGTCCTCGGAGAACCCCTTGGAAAAATTTGGATGGTGTGGCTCCCTCTCCGTTGAAGTTGGCTTTGGACATGAAGTCCTCCACAAAGGTCTCGCATCCGCTCCTTCTTCCCTCCGAATATAGATGCGCTTGTTTGGTCGAGGGGGTAGGCCATGGTGCGCCATCGATGGGTTAGGCGTGGGTCCTACCTTCTTCCGTTGGCGTCCCTTGTACCCGTACTCGTCTTGGTCGACAATTCGACCACGTTCTCCCTCCTCGATCGGCGGTGCTCTCTCGTTGGGTTTGGCGTCTCTCTCTCTCCACAGCAGGAAAGTGACCACGTCCATCCTCCAGTTCACTCTTGGCCGTCGCTCGGCCTCCGCATTCACTTACCTTCTCTTCCTAAGGGCGCACTGCGGCACACCGATTTCATTCCCGCAGCGGCGCCAAAATGTGGCGCGACTTTTCTTGATGGCGGTAGGCGCGCCAATCCGTGTCGTTGTAGGAAGAAGTCCGTTCCCAAAGGGAATGATAGGCCCGTTTACGCGTTTGGTGATTCTTAGTCCTTAGCGCTCGTTCGGTCTCAACACACATACTCCTAACTACTCGTTCCGTCTGAGGCCGGTATGGCCAAGCGTTTGAGACCCGTTCGCGTCCGTATCGTTCACATACATCCCTCACGCATCATCCTTTCCTCTCTCCTCTCACGCTACACTCTTGATCTTAGAAAAGGCGGGTTCTGATCCGGACCTCCTCGTCGTTCATGGCCTCTCGTCCGGGCTCTACACGCCCTCCGGAGTTCCTCCGGCTCCACGTTCAGTCGTTCGGTCGGGGCGCGGCTCGGGGACGATCTGATCACCCTTCACACACACACAGCGTTAAGTCACGGGACCTTGATCAATCTCCCGGGCATCGTGCACCTTTCGGTGACTCGGGACTCACGTTAGCAAGACTCACAAAGGTGCGAGCGGCATCAACACCAAGAAAGATGCTTTACTAGGCGGCCTCGGCCCCTCTTATCTGCGCCCAGGTGGCGTCTTTATTACACCCCTATTACGGCGTGCTTTCGGTATACCCTAATCGGCCTACCATATTTCCCCCTATCTCCTTCGCCGGTAGGGGGGAAGGTCACAGGCCGCCTCGGAATGGGTGGTCAATCCCCGTCAGCGGTTGTGGCGCACCCAATCGGATGATCCGTGGCGGGCCCCTCCTCTCCCGGAATCACCGGGTTGGGCTCGTGACGCCCTTACCACGTCATCCTCCCTGGCCTCCCCAGGTCCTTGGCGGTGGGGCCACCCTATCTGCTCCCCTAAGCGTAAGTCGAAGGGGCTCCTCCTTCTTGCCCGGTCCTCGAGGTCTGTCTCGACTCACAGACAGTCGGCTTATTCTGGTCCGGTCAGGCCGGTCTGTCCTTGTCTGGGTCGGACCTCGGTCGGACTTATTCGGTCGGACGTCGGACTTATTCAGGTCCGGACTTGAGTCGGACTTATTAAGTCCGGACTTGGTCCGCCCCTCCGGACAAAGTCGGACTCCACGCCCGGGTTTCCTCCCTCACGGGACTCCTCGTGGCTCTCCCTCGAAGTCCTCCGGCTGATCGCCCGGTACTCGCCGTTGGCCCCTCCTTCCATGGTGAGGTGCGGGGTGCTTACCTCGATCGCATCGCCTCCTCGTTCTGCTCCTCATTGCTCCTCTCCGCTCCGTCATCTCAAGCAGGGGCCACTAGGGTCCTGTCTTCATCCGTGGCCTTCATCCTTGAGCCTTCCGGTCCGTCGTTTGTGATGAGAGGCTTCTCGCCCGGAGCTCGGCGTGGTAATAGGCAAAGTCAGATCGACTTGTTGGTGCCTCTTCCACGTGTGCGGGCACCGATACTCCCTCGCCATAAGTGTTGGGCGTCTTTGCCCGGCTTGTTGGGCCACTCTCTGCCCAGTTGTGGTGGGGCCCGTATCACGCGAGGCTACAAGGCGGCCTCGGTCACCTCCTGCAGTGCCATTGTTGCTCCACTCTCCTCCGTCGTTTTCTCCATTGCCCGGCTTACCGCCATGGCGTTCCCTTCGCCTTTCTCATTTGGACCGGTGCTTCTTTTACGCTTCCGGTGCTCGCGCTCCTCCGTTCATTACGGCCTTTAGCTCCTCTCCAGTGATCGGATACCTCCGTCCAGGCTCGGACTTCCCTCCATGCAGCAGCAGCGTCCAACTCCTTGGATAGTCGCGATTTTCCTCCGTCTTGGGGCCGGCACTCTGTTCGTGCTCGAGTGGATTCTCTCGTTGAGAATCACTGCTGCTCCGCGCATCTTGGGTTGTAGCTCCAGTGTCCTTCTCCTCCATCTGCGCCTCTCCTCTACTTCCTGTGTGCCGGAGATCTCCTATCTCCCAGTCTGGCCTCCATCTCCTCCTTGCGCCTTGCTGCTCCATAGCCGCCTGTGCGGCCTTGAGTTAACCTCATTTGCAGTGACTCTCTCCACGGTTCGATCACGTCAGTAGTGATCCGGTCGCTCTTCTTGACTTAGCTCGCCGCCGCCTTTACAGGCCTCGCCCACTTGGCCTCTGGCGGGCCGCCTCCGCGGTCCAGGCTCTCTGCTTGTGCCGGGCCTCTTCCGCCTCTGCTGCGCTTCCCTCTTCGCAAAGGTCCTCCGCGCTTGGGCCTCCCAGGCTTGCCCCTTGTGATGAAGAACCCTTGATCTGTGAACGTCGGCCTCCTCACCGGCGTTTCCCTTCCTCGATCCGGAGGGACTCCGCCTTTCCTTTGCCCCTCGGCCGCCTTCACTTGCTCTTGGGTTCCACCATCCTCCTCGGGTGGCCTCCACTTCAGGTCTTCTCATGTACCACGAGACCCCAAAGCATTCCGTCCATGGCGGTGGCAACTCGCCGTGTTTCTTCCACGGCCCGTGAGTGAGGCCCCACAAAGTCCGTAGTGGAGGCATTTCTCGATCCGCCAAGGACCTCCATACGCATGATCCGGAGTAAGTCGGTGGGTTCTCGGACCTAATCGGGACCCTCGGGTCACAGTGGTGGTCAGTCTCACCTCTTGGCCCTCTTGGCCTCTAACTCCTTTGTGCCCTCTTTCTCACAGGGGCTCGGAGGAGGTGAGGGGGGTCAGGGAGCAAGCTCTTTTGCCCCTTCACAGCCGGGGCAGGGCCGGCTCGGTGGGCTGCGCGGTGACCTCCTGCTCCTTGGGCCACGTCCCTTCTGCCCTCCTTTGCCTCTTGACCTCTTGCCACTCGTGGGCGGGGGTAAGAAGCACCTTCGAGGTCTTTGCGTTGGTAAGCGGCACCGTCTTCCGCCTCTTGGCTCCGTTGAGTTCGTCGGGGCTCGGCGTCGTGGTTGTTGGTCATTGCCGGTGGGGCCGCCGCTCCATCGCTCCTCCGCTGCTCGGAGGGCACCAAAAGGAGGAAGGGGAATCTCCTCCCAAACTTCCACAGGTGGTGAGGGGTTCGCTCAGACGTATGGAGTCAGGAATCCTCGATCGTCCTCCTCCAGTCGCTTGGTCTTGAAGGGCGACCCCCACCTCAGGCGCCCTTGCTCTACTTACAGCGGGGCCTCCGGCCTTGGAGCGCCGTTCCTCTCCTCCTTGAGCTCGAAATGTCCCCATACATGAATCGGTGTGGGGTCGGCCCCATGGCGAGGCTTCTCGCTCCTTAGCTTGCGTGCCTCTGGTGACCGGCGAAGATAATCCTTCCCGGTCGCTCTCTTCCCATTGGGCGCATGCGAGAATAGCGAGTTATCACCAAGGTGATCCACCTTGGTGGCGAGTTCAATGGACAATGATCCGGGCTACCGCCCTTACTCATTGTCCGGGATCGGATATCAACCATCCGTTGGTTGTCCTGCGTTCGAGCCTCGACGCCGTGGGCGGCCCTATCTTCCGCCTTAAGGGGCTCGGCACCGCCCCTTCTTCCTCCTTGGGTTGTAGGCCATCCTCGGGACCTCAAGGTCCATCGCCTCGGAGTCCTCCGGAGGTTCTTGGATCGGACCTCCTTGTTGATCGCCGGCATCTTCGGGCAAACTCCGGACTAGAGTAGCGTGTCAAGGTCGAACCATTTGGAACACGTCCGGATGCCACTCTGCACCAATTCCTGCTTCCTCGGCCGGGGCCGTCCGGATAGTCCGGTATGTTGCGCTCCACGGTCCATGGCTCCCAGACTTCCGTCGGCTTTTGGGTGCCATTGCTTTCTCCTCCTCTTGTTCTTTGTAGGCTGGCGAGTCGCACGATGTTCCTCCTTCGCGTTGTTGCTCCAACCTTGGTGCGCGCTCTGGGCGCCCAAAAGATAGCGCGAGCGGATTGCGGGCGCAAGGGCTGTGAAGTTATGCAGGCTGCCGTGACCTCCCTCCTTGGCGCGCTTGTGGTAATGCTGGGCGGGGCGCCTCTTCGTTGTCTAGCGCGAGTGCATGGCTTACTCGACCCTCGCTTAGCTTACTCGGCCTTACGCGCCGCGCCGCGGGCGTGAATACTGCCTGCGGCCTCAGCGGCAAGTTACGGTCTGACCTCTGCATGACCTCCACTCGGGGCCGTCACGTGGCGCCGCCTCGTCATCCTCACGCCTCGCTCCTAGGTTACTTTCCTGGCGTACTTATCTGTTTTGACTGGGTGGGTTCGGACTTATCCGTTACTCGGCGTGGTCAGCTTGCCATAGTGGTCGGGGTCCGTTGTTCACTCGAGTCGGGTATACTCGAGCCTCGTCGGCGCTACCCCAATTTATTCCTCCTTTTCGCCTTATTTATCCTTCAATCCTAAAAAGCGAAACCCTACTTATTTCTTAACTCCCAGTGCATAGCCTGAGGGTGATCTGTGCATTTTCCATGTGCTCCTTCGTGTTCAAATGGCAAGCTCTCCTCCTTCAGAGCTCGAAATGTCCCCATACATGAATCGTATGGGGTCACCATGGCGAGGCTTCGCCCTTAGCATGCTCGATCAACCGGCGAAGATAATCCTTCCCACCGCCTTCTTCCTCACCGAGCGCATGCAGAATACTAGTTATCACCAAGGTGATCCACCTTGGTGAGTGTTCCAATGGATAATGATCCGGCTACTTACTCGACCGCCCAGCAGACGGATATCAACCATCCGCTGGTTGTCCGCTGCCTGTGCCTCAAGACGCCACTGTGGCGGGCCCTATCTTCCTTCGCCTTAAGGGGCCTGCACCACGCCCCTTCTTCCTCCTTCCGGTAGGCCATCCTCGTGGACCTCCAAGGTCCATCGCCTGGTCCTCCCGAGGTTCTTGGATCGACCTCCTTGTTGATCGCCAAGATCTTCCGCAAACTCCCTGACTGTGACGTGCCAAGGTCCGCATTTTGAACATCCAGCCATTCCCCGCACCAATCGCCTCCACCATCAAGTCCGGATAGCCGGTCACAATGTTGCGCCCACGAGGGTCCATGGCTCCTGCCACCGCTTTTGGGTGCCATTGCTTCTCCTCTTGTTGCCGAGCCGGCCGAGTCCGCCGGCACGATGTTCCTCCTTCGCCGCTGCTCGCTCCAACCTCGACGGTGCGCCGCTTGTCGACCCAAAAGATAGCGCCAGAGAGCCGGATTGGAGCGCAAGGGACCGTGAGGATTGTCTGAGGCCGCGCAGCAAATGACCTCCTCCTGGCCGCAGGAAGTACCGCGGAAAGGCGCTGTTGTCCAGAATCGCTGTGGGTCCGCATGGCTTACTCGACCCCCACGCCCGCTTACTCGCCTTACGCCACAGCCCTGGGCGTGAATACCGCTATAACGGCCTCGCAAGGCCCCGCCTACCGCATGCCCGACCTCCACTGTGGCCGCCCACGTGCCTGCCTGCCCTCACGCCCGCCTCCTAGGTTACTTCGCGATTTATCCTGCTTTTGACTGGAGTGGGTTCCGACTTATCTCACATTCGCGTAGTCCGAGCTTGCCATAGTGGTACCGGGGTCCGTTGTTCACTGAGTCCGGAGTATACTCCGAGCCTCCCAAGCGCCACCCCAATTTATTCCTCCTTTCCGCCTTATTTATCCTTCAATCCTAAAAAACAAACCCTACTTATTTCTTAACTCCCCAGGGAAGTGCATAGCCCACAAGGTGATCCCATGCATTTTCCATCGCCTTCTTCATGAAGTAACTGAGGCTCTCACCGCTGCAACTATTATGTCATGCTCAAGATCATCGCGAGGGCTTTCAGGTTTATTATCCCTCCGTTCCATTTCTGCCTTCTTGCCTGAGGGAAGTTGAAGGACCAAAATTGCAGTCCATTGCACTAGTGTCTAATGGCCATATACCATTAGCTGAAACAGAGATGATTAGGTTCTTTTCTTGTGATTGAATATTGCTGACTCACAAGATGCCCAAGAATTTGTGGAGGCATTCTTCCTTTGTTCCCCTTAGTCTTGAGGTATGCTTCTTTTCTCACCTTCATGGCATTTTTGAATGATTTAAATACCCCAACATCTAGAGGTTGTAACCCATGGCTGGTGTTGCATGAGGCAGCAACGTGTAGACAAAATGGGAGGGTGAACAGAGGAAGGACAAGTAGATCCTTTCTTTTCTACTGTGAGGTACCAATCTTCTTCCGGAATCCTAGATGGGAAAAGGCACTTGCAGTGGAAGGATTGAAAGAAAAACTCTTCCCTTTGGTATACACATTTTTCTAATTACGCACTTCAGTGCTTCCTTGCTTTGCATGAAGGCCGACTCGGGAGTTTGTTGTGTATTGCGAGGAACAACAACAACATGAACTAGAGAGCTGATTGGATTCAAGAGAGAAGTCTTCCTTCACTAGAATTTGGGTTTATGAAAATGTGTGGAGAAGGCAGAGAAAAACTTAGCGACAAAAGGGCTTCTACAGATCTGCTCAAATTTGAGTAGGACTTTAAGAAGCGGTAGGACATTCATTGATGGTGGTATGGAGTTGGTAAACCACTCTTGGTAACAAACATAGGACATTAAATTCACCTGTATCTTAAGATAGCCAAAATTGAGTTTCCCAGTATTATGCGGATGTGGAAGTTCCAGTCCCCTATCATGACGAAATATTTAACTTATATAGAAATACTTATAGGCGTAAAGAATGCTGGAGAGTTTCTTTGAAACCCTATTCTTATGTCAGGAGATTCACATGCAGGGCCAATTCGGTTGTGGTAAATAATTAGGAATGGGCCAAGTTCTAAAGAAGAAAGAAGAAGAAATGTCTATTATATAGTCTACTTGGATGAAATTTTAGCACCTACAACTCTGGCACCAGGGCCTCCACTCCTCTAGGTATGGTTAGGAGGCTTAGGCTTGAAGTGTTTAAGAGAGCTAACCCACACTTGGGATGGGTCGGAAGTTAGAAGTGTAGGCAATATATAAAATGTGTGAAAGAGTGACACATTGGAGGAACATTGAAGAGTGTCAAATACCGAAACTTAGTAATGCCCAGAAATACAGTGAGTGACTAGGAACTATAGAGCCTTGCTTGAATTTTGTAATGACAAGCCTTCTCAAAGACAAGAAGCGCCTTCTCTAGCCAAGAGGAAGCGGGTCTCAACAAGTCTTGCTAACTCCCTAGCTATGGAGATGGAAGCGAATACAACGCGCTCCCTTGACATTGCCGTTCTTCCAAGAGCAGTTTACGAAGGTTGTCTACCTTGCATCCATGGAGTTTCTAGCCTCTGATATCGTCGCTTCCGAAGTTCTACTTTCCTTCGTTTTGAACCGGCCCTGTGCCTTTTGCTGAGGGTAAGAATGGGCGGAATAAAGTCAAAATTATATCTTGGTTGGGCAACCCTAAGCTAGAGGAAGAATTCAATTTGAGTATGTTGTCACGAATGATTTAAATACCCCAACATCTAGAGTTTGTAACCCATTTGGTGAGTGTTGCATGAAGCGACAGCGATGTAGACAAAATGGGAGGGTGAACAGAGGAAGGACAAGTAGATCCTTTCTTTTCTACTGTGAGGTACCAATCTTCTTCCGGAATCCTAGATGGGAAAAGGCACTTGCAGTGGAAGGATTGAAAGAAAAACTCTTCCCTTTGGTATACACATTTTTCACAATTGCACTTCCTATTCAGGTACTTCCTTCTTTGCATAGAAGCTCAGGGAGTTTGTTGTGTATTGCAGGGAGCAACAACATGAACTAGAGAGCTGAAGATTGGATTCAAGAAGAGGAAGTCTTCCTTCACTAAATTTGGGTTTATGAAAATGTGTGGAGAAGGCGGGAAAACTTGAGCAGCAAAAAGGGCTTCTCTAGATCTGCTCAAATTTGAGTAGGACTTTAAGAGGCAGGCCGACATTCATTGATGGTGGTATGGAGTTGGTAAACCACTCTTGGTAACAAACATAGGACATTAAATTCCTGTATCTTAAGATAGCCAAAATTGAGTTTCCCAATATTGTCTGGATGTGGAGATCCAAATCTATCATGACCAGAAATATTTAACTTTATATAGAAATACTTATGGCGTAAGGAATGCTAGAGTTTCTTTGAAACCCTATTCTTATGTCAGGAGATTCACATGCAGGGCCAATTCCGGTTGTAGTGGTCAGGAATGGGCCAAGTTCTAAAAGAAGAAAGAAGAAGAAGTCTATTATCGTCTACTTGGATAGAATTTTCGCACCTACGCTACTAGCACCAAGGGCCTCCACTCCTCTAGGTATGGTTAGCAGAGGCTTAGGAAGTGTTTTAAGAGAGCCCCAACCCACACTTACCAGGGATGGGTCCAGAGTTAGAAGTGTAGGCAATATAAAATGTGTAGAAGAGTGACACATTGGAGGAACATTGAAGAGTGTGCAGCCACCGAAACTTAGTAATGACTAGAAATCTGAGCTGACTAGGAACTATAGAGCCTTGCTTGAATTTTGTATGTGAGCCTTCTCAAAACAAAACGCCTTCTCTAGCCAAGAGGCAGGTCTAACAAGTCTTATAACTCTAGCTATGGAGATGGGCAAATACAACGCTCCCTTGACATTCTTAGTTCTTCAAGAAGCGATTCTGAAGGTTGTCTACCTTGCATCCATGGAGTTTCTAGCCTCTGATATCGTCGCTTCCGAAGTTCTACTTTCCTTCGTTTTGAACCGGCCCTGTGCCTTTTGCTGAGGGTAAGAATGGGCGGAATAAAGTCAAAATTATATCTTGGTTGGGCAACCCTAAGCTAGAGGAAGAATTCAATTTTGAGTATGTTGTACGAATGATTATGAGTTTACCTACTACGAGAATTAGCAATTGTGTTTCAACTCTAGCCCTTACTACATTTGTTGAAGTTGTGTTAGAGTTCCTAATGGTTGCATAAGCCGTGTGGATTGATAGTGGGTAGGGCTATCCAGTGATAACGGAAGTGTAGGCCTCTTGGATAACTCGTGTGTGAGTGTGGAGCGTAAGTGGCTATGCACTTAGTGTGCCTGTCGACCTTACTCTGAGGAGTTGGGACCGAGGCGGTGCAGGGTGTGACACTCTGAAGCAGGGAGCCGAAGAAATTGAGACTAAGCACTACACATCTAAGAGATGGGTCCATGGTCGAGTAACAAACAATAAAATATGTGTAGAAGAGTAACATGTTGTAACATTGGAGAATGTGTAACCGCCAAAACTCTGAGCAAGTTGAAAACTATGAAGCCCTGCTTGATTTTTGTAATCACAAAGCTTGCAATTAATAGGGCAGTGCCCCTTGTGCTCCTAACGGTTTTCTTTCGTATGTGTCTGTCACCTGTGAAGCTCTAACAAACAAGCTTCAAAGCATGTCCCCTTTTCTTCCGTTTTCAGTTCATCACCACATTTGCAAAGCCAATCAACTAACACTTGTTCTGGACAGCCTCATGTCACAAAGTGTGACTTTTTCATTTCTGTGTGCTTACTATAGTTGTTGAGACGTGAACTTGTTTCTGTCTGTACCAGCTCTCCGCTTTGATAGAGGTTCATGTAAAGCTACTACGTAGTGAAAGTCTTGTCACTAATCAGTGATGCAATTTGTCTTTACTGGAAATAGACATAGACCCTTATGTATCGTGGGTATTGTGTTCCCCTTTCATCCGCCCATATACTTATGTGTACACTGCCTAAACGACACAGGGCAAAATACACTACTTCTTCCTTACCATCTTTTTTATTAAACAATACTTCATATGAGTACTGATAAGTGCAAAATGTTTAATAACCACATTTTAAAAAAATTGTATTCATTTGGCCTGAACCATTGGACATCAAAACAAATAGACGAAGTGACCCAAGAAATCCTACGATAAGTGAATAAATAAATTTTCAAGCTATTAGCTATTTAGGTATTATGCGTTTGCCTTCGTGTCTCTTTCAAGTGTTTGAGCTCTTTGTTTTCATGTCTTCTACGTTGTTGAATGTTAAGTTTTTTTGTCTATGAAGTGATTACATTTTTGTATGTTTTTTACCATGAATAACTAGATATTATGTTCTTTGGAGTAAGCCTATTTTTGTTATGAAAAATATGTAATAGATGTGACAAAGAAAAATTAACAGACATATGGAATACGGAACGCAAAGTCACATTCCGAACGTTGAAACGGTAACGGGTGTTTTGCTGTTTGAGGAAGGTCGGATTCAAGGATACTTGACATTAGAGGACAAGGGAATAAATTTGAGTCTACTCATGTAGCCCTTGAATACTAAACTTTGACATATTGTGGCCATGATGTGGTAATTCGAGCAAAGTCGGTAGATGTGTCCAACTTTTGGTTGAAACAAAGACACAACTTATGAGATTTGAGAAAAATAAAATCCAAAAGAATTCTTTAAGAAACTAATGTAGTTTCTAAATGAACAGTTTCATCTATATCCATATGACACGTTCGCTAGTTAGGGCACTGCAAGCTAGATGCGAACCTCTTAGGCCAACCATTGAAAGCCTGAAGTCCAACGTACCATCTAGAGCCTATGGGTGCGTAGCTTTGTTGCCAGGGTGTGCTTCCTGCCTGTCAAGGTGAAAAGGCGTCAAGGTTCATATTGGAGCAATAAATTGCATGAGAGCTTTGCCATAGTTTCAAGTAGGTCTATTTTCCATCAAAAACGAACATTTGCGGCGCTTGTGTGGGATATTTATTGTCGCCTTGGCTAAGTTTACATTCTTGATGAAAGAGTTTAACAAGCTGTTTTACTTTAGAACAAAATTTGGATTCGATTTCATAAAGTAGGCCTCGGCCATGGGCCTCAGTGATGCCGTCCATGAGGAATAAAAGCGTAAGTCAATTAGACAAAAAGAGTATCTGCTATACTGTCAATCATGAGTCATGAGTGAAAGCAACAAATGGTTTCTCTGTTTGATAGAAGACATACACTCTACTACTCTTGGACATGACATAGACTCACATACCATAGAATCTATGCGGTATCTTGGGCACCAAGTGCAAAGAGGTAATCCAATCATCATTGTTGTTAGAATAAGTCGAAAATATAGATACTCGCTCTTGGATCAGAATAAGAGGGATAGCGTATAGGAACCTTCTGCTGCTGTGTTTCCCTCAACTTCCCTAACACATTTGAAACTTGCTTCACATGCAGGGAGCACCAAGGAGGCAACTCCTGCACATCTTACTCTGTTATATGAGGAGAGCCACCCACATTCAGCCCTTGAAATTTGTGGGTCTTCAAGTGTTCTCTCAAGGTATTTCGAGCAGACAATCGCATTGAATTGCATCCAATGGGGAAAGAGAGCAATGTGTTAGCACTAGGTTTGTTGAGGCATATGTTTGATGCAATACCCCTATTATGATAATGAGGATTTGTTCGTTTTCACTATATTGATCAAATGAGACAACTTCTTCCCATAAGCAATTGCTATGATAAAGATACATAGCTACTAGGTGAAACACATCGCTTTAGGCAGGCATACCATTAAAACACAAGAATACACGCATTAGATAGCACTAGGCATTCAACTAGCGAGTCTCTATACCACCACAGTGAGTATGGAATCTGGAGTCTAGTCTGCAGGGAGTGTGTGTGTGACTTTCTTTTCGATTATGCGCTTCGAGGATATGCCACAGAATCTTTCGATACTCATTATAATACACGTATAATACGTGCCACATCAGCTTCACGGGGTTGATGCAGCGGGAAAAACATTCTATCACCACGTTCATCGGCTGGTGTTGGGTAATTGTCATCTGAATCTTTTTGATAGCGGTGTTAGGGTTTTCATCGGGTCTACACACAAACATGGCGGGCAACACATACACACGAACTTTTGTTCGCGGTATGGCCGCGTTCGGCGCACCGCAAATCCTCCGCTTACACATCTTTCACTATATATGCGGGAAGGGCGGGATGTGGGAGGCGATCCCTACGTTTGTGCTTGCCTACTAACATGCTTGTGCTTGCGATTGGATGTATGGGGCGACTTGAGACGAAGATGATCGTAACTTCACCTTTCAAACCGAACACATTGCGAAGGAAACCATGCAATGGGCATTACGAGATCTGAACATGCTTCACACTATCCCCTCCTCAACCTCATCAAGCAGGGCAATGTCACTGCGTCCTACAAATCCACTTCCGGTCCTAGACACTGCCGGAAGCGCCGCATGTTGCCGTTCAACCAAAAACATCCGAACATAGTGCGCTCACACCTCATGGTGGGGCGCTCTAACAAAAAAACACCTCCCTCGCCCACGTCGATCGTGGAAGAGCCTCGAGGCAGGCCCTCCATCCTCTTGTGCTCGAACTTGGCTCCTCCTCTTCGGACTTAGTTCGCCCTGTCTTTTCTTGTGGAGGGCGAATATCCCCTCACTTACCGGACATGGGAGGTGCACCCGGTTGTGCCATGGCGGGGCAGTGCACACTGTCCACTGTGAGGTTGGGGAGGCGGGTTCATCCCGGCACCAATGGGAAGGGGACCGGGAAGGCGTGGCGGGGGCGATTGGGAGGGTGGCATCCACCACCAACCCTTGCACATTGGCCCGATGGCATGGAGGATGCGGCCATTCTTTGCGTTCATGTATTCCATGAACCGGCGTGATTCCAGGCTGCGTTGTCGGCCGATCGTGAGTCATCCATCACTCCCTCCATGTCGGTCGGTGGACCCTCGGGTTGCGCACCTTCTCCACCACTTCAAGAAGGAGGTGATGGCGCCCGTCATGGCGGCGTCGATTAACGCATTGGACTTGGCCGTTGCTACCATACTCGGAGCTCCATTGGGTGGATGCCCCACCTTGTTATTCGGCCTTGGGCGGTGGCCCCTCCCAGTGCTGGCCCCATTCACGCCCTCGGCGAAGCCGGGTTCGCCTCCGGCACTCTCGCCCTTGCATCTTGGCCTTGGCCCCACAGGCGCCCGCCCGGCTAGTCGCCCCCATTGGTGCACCCTCTTCCTCTTGGGTGCCCGCGCCTCGAGCTCAGCGATGAGCTCGGCCAGCTCTTCTCTCGGCTTGCCTCCTCGCTCATGCCCCGGCGTCTCGTTCGATCTTGGCGGGCTCCGTCCGTATAGCGGATCGAGCGAAGTTCCGTTTCGTAGATGACCACAGGGGCTGGTCTCGTCCACTCGTCCACACACCAACTCGCGGACATATGAGTACCGGGCATGGCAAAGTTCACCACTTGCAACCGGCATTACGAGGCATGACAATGAGCGAACCCACCGGCATTGTCAAACACATTGCGATCGGCGGATTGTGCGTGTCACTTACCGCCAGTCTTCCGATTGTTGTCCTGGCGCGCTCCTCGCCGTTCGCAACCCGATCCGTCTCCTTGTCGTGGCGCCTCCTCTCCCTCCTCGGTTTCGTTCTCCTCCACTCTCACCGGGCGCCCCACGGGCTCCTTCCCGGCACAGGCTTGCCACCATCCTCCCGCCTCAGTCCCCACCTCCTCTCCGCCCCCCCCAGGCACGTCACGAGAAGGCGCAAGGGATGCCTGGTCCTCCGTCACAGCATGCGCCTCTGTTTGCACCTCATGGCTGCAACCACATGGGTTCGATCCTTTCCTTGCGGGTTTGGTGGGTGCAGGCGAATCTCAAGGCGGCTGACTGCTGCTCGTGCATGCGGCCGAGGCCATCCCCTGCAACCATTGGCGGGCGCATGCGGCGAGCCACCCTCACTGCGGCCATTGGTGCGCGGTCGGCGATCACCCCTTCCCCTACGGGGCTGCCGCAGCTGCCGTCATCCTCCTCGCTGCGGCCCTCCGGCGCATGCGACAACCCGGCCTGCTGCTGCGACCCTCGGTGTCTTGCCTTCAACCCTCATCTGCAGTCCGGGACTTCGCGGGCATGCAATCGGCCCTCTGCGCCCTCCGGTTTGGGTGAAGCCCGACCATCCGCTGCAACCCTTTGTGGGGCGCAGCGGCTTCTCCTGCCGCCGCTTGTTGGGGGCGCCCCAGGTGCCAGGCTGCGGAGGGCTCCACCAAAGCGGCATCGGGATGCCGCGCCTCTCATCGCGCTTGACCGGCCGCCTCACGCTGCGCATGCTCGTCCGTGGGCAGCTGTCTTCAAGCATTACTGCAGCCCCTCGGTATGGGCTGCTGCGGCCTCAGCCGCCGCCTCACCGCTCTGGCCGCTGCGCTGGCCGGGCGAGCGATGCCGCCGCCCGCACGCCAGCCATTTCTCATCGTCGCCACCGCCACAGCGTCTGCTCCAATGCCCCGCCATGCCTTCGGTCGCCTCCCTCCTCGTCCGGGCATGGGTGTGTCGAGCTCCATGTCTTCCACCTCGCCCGCCCATACGCCTATGCTCGTGAGCTTCCACTTTGAAAAGTGGCACTTGGAGTTCTTGGTGGCTGCCCCAACTTGCCCCAAGCAAGAAATTGCTCTGTTATGCATGCTTTCGGTGGCATTTGGCACCCCAATGCATCACTTTGCCACCGGTAGCGGCTGTTTTGGCGCTTCGCGCCAAGCGGCTCTGACTGATTTCAACACCAGCGCGTTGCATTTTGCATGTTGCCTGCGCTTTCGATTGCGGTGCGGTTCCAACCTTCTAAGCGCTTCTGACTTGCTTGGAGTCCGGACGATCGTTGACGCTAGTCAACCTACCACTTCCGCCTTTTATGTGTTCACGCCATCTATCCATGGCATCTACGGTACTTGCCTTTCTGCCTTGCACGCCTATAAATAGGAAGAAAAGTCCTTCGCATTTGGACCAATGTCACATGTGCATTGCCTATGGATGGCATCCACATGGTATGTATGCATGATGGCTGGTTGACATGTGATGCATCGAACATTTGTACCTAGATCTTTGTGCCATGGCACAATCCATGTATGTGCACCGTCATGCATGTCGGGAAGGTACCATGCACATATAAAGGTCACGTGCGATATATAGAGAATACATAAAAATCAAAACCCAAGGAAAAGGTGGTGACCGACATCTACGTAGACATGGTCACATGCATCACATGTCAACGGGCATCATGCATACATACCATGTGCATGTGCATCGTGATATATGTTCGACACGGTACTCGACACATACATCGTCAGCGAATCTATATACAAAGACCTAAAAATCAAAACCCAAGGAAAATGTGCACATGGAAAGCACATGGTATGCATGCATGCGGGATGGATGGTTGACATGTGAAGTATGTGAACATGTATACCTAGATGCTGTCATGGGCACCTTTTCCATCTATGTGCATCGTGATGCATGTTCGGCGGTACTATGACACATATATAGGTCGAGCATCTATATTCAAACTACGTAAACACCATAACCCAAGGAAAAGGCGGTCGTTCTTGATTGCATGAATATCAATTGTTCGAAGGCCAAGGACAAGTGGGATTACAAATATACCTAACGCCTACCATTGTGGTGGCACTCCATCAACAGTTCGGTTTTTTATATGTGGGCTACCCAACCATGGACTACCAACTACGCTACTTGCCTATCCTGCCTACACCTATATATAGGAAGAAACGTCCTTGGCAGCCTTGTGGATGGCATCCACGTATGTATGCATGATGTGACATGTGCATGTGAATGTCTACCTAGATCTTGTGTCATGGCACAATCAACCTATGTGCATCGCGATGTTTGTAAGGCACGGTACTCGACACATATAGGTCACGCACCTATATAGAAAATACGAAAATCATAAACCAAGGAAAAGGGCTAGTAGGTTGTTAGCGCATAAATATCATTTGTTCAAAGGCCAAGGAGAAGTAGGACTCTAAATAGATCAGTGCCTACCATCTGTGGTGGTGCTTCATCGAGAGTCCCGGTGGTTTTGCCTATATATGGGCTACCCAACCTATGATTCTTGATTGTACATGTTTGTCATAAAGGATAGGCAGCCATACTTAGTCCCTTCTTTTCTCTTTTCCCTCTTCTCACCTTTGGGAACCGCATTGTCTAGTGGGAGCGTCGGTTCGCTTGTTGTCTTATCGCAATGGTCGCACCTATCACCGCGGTCCTGACTAAGTGCATAATGGTATACGTTTCATTTGGTGATTCTCGGTTTGGTCCAAAGGCCAAGGTCTTCCTTCCATTCATTGATTGACATATTGGTGCAAAGGCCAAGGAGTTTTGTTCCCTTCATTGCCAATGTAAGCTCCAAAGGCCAATGAGTATTTTCCCTTTCATGGCCAGTCGGGATGGTCCAAGGGAAGGCCTTGTCTTCGTATATATATAGGCGGGGCAGGCGGGATAGGCAAGTACCGTGTTGGTTGGGAAATGGATTTTCTTACACATGAATCGGACCTTACATTGGACCATTCGTCAATCCGGATTACATTTTAGTCCTTGGCCTTTGGGCGTCAAGAAAATATCATGTCAACTAGTCCTCGGCCTAGGGGCAACATGATGTTGTTTTCGTCATTGGGAAAAAAACACTGACACGGCAAAACACGTCGTTGTGCTTTGGACCACGACCACTACGAGGCGAGCAAATTAATTGGGCTTTGGACGATTACAATTATGGATCCGCCCTTCCTACCGCCATTCCACAACCACTCTTCCACTCGCGATCGCGGCCATTGCTATTATGAGCAGCGCCGCCATCGCCACCCCATGCAGTTCGCTATATTGCGGCGGCCGATCAAATCACCTCCCTTTGGAGGCCATTCCTGCTCTCGCCTCCGTCCGTCCTTGCCCCTCCACTGCGCACATTGAAGGCTTCCTCCCACGCGCATAAGGCCGGCTGTGACGGATGGTGTGCGAGTGGGCTCCCCATCGATGATGCACCAAAGCGCCTTCCCTCCGCATCCGCGACCCTGCATCCCGTCTTCCCACGGTCAAACTCCTCGGCGTCATGCCCGGCACCTCACCGGCGGAATCGATGGCCCATACCTCCTTTGTCTCATCGGTGAGCACCCTTTTCGGGCACCGACCGCACTTCCGTCGCACTTCTTGCGGTTGTCTTCTTCGGTCTGTCCGCAGCGCATCTGACAGGCTTTGAAATCCACCCCTCGGATTGTCGCAATGACAACCTTGCTCTGCACCACCCTCGCGATCGCCATGCGTGCGGTGCACGCTCCACTGGAAGACCTTCCGCCTCCAAAACCTGCACCTCTTTCCATTTGCCCATTGTGATTGTCGGGCGGCGCGGGTGGAACCTCAGCGGGCGCACTTAGTTCCGCCATTCGACTGGCCGGCGCCGTGCCACCGCCAACCCTACGGTTTTGTATTATTGCGCCCGACCTTGTTTACATCCATTCTCAATTGGGCGGAAAGCAATTCACGTCGAGGCGGCCGTCATTCCACATGGGTGCATTGCCTCGATTTTCCGTGCCGCCATAAACCAAATGAGTGCGGGCAGCTCAAAGTCTCTTCACATTAGTGCCCTCTTGTGCGGGGCAGGACAAACACAACCGAAACCACTTGCGGTCTCTAATGAAGCGAGTCCGAGGCGGCCTTTCAGCGTTCCCATACACGGAGTTCATGCGGATGGCTTCACATCGCAGCGTGGCCATCACGAGCTTGGAGACATAGGCGGGGAGGTAGAGTGCGAGCACGTCCTCGCTGGCGGTGCCCAAATGCGGAGGAACTTGCGACCACCATTGGCCGCTTGAGTAAACTCTCGGTGATGAAGGTGAGCAGTAGCTCTATCGCGAATGACATCTCGGCGATTTCAGAACATTTCTCTCTAAAGCTGCAAGCGGGCCTCGAATCTCACTCCGCTCGGGGCTGCCTGCATCCATGCGTGGCGGTGAAGAACTTGGTGACACTCTCAAGCGTGCACTCCCTAGACACTCCAACATGGCCCTCTTGTCGGTGTGCACCACATGCGGAACCCCTCTCCCACCCACCAGCGTGCGGGGCCGGTGAATAAAAGGCGGTCGCACCTTCTTGAATCGCGCCACGCCCCGGGACATCACGAGGGCTTGGTCGGCCACATGCTTGAAAAAATCGGGGCACATGCGCCATCGGACCAACGGCCGATGAAATCGCGCTCCTCTTATACTCGAGCCCGTTTCATTCTTGGAGGATGGCCATGTGTGGGTGGGTTGTCAACATATCCGTCTTAAAAGCCCTCTTCAACGTCCTCTCTGTGCCGCATCCTTCCACTCCTTGTGCACGCCATCCTTTTGGCTCCCTAGTGCGTCGTGAGTGTGGCAAATGTCATGGGACGACTCACCTCAATGCCATTTGCAGGGCATGTAAGTGGTGAAGAACATGGCCTGAGGAGGCATCTGCCGTCGTCGGCCGCACATTTGCATCAATTGGCCAAATATCTTACCATGCTCTGCGTAGTCGGATGCACTCACATGGGCGATGTGGTAATGTGTAACGCGACCCGTTGTTCGAACCGTCCACAAATGGCGACTCAGTACTTCGAGGCCTCGGATGCTCGGCGTAGGCCGCCGTCCTGTTCCAACCTCGTGGACTACATCACCGATGTCCCGTGCAGTGCGATCTTGCACTCTAAGCGGTGGGAAAGGTCCCCCCCCTCCCGGCGGGAAATTGTCGAGCAGTTGTTGGCACTCCATGCCCGCCTCAACTGCAATCACCAATGCGTCGTCGTTCGAACCATCGAGGCACCATAGCAAATAATGGCATGTCTCGCTCACGGAGGTTAGGAGGTCCTCGAATCGCTCACACTCCGTTCGGACGGCATCTGAGCCTTCTCGGTCACGCAAAGCCGCATCGCGGCGTATGCGGCTCGTCGCTCCGCCGGAATGCCATAAGCGCCGCGTCTGCGTCCTTTCCTCCGCCTCGGTGCATACGCTGCAGGCGACCCAGTGCGGTGGGCTGCGGTGCGATCGGAGCATCTCCTCCTCATCCATCGCGAACCTCAAGTTGGTGCTATTCGCGTTATGCGCAACTCTTCCGTCATGGATCGAAGGTCCGGTGATCGTCCATATCCGCGAAGGCGGACCAGCCGGCGTGGCGCTGCGAAGAACCCCGGATGGTGGCGATTCGAACATTTCCAGCCGTCCATGCCACCATCGGATGCGGCGAGCCCTTGAGTTCGTACTGCGCCGTCTCCACAAGATGTTGCAGCCTTGCAAGCCGCGCATCGGTTTCGCGATCGCCATTCGCCTTCTCCCGCGACCCAAAATTTGAAAAGAACCTCCTCTGGCGATGGCCTGCCGGATTCGCGCCGCCGCGCCTTCCCTTCCCTGCGGTGGTGTGTGAGCTCTTCCACAACTAAAAGGTCCGTTGCCATGCCGTTAGCGAGCCTCTTCCGCTCCTGGCGAGGCGCTTCCATGAACGGCGTGCAGCGCGGCCCGTCCGCGCGGGGACTTCGCCCGCCTCCGTGCGGAGGCCCTACCAGCGCTGGCCTTACCGTTAGGGAAATTGTGCCTCCTCCCATGTCCCGAGGGTCGAGGCGGGTGGGATGCGGGTGCCTCAAGGTCGGGGATGCCGGACGATCGGCGTTGTTGAACTCTCCTCCAGGCGCGACCACGACCACCGCCCGCCCGCTCTCCATCCATCGGGACATCCACTTCTTCCTCCTCCACCCCGTAAACCTCCGAAGGCGCCGCCCGCTCCGTGCAGCGGTGTAAATTACTGTTAACGTCCCGGATGTACAGCATTTGCATCGGCTGTCGGCCTCTGTTATTGTCTTTAGAGTGGGCCGAATATCGATACACGGACTTGTGTGTGCGTGACATCACGGACCATAGCGGCCGGACCAGTGCCGGCTTGTCGAATAGAGCCTCGCCCCTCAACAATGGCGCACGGTACTGCGTGACAGCGTTCCGTTGTCTCGCCCCCGGCATGCGAGGCACCGTAAGCTCCACTGCGTGGTCGGTGCGGACACGAACAACTTCGCCTTCTCCCAAGTCGACCTTGGGCAAAGCCTTGTCGGTACTTGTACCCGCGACTTTGTGAGCCGCCTCCGCCATCGGCAGTGCGCCCGGCTCTTTTGCTTCTTCGGGCCTATGCGCAACCGTGATTCGAGTTGCGTGAATGGGATTGTCCCAACGCGGCCGCGGCCCTCACGCTCACTGCGTCTCCATCCTCCCACCGATCTGGGCGGAGTTGCGTAGATGATCCGCCCACCCATTCTCCGCCATATGTGGATGGGCCACCGACCCGTTGAACCTCCGGCGGTCCCGATGGCGGCTTGGGCGTGGCGGGTGGCCGTCCGGGGGTGGGCGGCCGTGAAGAGGTCGTGCGCCGGTAGCGCAATTACCGCCCGGCTCCGGGTGCGCAGCGGATGGCGGTAACAAGGCCGTCACGCATCCGTGAGGCGGGCGGATCGATGACCTTACATGGGGGCATATTCTTGGATCATTCGCGTCTTACGTGCGTGCCGAGCAAGAAGCGTGTGCCCACAATTTCTTCCCTCTGCTGCCTGGTTGAAGGTGCCTCTCGCGTTGTCTTAGGCGCCATGGTGCACTGTGAAGACAGCACTGCGCCTTATGTCACTGCCACCGCCAACCGTGTAGCGCCTCGATGTGGGACGGCAGACGCGCGCAGGAAGGAGATCGATCGGCGGTGCGCAAGCATTGCGCGCGGTGTTCGAAGTGGGTGGTGCGGCAGCGAAATCATTGTGATATTCTCCGTGTCCCAGATCGACATAGGCATGGTGCGGCATTGATTAAAGGGCCGTCTGCGCTGCGCTAAGTTTTGGCTCACGATGCTTGCGCTTCTGCATTGCTATGTGCAATGCTTTCAACTCTGCGGCCCGCCCCATCTTACGGCCGATGCATCTGCGGCCAAGCCACTCAACACCCTCATCGCGTTGCGCGCGCCTTCCTCACTTTGGTTAGATGGACATGATGGGTGGCGTTTGACTTTCCGCTCGGCCACATGCATGTGGTCAGCGATCATGGTTCCTTCCGCGTCACACTTGCGAAGATCTGTACATATGTGTCCCAATAACATATTGGGTCCGATATGTTCGAAATAAACTATTGGGCGGAAAGTGCATGATGCGCTATCGCTGCGCCTCGAGCGGTTTGTCCGGACCGCACCAATATCGGCGTTGTGGAACAATTCATTGTGCCTTGCATTCAAATGCCCGCCGCGCCGATGTCCATGTGCGTTGGAGGCATGAGCGGTCGACCAGTGGTGGGAGGTGTATTTTTTGGAGCGAGAAAGGCGAGCCTGCGTGTGCCTCGCATGGCCATTGCACAACCATCCGGTCATCCTTCCTCGCCAACATGCCTTTTAGGCATCCGCCATAATCTATGCTCGCTATGCATTAATATCCCGTAGTCGCGCCATATTACGCGATCGGTGTACCGGCTCATGAAGTCCATCCCATATTGCTTGCCATAAAATCCGTGAACATGGCCCATCTTGGCACGCCGACCATCTGTCACTTCACATTTTTCGATGGCATGGTTGCCTTGGCCCTTCCGCGGCTGGTTGGAGATTTGTCTGGTCACTCCATCACGACCCATCCGGCCGGTCCTCCCCACCTTACGGCCCGCTCCACGGACGGTAATGCGGCGACCCACGCGCCATCAGCCCGGCCGCGAGAGGCGGACTGCCGGCGTGAGCCCGGCACCCGCCAAGGCCCGCCCCCAAGGCCCACCCGGCAACCATGAACAACCCACTAACCAGCCGCTAACCCAACCGCCTTCCCCAACAAATTGCGAAGCGAAACCACAGACATTGCCCAAATACATAAAATGTATACAATGCGGAATAGTGCAAAATGCCCAAAAGCTAAATTTCGAATTGCCTAACATGCCTTAAATTCATCAAATGCAAAAATAGCCATGCATTATGGGAGACAAGTGCGGTTGATGGAGTGATGCGAATGGAGGCATGGCGGTTGATGCGGTATGAGACGCTGCACACGGTGCCCGCGTTGACACGAGCGAGGCCGCCCCACACGCCCACACGTTGCGATGGAGCACGAGTTGAATGTGCGTTGCAATGACCATAACATTATGAACTACACGATTGACAATGGAATAAAGCATGAGGGTGCATAATCGTTATATATAGACATGAACAATGGTCCCTTGTCAGAGCAAAGGAAAAGGTCAAATCAAGTTGGTTTTGATGCTCCCAGATCCCATATGTCACAAGGAGAAAGAAGGGAAGCATGGCGAGTATGGATGCCTCTTCATCCGACATGTATAATAAGAATCAATGGTAGGAAGCCACATATATAGACATGTATAGTCCTTTGAACACCAAGGAAACGGGTTGAAACACGTGCCACCTCTCGGTAGGCACGTCGGATTATTTCGATCCTACTTTTCCTTGGCCTTGAACAAATGATATTTACAATGCATGCTGCGGCCAAACCACTCAACACCCTCATCGCGTTGCGCGCATCGTTCTCACTTTGGTTCTGATGGACATGGCATAGTGGATCCGGCGTTTGACTTTCCTCTCGCGCCACATGCGGTATGGTCCCGATCATGGTTCCTTCCGCGTCACACTTGCGAAGATCTTTGTACATATGTGTCCCAATAACATATTGGGTCCGATATGTTCGATAAACTATTGGGTGGAAAGTGCAATGATGCGCTATCCGCGCCTCCGAGCATTGTGTCGACCGCACACCAATATCGGCGTTGTGGAACAATTCATTGTGCCTTATTCAAATGCCCGCATCGATCATGTTGCGTTGGAGGCGAGCGACCGTGGTGGGAGGTGTGTTATTTGGAGCGGAGAAAGGCGGAGCGTTGCCGTGTGCCCGTCCATGGCCATTGCAACCATCCGGTCATCCTTCCTCGGCCAACATGCCTTTTAGGCATCCGCCATATAATCTACGCACCATCTCGCTATGCATTAATATCCCTTGTAGTCCATGGCGCCATTCGGCTCATGAAGTCCATCCCATTTGCTTGCCACGTGCATGGCCCATCTTGGCATAGCCATCTGCACATTTTTCGATGGCATGGTTGCCGCTTGGCCTCATGGTTTGAGATTTGTTAGTCCACATCCTGAACCCATCCGGCGGTCCTCCCCACCACCGGCTCCACGGACGGTCAGCGCCCACCGCGCCATCGCCAGCCCGCGGAGAGGCGAGGCCTGAGCGCTGATGCGCCACCCGCCCAGGCCCTGCACACACGGCCCCAACCACCAACCCCACCACCAGCCAACCGCCCCCACCCAACAAAGCGAAGGCGAAATCACCCCAAAATGCGACATAAAATGTATACAATGCGAATAAGCAAAATGCCCAAACGCCTAAATTTCGGAATTGCCTAACATGCCTTAAATTCATCAAATCGCGAAAATAGCCATGCATTATGGAGACAAGTGCGGTTGATGGAGTGATGCGAATGAGCATGCGTTGGATGCGTATGACAGCGACGGTGACGTTGACACTATATAGACGACGCTGCCCACACTGCCGTTGCTATGGAGCACTTGAATGTAGTTGCGGGGCGCAATCCTGCTCCGAACTACACGATGACAATAATAAAGCATGAGGGTGCATAATCGTTATATATAGACATGAACAATGGTCCCTTCTGTCCAAGAGCAAAGGAAAAGGTCAAATCAAGTTGGTTGCTAATGATGCTCCCTAGATCCCAAAATGTCACAAGAGAAAGGGAAGTTATGGCGAGTATGGATGCCTCTTCATCCAGAGAAACTGTATAATGCAAGAATGAATGGTAGGAAGCCACATATATAGACATGTAGTGGTCACATGCAGAAGACCAAGGAAGCAGGTTGAAACACGTGCCACCTCTCAGATGGTAGGCACTATGTATTTATCCTACTTTTCCTTGGCCGAACAAATGATGATATTTATAGCACAACATGCTCGCCTTTTCAGACACGAAGAAGATGACTGCGTTGCAAGGATGGACCCTTTTCCATGCAAACATCTACAATCCAAGTATCAATGGCTAGGTAGGACATATAGACAAATGCTGGTCCGTCAGCCCAGGAAACAGTTAAATCACGTGCCACCTACGATGGTAACACCTCTATTTATAATCATACTTCTCCTTGGCCTTGAACAAATGATAATTATGCCGAACAACATACTACCCCTTTTGGGTTTTGATTTTAATATTTTCAATATATATTAGACCTATATATGTGTCATAAGCGAAGAGAACATGCATCACGATGTACATAGATTGATTGTGCCATGACGGAGCATGTAGGTAGACATGTTCACACACATCGCATGTCAAGCATGCAACATGACATGCATACCATGCATGCCATCAATGGGCAATGAACATGTTAGATTGGTCCAAAGGCGAGGACTTTTCTACATATAAGCGGTAGGGAGGGATAGGCAGTGTACAGAGAATCCATGGTTGGGCAGCCCACCATATAGGAAAAACCACAGGGTCTATGTATAATCCTACTTCTCCTTGGCCTTGAATAAATAATGTATATGTCCAACACCATGCTGCCCTTTTCCTTGGGTTATGATTTTAGGATTTCTATGTAGATGTGACCCATATATGTGTCATAGTCTGCCATAGACCATGTCGTCCATGCATAAAGACCATCTGGGTGGCATGGTGTTCACATCAGACTTGGTGAGGTTTATGGTTAGTGATTGACCCTACCCATAAGTGTCTCGTGAGACACTAGCATGGACGCATAGATGGAGTCATGCAAAATGAAATTGGTTGGTGGCAGTAAAGTGTACGGGTTGGTGCATGGAAATGAAATCGGTGAAAGTGGGTGGGGACATCATGCATAAAGACCATGGTGGGTGGCATGGTGTTCACATCAGGACTTGGTGAGGTTTCCTTGGTTAGTGATTGACCCTACCCATAAGTGTCTCTAGCAGAGAGAAAAACACAGCATGGGCATGGATGGGTCACAATGAAATTGTGGTTAGGTGGCATGTCAAAGTGTCTGGGGTTGGTGCATGGAAATGAAATCAAGTGGGTGGGGACACGCAAAGCATAAGCTCATTCCATTCGCCAAATATTCATGCGGTTTTCATGAAATGATCGGGCATGGTTGGTCAAATGGTTGACAAACACGGGTTTGTAACAATTCCCGGAATGAAAGGAGTTCGCATCCCATCATCCATGGTTGCCATGTGAACAATCCGTTTCTCCGACTTTTGGAGTCGGGTAGGAAAGGCGAAGGCATCCGGCGGCGTTGGCGGGGGAAGGGGTAGGGAACGCCTGAGGGATGCATCCCACCTTGATGCGGTTGTGCATCCCACTAGTTCGAGATGCGTGGCGGCCACGAGGACCAGTGGGTGGTTTTGAAATAGGATTCGGGGTTAGACCGGTGCCCACCATGATGGTCTGCTTTCGGTCCAATCCGTCAGAAAGGAATAGGGGTAGGAGGCGGCGGGTGGGCTGGAAGGAAGCAGTGCGCTTATTAGTGGAAGGCGCGGCACGGTGGCGGGTAGGTGCAAGGTCGGCCGTGCTGCCGTGGAGGATGAGGAACCCAAGATCGTGGCCATGGCGGGAGGCGGCCCAGTGGGTTGCCCGCGGTGGCGGTTGCGCTTGAAGAGGGAAGGTGGCAGTGGTAGGTAGCTCCCATCTTATAGATGACGCAAATCACGGTGCCGGCATGCGCATGCGGTCTGTGGCAACCGGCCAGCGGGCGGCGGTGGGGCGGCGGAGGAGTGGGAGATGCAAAGCTCGCAGTACATTCTGCGTGGCCTATGGTTCCCATCAACTCTTGAGGTGAGTTCTTGGCATTTGTGGAGGACCATCAAAGCGATCTGCGCATGGAGGGCTATCCGAAACTTGCCGTCTCGACTGCCGTGGCGAGGCGGACCGGATGGAGTGGCGGTGGACAAATTACTGCGAGGTCTTACCTGGGGGTGGAGTGCCACATTTTCATGCACCAAGTGTTCACGGTTGGCCGTCGGATGGAAGAGATACGGAAAGGAGGCTGCGAAGCTAGGGACCTTAGGATTTGGTTTTCCAGTGCACGCATCAGTGCCCGACCTTGTGGAGAGGTGGCCTATGAGGTATTATGAATTGATTTAAATGCGGTATGGAGAAATGGAATGGAAGAGGTCGGAAAGGAGGTGCGAAATGGGCGACCTTAGGATTTGGTTTTCCCGGTGCACGCATCAAGTGCCCGACCTTGTGGAGGTGGCCTATGAGGTATTATGAATTGGTCGATTTAAATGCGGTATGGAGAAATGGAATGGAAACAAGAATGGCGTTGTTCGGGATATCAACCGTGACGGAGAACCATGTTATGGCGTACTTGGCGAGGATGCGAGTGCCGGTGGAAGGAGAACCAAGTGCGGTAGTGAAGGCACAAAATGTAAGGGTGGTTGCGGTTGGGAATGGAGTGATGGTGCGAGCACGGGCTTATGATGAGCGTCAGCAAGCGACAACTTAGGCCATAGGTTCCGTCATGCGGTTCATGTAATTCGTTGGAACTGCGGATGACGATTTTGCGTTGCCGGCGGGCTGCTGCGATGCGGCGGCCGCGTGCGATGTACAGCGCCTAGTTGCGGATCGTTGTAAGTGCGATGCGTCGCGATGCGCATTCAATGTTCTGAAAATACGTGAAATTTGAGTAAACTGCGCACATCATTGGCACCGCGGCCGGATCGGAAGTGCGGCGCGGATAGCACGATCAATTTCGAAAATGCGAGAAATTTAAAGGCGGGCGTCATAGGCGGATCGTGGGATCAAGATGGCGATGCCGATGCATGATTTGCGTTCAAAGCGGGAGGTGGAGGAGGAGGGCGGACGCGCGCGCGGAAGGGGCGCGAGGAAGAGGGGAGGGAGGGAGGGAGGGGTGGGAGGCCATGGACATCCGTTGCGATCGTCCGAGCGGAAGGTGGAGTGGCCTGGCCGCGGTGGCGGGATCACCGATGGCGCACCACCTTGGGAGGCGTTTGGGCGTCGATCGTGGATGTGCACCAAGTGGAGACAGGTCGGCCCGTGGCGATCGCATCTGCGTGGGTCACCCATGAATTCTCAAACCTCGCTTGATTGCGGTGGATTGCACAGGCGGCGTTTTCCATTGCCCGACCATGCTTGGTTACGGCTTTCCGAAGGAGGCGTCTGACTCGCCCACAACGGCGGCAAGCGGCGGCTATGTGGCCTCCATGCGGAAATGTAAGCATTCGCGGTCGGCGTCTCGGAGCCTCACAAGCCTTGTGTGTGCGGTGGTATGATCCATTCGAGTTTGCGGCGACACAGGCGTGGGCGATGGGCCGTCGTCCTGCGGCGATCCGGCGGCGGCGTCGCGGGCGCGGGGCAGTAGCGATGGGAGAAGTGGAGGAAGGGCGGCGACATGCAATGTTTGTGGCATGAGGTTGGCGGGGATGTGGGGCTTGGAGCACGGTTGTATTGTCGAAGGCGCCGCCGTCCTCGGGAAGGCTCCATGCGGAGGACGATGCGCAGACGGTGGCGCGGGAGGCCGTGGGCGGCGGTGGCTCGCGCTCGGCGGCAGTGGGCCGGTGTGGGAGTGGGAGAGCCCGGCAATCACTCCACGGACTCGCATGCGAGGCGTACATAGCCGGGAGGCGAAATGTGTCTGCTGGTCCGGGAAATGGGTACTCATGGTATTGGAGGTTGCATTGTCCGCATGCACAAAGATTTCATTTTCTGTGGAGAAGACGATTGTGGCCTGACCATTGAGGTGGGTTGGAGGTGGTGAAGGTGCCTCGGTGGGCGGTGTCATGAGCATGGGGCACGGAATCTTTGGAGCAGCAAAGAATTGGCATGGCACGTTGGTGCCGTTGTGGATGCACGCGAACCGGATTGCAATCTGCGTGCACGACCATCGAGATAGGAGCATGACCATGCTCTGTGAGAAGTCAATGGAGGCTTACGTGTGGGAGTTCGTGTGAGAAGGGCGCCTTTTCGGCAATCACCGTCGCGAAAGTGGAGAGCGGGTTGGATGGCACCCTATGGTCGCGGTGGAGGGAATGATAGCGATGGATGTTACGCAATCGGAGAAGTGGAGTTGGAAGCTAGTGGTGAGGCGGTTGGGCGGAATGGGACCGGCGTCACATGTGGGCCAAGACCCGGCGATGGAATATGCATGAGGCTCGTTTCTCGGCGGTGGGACATTGAGCATCCTCCCGAGTTGGATCAACACAATTTTTGTGGGCGCGTCATTGCCGTTCGTGTACAGCAGGGGGAGCATTTCATATGTTACTTGGACTTGAATCGAGCGAAGAGGGTATTCCAAACACTGGAAGCATGTGACACGATCATCGGGGCATGCCACACAATGAAGTCGCACGGGATCGCTCGATAGCTGGAAGATCCCATGCCTTTTTGTTTGCGAGGGGCCGTCGTGGAACCCTGCGATTGAGGTAAGGCGGCGAGTTACATCGTTTCGGGTTTGCCAAGCGCTGAAGAAAAGCGGGAGGCGGGCCATCGACATTTGTCGGTGATGCGATGGGCGAGGAAGTGTGTATGCATGCGGCGAGCGGCCCATTTGTTCAGCAGACGGCGGTGTTTGTGCGTCTGGTTTGGAAGTGTTCTGGAGTGCACTTGCGCAGCACTTCAAACAATGAATGTGCGGAACCAAAAGTGAACCGTGATAGCTACGGCTTTGACGAACTTGCGGTGATCTACCTCGGCGATCAGGCGGCGAGGTGGTGCGCGCCGGGCAGGGGCAGTAGATGGGAGAAGTGGAGGAGCAGGCGGCACGGCGTCGCAATGTTCGCCGGTGACATGAGGTTGGGCGGGGATGTGGGGCTTGGGCACGGTTTTGGTATGGCCGTCCCGGAAGGAGCTTCCTCGCGGAAGGCTCCATGCGAAGAGGACGGCGGGATCACGGGGGCGGTGGCGCGGGAGGTGGGCGGCGGTGGCTCGCGCCGGCGGCCGTGGAGCCGGTGTGGGAGTGGGAGAGCCCGGCAATCACTCCACGGACTCGCATGTCGAGCGCGTCTACACCGGGAGGCGAAATGATCGATCTGGTCAGGAAATGGGTACTCATGGTATTGGAGGTTGCGGGATTATGTGCACAAAGATTTCATTTTCTGTGGAGAGATTGTGAAGCGAAGTGGGTTGGAGGTGGGCGAAGGTGCCTCGTGGGCGTGTGTCATGGCATGGGGACGGAATCTTTGGAGCAGAAGGCGGCATGGCACGTTGGTGCCGTTGTGGATGCAATTCGCGAAGACCCGATTGCAATCTGCGTGCACGACCATCGAGAGCCGGTGTGACCATGCTCGAGAAGTCAATGGAGGCTTACGTGTGGGAGTTTTCACGGAGAAGGAAGGGCCTTTTCGGCAATCACCGTTCGAAAGTGGAGGAGGCGGTTGGATGGCACCTATATGGTGCGGTGGAGGAATGATAGCGATGGATGTCCTGCAATCGGAGAAGTGGAGTTGGAAGCTAGTGGTGAGGCGGTTGGGCGGAATGGGACCGGCGTCACATGTGGGCCAAGACCCGGCGATGGAATATGCATGAGGCTCGTTTCTCGGCGGTGGGACATTGAGCATCCTCCCGAGTTGGATCAACACAATTTTTGTGGGCGCGTCATTGCCGTTCGTGTACAGCAGGGGGAGCATTTCATATGTTACTTGGACTTGAATCGAGCGAAGAGGGTATTCCAAACACTGGAAGCATGTGACACGATCATCGGGGCATGCCACACAATGAAGTCGCACGGGATCGCTCGATAGCTGGAAGATCCCATGCCTTTTGTTTGCGAGGGGCCGTCGTGGAACCCTGCGATTGAGGTAAGGCGGCGAGTTACATCGTTTGCGGGTTTGCCAAGCGACTGAAGAATGAAGGGAGGCGGGCCATCGACATTTGTCGGTGATGCGATGGGCGAGGAAGTGTGTATGCATGCGGCGAGCGGCCATTTGTTCAGCAGACGGCGGTGTGTGGTGCGTCTGGTTTGGAAGTGTTCTGGAGTGCACTTGCGCAGCACTTCAAACAATGAATCAAGCGGATACCAAAAGTGAACCGTGATAGCTACGGGCGCTTTCGAACTTCTGCGGTGATCTACCTCGGCGATCACGGTGTGTGCAAACCCCATAGCGCCGGGGCCGTCCGTGGAACACAAATCGGAGTGGCATCGCTAACTGATCGAGCCGTCCACTTTGTCACGAAACCCTTGGCTGGACATGCCATTACTCGGAAAGTGTTAGGAGGATCGAAATCGGCCATTTGTTCAGGAGAGGTGCATTTGGGGTTTGAGCGGGAGGAAGGCGCATGGGCAAGGAAAAGCGCTCATGGGAAGTAGGCGGTAGCGGTCTGGAGGTGTTGAGGCCAGAAGTCTCCACCTTGGCCATCACGTGGGGCAAAAAGCGGCGTGAAGGGTGCCCATGGGGCCTTGCAGCCTTCGGGCAGCGGAAGAAGGAGGAAGATGGTGGGCGGTCGCCCGGCCGCGCATCAGAGGTCATGGCGGAAGCCCATCATCATCGAGACGGTGAAAACTTGAGGCAATTCTCGTGCGAGGCAGTGGGGATGAGGGGCTGGAAGGTGGAGATGAAGGGATGCATAGGAGGCAGGGGTCGCACACATAAGCGTATGATTTGGCGGTGCCACGCAGCAGGAGAGACCATTGAAAGGCCTACCCAGCTGGGCTGCGGCTTGAGCAGTGGCGAGGCTCCACACGCCGGCTGCGGCATGGCGCGGGTGTATGGGAGGTTGTCCGTGGAGGAGGTGTGCTGATTGCCACGCACACACCCATCACAGCAGCGTGAACGGAATGATTCGTGCGGGCAGCTGGATGGAATCGAAATCCCAAGGAGGCGGGTCACGAGGCTGCGTTTGATGCGGCCGGAGCACATACGACAGTCGGCGATGCGCATCCGCGCGTCGATACACCAATCGACACCCATGTACATGTGGCATATGGATTGTAAGTGCGTGATGCGAGGGGTATGCGATGTTCGCGGGTTGGCGTTGAGAAGTGAGGAGTTGTGGCGCAATCGGTAAGGTGCTGTGTTGCCTTGTCTTGCGACTTATGACAAGATGTACCAATTCTACTTGAGTGCATGGGGCCATAGATGGGGCAACCCATTCGTCCCACAGTTGGTACTGGAGGATAACAAGCGAGCAGCGATTTTCAACGCCTATGTGGGCGGTGAGGAAGTTTGGGCATCCGCGGATTCGGTCGGACTACGCGAGCACAACTAATAAGGCGGATATGAGGCGAGGCCAAGGGCACATGGAAGCAACTTCATCCGGCCCCTCATGCACAACCGGGTAAAAGTTAGGTGCTTGGTCTCCGTTTTCCTTATGGCTGGCGGTGGTGAAGTCGATGAATGCGGGATTATTGCGGAGGATTGAGCATTTGGCGGTCCTTGGGAGAAGTGGGCATTCCTCTACAAGGGTACATGATGGATATGGTGAGGAGCGTGACTGGACATCACCAACCCACAGCATCCATTCCACGTGACCTTCATGCCCACGATGAGGCGGAGCTCGGCGTTGGAGGCGGTATGGAATAGGCCTTGCGGAAGATCGAGGCAGCGGAGACATTCCGGCCATGTGCTATCGCATTCAAGAAGAAGGTCGACTACAAGGGTGGGTGCGACCACCGCATATGGGGTGAGGAGGGCGATGGCGAGGAGTTCGATGTGGGTGGCCCTCGGTATGCACAAAGCGTGGCCCCGAGATGCCACCACTCGTGACATAAATTGCTGAGGTGAGCAATACTGTCCATTCATTTTATGCATGTTCTGACATTGTGGAGGAGGAGGGCGCGCCAGCGCCATTTGTGCGAGCACGGAGGCCCGGCTTCGTATGGGCCGCTTCTTGGGTTGTCAGAGCTGCAGATGGCGAGGACAATGCATATGCAAAGGGATTGCAGGACATGGACTTCCTCCGGACATGTATCGGTGCACATGGCACTAACAACACTCTGCGGTGCGAGAGCCACGAGGGCGCATTGCCCGAATACCTCCACCGGTGGGCCAGGTGAAGCCACCCGTGGGCGTGGGCCATCACCTGCTGCGGTCATGGTGCACGAGGTGTGAGGCGTGTGGCCCAGTTGCAGCCTTAGGAGCTAGGTGGTGGAGAAAATTGATTTGTCGCTCACCATGACACAGGAGGCGGTGACATTTTGCGCTCACCATGACTGGGAGGCGGTGACAATTTGGATTTGTTTGTTACGGCGTTTTGAGAGTTGAGCCCGGTGGTGGCTTTGTTGTGGTGCAATGTAAAGGCTGGTTTGTGAAGATGGTGTGCGCTTCATGAGGCTGTGTGGCCTTGTCGCCTGACGCCTTTGGATGGCTGCGATAGCGCCGTGGCGTACATAAGCGCACGCTATCGAGCGAAGGGCTGTACACCTTCATGCCTCCCTGTCTCCTCCTCACGCTATCTCCCATCAAGCCACGGTGACGGTTCGTGATGGCAGCGGAGCAAGCGGCGGGCGAGATGGGGTCATGCGAAAGGATGTCCGATGGCCCATGCCCTCACAGCCTAAAAGCGAAAACATTGTGTGTCACACACAACCAGAAAAGATTCGACACAAACACCATTAGTGACGAGATCGGGACACGAGGCGGCGCGCGCGATGTCGTCAAGTGTGGCAGAAGTTTTCCCGCCGTATGCGGCCGGAAAACTTCTTTGGTCACAATGGAAAAAAACCCTAAAGGGCCCGTGTGACGAGATCGGTATTCCATACGGAAGACACCACACGTCACGAACAACACGCGGCAGCTTTATGTGACTAGATAATGTATGTATGTACACAAGGGAAATACTTTTGGTGGATTTCCAGGCTGGAAGCCTGCCAGGTGCCAAAGATGAGATAACGAACTGGGCGCCAATGGCGTTGTGATGTTCGACAACGCCATGTTGCTCCGCACTGGCCATGGAGCTCGGCCATGGCTACCTACTCCAACCCTATCTCTTGAAACTCGTCCCCGGCAGTGCATTGGGGTCAATTTGGATGTTGCGAGACCCTGTAATCGGTCTCGGCATTCTGCATGTTGTGGATTGCCTTCTCTTCCCGCCAGCCTGTTGAAGCCGGGCCCAGGCGTTGGTAGAGGAGGGCTTGCTGGACGCAAGCAGCAGGTTCGGGCTTGGAGGGTTCGATCTGGGCGGAGCAGTGTAAGCTGGACCTTGCAATTCTTGTTCTTGAGGGAATTCTTGCTCGTTAGGGTCCTACGTGGCATCGTCTTGGACGGCCTCTGTCGTGAGCAAAATAAATTGTGGGGACTTGCTGAAATGGAATCCTGAAAGGTGCCCGAACTTGTTTTCCGAGATTGAATTTAGCTGCCTGTCCTGTCTGAATTTAAGATTGCATGTCAGAGCCACAAGCGAGTTTGGATGCGAGTTAGTGATGGACTTTTTCCAACCGACTCATCGATGTCTCAGCCATGTTGTTCATTGTGTTTGCGGTTGATCAGGTTCACTCCTCTTGACCTCTCGCTTTGGTTCACTAGGGCGAGCCAGGGCAGGAAGAAGAGGACAGTGAAGATGAAGACCCTGCTTACGAAAGCGTGGACTATGTGTTCTTTATGGCTCGTAAGAGCTTTTACCAAGTGTGTAGGTCATTGACGAAGTCTGCTCGAGGATGGCTTCCACCTATTATTTCGACCCAATTGGTACCGTATTTCAGACTTCGAGCTTGCCAGTTTTTCCTTTCTTTCGTTTTCCTGTAGCAAAGGGTTGAATCTCTTAATGCACGCCTTGCTGTAAATGTAACTCAATTTTCAACTCTTGTTCTGTGGCAGATTTCGTTTACTGTAGGCGGAGTTGTGCTTCTTTCTGCTCTTTGGGTGTTCAAAGCTTTTCTTGAGGTCTGCTTCTGTGTTCAATGTACAAATTCTGCACAGGCTGCATGTTACTGTTTTGTATTGCTCTTGACAACATGTGTCGCATGTAGGTTGGGTGTGTGGCTGGAACATTTGCCTTCGTGGCCATTGTGGCAATCCGCATGGTCTGGTCCTTCATTGCTTACTTTGGAGATTCTTCGGTCAATGGAACCCCGCCTGACGATAAAGGCAGATACCGATGGAGCTTTTCTCAACCAGAGTAGTCAAGATATCTCCTTTGTATAGATTGTGGACCCGCTGCCGTTCAATGAATGGCTATCACAAAGTTTAGGTCACTTGTTAGTCTTTGCTTCCTCAGTAACATGGCGCTCTGAATCCTCGTGCTCATCATGGATTCTTCTTCTTCTTAGGTAGATGAACGGTGGCACCTTCATGGGGTAATGCCCATATCTGAATTTGGTTGTAACTCACGTGCGGGGCGAATTTTTTCTATCAACAGTTCAGTCAAAGCCTTGTTGCCTCCGAGCTATGGAAGGAAGGTATAGACGCAGCAGCAATGGATTGGGTTATCAGATACTTGGGCATGTTATCCTTCCAGTATAGCTGACGTTGGCGCATGCATATCCCTACTTGAGATGATTCACAGTAGACCATACAGACTCACAGTTTAAAAGTGACTGGTAGTAGACGCTTTGAAAGCATGCCTCAAGGGAAGACCTCTAGCTCTGGAGTTTTGAGTCTGCCAGACCAATTTAGAGACTCTTGGAAGGTGTTGCACCTGAGGAATCACATGCCTCTCTTGAGATGTTATGCTGTTCGCCTGATCCCTCCAACTGGCTCTGCGGTTACGTACTATGCAGCCCTCACCATGTCTCAGGTAACCTCTTCTCTTTGCCACCTCTGAAAGATAACCTGTTCCATCTATTTTAACAGGCTAGAGGGTTGAACCTCTGACTCGGCTTCACGTTTCTCGTCATCCAGTTACTGAACGTTTGCTTGTGAAGGTTGCAGGAATGGCTCTGGGAGTGTCATGTGCGACACCTGTGCTTGGTCCAGTTCTGGGAACTCTTGCGGTTGCCTCTGCATCTGTGGCTGCTGCTCAGGTTCTCAATGCCTGGATTGGATCAATGTAGAGCATTTTTTTTTCTTAATGGTCAATAATGTTGAGTTTTCTATATCTATGTAGAGCATTTTCACCCTATGGATATCTGAGGTTGTATAGATTCTTAAGGAACTGTAGCAGACAATACGATAGAATCGCAGCACTGCAAACGGTCTGACAGCTCTGGTGGTTTGCAGGTTTCATTCACCCTCAGAAATTTGTGCAAAAGCTCTACCTGTAAGCAAGCACAACATTTTCTTCCCAGGAAGCAGGTCTTATTTTATGCTGTCTTCGGAGTTGTTGCATTCAAGGTTGGGTGCTAAACCTCTTCAGGGTTCTGTTCCCATTCTTGTTCTGTGATTTATGAACCCGTGTAGTGATTTTCTCCCGACAGGTGCTTGGGGGAAGATGTCGAAATCTGATGCCAAGTGATGTGGTTCACCCCGGGGCACTTGCGCGTGCGTCTGTTCCAGGTACGTATCAGATCTGATTCTGAAGGAAGTCCAGATTGGTAGGCATGGCCGAGACTGACTGTTCAACTGGTTTATGCAGCTAAAGGACCCAAATACGTTGGCACAGGCAGTGCAGAGTCCCAAGTAATCAGAGAAGTTTACAAGCGGGATGGCTGTCACCACTGTGGCAAGCGAGCAGGAGACGCGTAAGCATCAGGCATTTGTCTGTTTTTGATAGTTGCGGAGTTCCCGTTGAACTTTTAGCAGTCCATAGAATGTGCTAAGTGGAGCTTTTTATTTTTCTTTTTTCTTTTTGGCAGAATTGCGGATCATATGCCCCCCAATGTCCTCGTTCATGGAAGGGGATGGTCCAAAACGTTTGTCAATGGTGAAGGTGGAGCAGCCGTCCCACGCAGCGGCAAATCCTCCGTACTCACTGAGAATCTGGTGTCCTATCTTTTGCATGGTACACATGAACTAAGGCAGCGGTACTTTCCACAATGCGTGAACTGCATGAAGCTCCAAAGCGTCTCGCTGCGTCACGGGAAGCTATCTTTGGTGTTTCACTTTCGACGAGCATTTCCTGAAGTAAGCTTATTTCCGGACCGCTGTTCTGTGTTGCCTACAATCGGCTTTGACAATCAACACCAACACGTGTTTGGCGCATTTTGCAGCCACCTTTCCTCGCAGGATTCTGTCTGGGGACCCTGCAGCTGGACGACAGGGAAGATGGCAAAGACAGGGAGGACTAATCGGTAGCTGGGAAACGTAAGAAATAATCATTTTTTGATAAGAATCCGAGCTAGTGTAGCTGTCCCTTGCTTTCAATAAATCTGATGTCACTCGCTCACGGAGAATTCGACGTCGTTGGTTGTGCACGGAGATGAACGACCAACGACTCGAATTCAGGTGGGCAGTCTGTTGGACATTAACAAGAGGGAACGATGGCTGCCCTTCTCTTGTTTGCAATAATAGTTTCGTGTCGACATCGAGTTTGCGATGGTGCTGTATGTCAGAATTTTCCTTCCTCCTGACTTCGGTTAAGATGTACAAAATGCAAGCCTGCAAAGCCTCTTGCGCCCAATGAATGCCCACTGTTCTCCAATGTGGCAGTGAGCCAAAACAGCGCCAGGAACAGAGTCGTAGGAGACGTCACCGTTCCCAGAGCGGTAGAGTAGAAGCTGGGTCCGCTTCAGCAGTCAATATCCGAGGATTCTGCACCACACCACAGCAGAGTGTGTGAGCTTCAGGCTTTCTGCTGTTTTGCGGTACAGGGGAGGAGTGCAAGGCAATCGAAAATACCGGCTTCTCGGAAGCTTCGTCCAGTTCAAACACATCGACAGTAAGCCTAGCAATTTCCTGGAAGGCAGACTTCTTCACCGCCTCATCATCGCTCTCCAGCTCCTCAAACGCAGCATCAAAGCACTCGTGCCAAAACCTGCTGATCCGGATGTGCGGATCCTTGAGGTACTTGTCCCAAACCCACCGCACGACCTCAGCTCTTGCCGCCAGCTCCTGCAAAAGCACAAGCACCAAAACTCTAGAACCGGCATCATACAGAACCAAGTGATGCCCCAACACACGAGAAAGGTAAAACAACACACCCAGCCAGCGAGTCCGGCTGCCTCCCGCTTCCCGCCGCCTCCAGGAATTCTCCCCTCCCGCCGGTCATCCACCTCATTCATCAGCAACGAGGCCTAAACAAACAAAACACCCGCATCAGCACAAACCAATTAAACGCATCGCTTCCTGTCCAAAACTCCATCAAAACAGTTCACACAGTTAACTCACTAGGGCATCCATCCTGTGATCGGCCAGCCTGTCGCTGAAGGGGTACATCCCCACGGACCATCTGACCGCAATCCCTGCACTTCCAGAGAGAACCGACCACACCGCCAGGCACAGGATGACAGTGAGGCCCCCTGTCTTGTACCGATTTTTCCCGACCCAGGCGCCCGCGGGAGGAGCCACACTCTCCTTCCCATCCTCCTCCATCACGTTCCAGAGACCAATCGATCACCTACTCTACAGCCTCGTAGCATAGAATGTACATCCGCAGCTCCCTGACCAAAACCAGAGCCCCGGCATCGCGCAAGCCTAGCAGCTGCGCTCCATCCTCCTCCTCGCTCGCGCTGCCTCCAAGAACCGGCTACCGGAACCTTCCTCGAAGAAACCTCTCCTCCATCTCCAGAAAACCGCAAAGAAAGGCCCCCCTATCCCCGCTCCAAGAAGAGGCCTAATGCGGCCCTTCCGCCGCCAGGACAAAATGCTGCTGTGCGCGGTGTCCCCGCCGCCAAGCCCTCCCGGGTCCCGGGACCCGCCGGTCGCCGCATTCTCGCGTCGCCGTGCTGCCTCTCGTCGACCTCCCGGCCCGGCAGCCTACAACATGGTAGCGCCACTCCAGGAGGGCGACAGCGGCAGCCACAGTTACCTGCCAGGTCCCAACTATCATTCCCCTCCCATGGCTCCACGGAACGGATACCAAACGGAACAGGCGTCACGCTTTCTCTGCTCCCCGCACGGCCTGGCCATCTGGAGTCTGGAGTCCTGTGGCAAGCTTTTGTGGTGGGCGATTCTAAACAATCTGGTGGGCGATTCTAGCAATCTGGTGGGCGATTCTAGCAATCTGGTGGGCGGTTCTATACAATCTGGTGGGCGATTCTATACAATCTGGTGGGCGATTCTAGGCAAGCTTGGGGGCGATTCTAGGCAAGCTGTTGGATTTGAATTCAATCCAAAGGAATTTTCTAGCGTTGGATCTTTTCGTTGTGGCTGGAGCTGCTGAGCATGGAGCGTGGGACACTGGTTTGCCGGCACGTTACGTACTGCTCTCCTCCTATTGCGTCTGCGCGCTCTTCCGGGACGGTTGCGAAGGTTTGCCTCCGTTCGTCATTTCATGATGGAGGTGGGGCGTTGCTGAAGAAGCAGAGCATGGTGAAACTGCGGGCCGGCCTGGTACAGAGGGGAATTGTGGCAAGCACGACTGCTGGGGCTCCAGCCTTGACAGGTCCTGAGCTGGAGTGGTGCTCACTTTTGGGAATTGGTATGGCTTCTCAGCTCTAGGACTAATGTGTGGGCGCGTACGGGTGCAGAGACAGGAGTGCCAGAGCAGCTGAAAAAATCGCTCCAGGGAATCACAGTTTTGGACCCTTCTGGAACTTCTGTTCCCCTGGAAAGTCTCTGGAAAGACAGGACTGCTGTGGTGGGATTTGCACGGCATTTTGGGTAAAGATCACGCCGTGGTTCCTCGTTGCAGGAGTGGACTATTGTAGCGGATTCCTTACCAGCTGGCTTCGCTTGTCGTGGCAGGTGTGTGCTGTGCAGAAAACGAGCTGATTTATTGGCTTCCAGAAAGGTAGGCATGACCAGGAAGTGTGGAGATGGACGGCACGCTGTTTGGGTTTCACATCCTCTGCTTTTGGCCATGTGTGATATCAGGCAGAACTGGATGCTGCTGGAGTAGCACTCATTCTGATCGGACCTGGGAAGCCGGATCAGGTATTGGGTATGCGCTTTTGGTCATGGAGGATTAGGTAGTGTCTGCTAAGGAGCAAAGGAGGTAGTGGGTACTGCTTCTGACCGCTTTCGCGGGTTTGCTGCGATTGGTCAGGCGAAGAGTTTCCTTCAGCAGACTAACTTCCCTGGAGGTTAGTCCCTCCACCCGCTCCACAGGACCTTCTACCCTAGCAGCACAAATAATCTCTGAACATTTTGAATTTGTGCTGTCAGAGGTCTACGCCGATCCGTCTCGCTCAACCTATGATGCCTTCCAGTTCGTGTATGGAGTCTTCACCACGTTCACCCCTAAGGTTATTGTCCAAAATCTTCCTATCAGGGCAAGGTTGTGGGATCCTCATTTTTACGCATGCTGTAATCTTTCTGCCAATGGTCTTCAGGCTGGTTTGTCCATCATCAATGCCTACCGTGAAGGGTACCGACAGGATTGGGAGCTCTCCTTCGACACAGAGACTAGGAACACAGGCGGCTGGTTGGTATCTTTTCTTTTGCGTACTGTAAGAAATGTGTTTTCAAGCACTAAGAGGTTAAAGGACTTCGTTACACTTGCCTTCAGGCAAAATGGTGGGGTTGTGGTGATTGGACCTGGTACAGATCGCCTTGTTTTCTTACACAAGGTCAGCTCCTCCTCCGATGCAGTAGAGTGATGGTTTTTTTCCCCTCTGCATCCCCTTCTTCTGGTCGAACCACCTTCTAATTGTTTGGGAAACCAACTCAGGACAAGGAGGCTGGTGATGAGCCAGATATAAACGAGGTCCTGAAGGCGTGTTGCTCAAAATGAGATGTCAAGTTTCCGCTTACCTGAGAGGAGGGGACGAGGACTCTATCCACAGTTCATGCCATTGATTTGTACACACAAGAAAAGAGTATGGTGTTGCACAGTTACAGCTAGGGACTGTACATACTGAATGAGAGGGGCCCAACGTATTCAAAGCTAGGTGCTGTGGTGTTGTAACTATAGTGAAACTATCATTGTTCATCTTATTCAATTGATTATTTGAATTGTACATCGATCTTCTTCTCCTGGCTTTAGTCTGCGCTCTAGAGGGCGTTATAGCTTTGGATCTTTCATGCGCCACGGGATATTTTATGTTTCTTTTTGCTCGTGTACGGTGTGGATTGCACAAGAATTCGCAAAGAAGCACTCATGAGTTTTCCAAGGCAAGGGGATGTTATTACATATATATACATATGTGTGTTGTTATATACATATATATAAATCAATTCATATTCTACAATATGGGTTTAACTTGGTCTACAATATGGGTTTAACGTAGCAAGTCTGTGGCATTATTTTACTTTACATATTTATGAGTTTCCGGTATAAAGTAGGTTGCCTTGTTGACGTGCATTAATAAATTAAGTTGGCTTTTGAGTGCGTTCTTGGTCTATAATAAACTCTTTAAAAGGTTGCTTTAATAATACAGGTAAAGTCTTAGTCTTAGATTTACAATTTCACATGCATTGTATACTTGTTGGCGTAACATTTTCAAATTGTAACATAACCTTTGGGTAGTTTGAGTTTGATTTATGGTCTTCTAAAACATGTATGATGAAAAGTATATGGAAACAAACAAAAACTTGACGCCCACGAAAGTATAGTTTGATCCGTGAATTATAAATGTATTAGGTATACAATAATATTAGTTACATTACATAGCAATGAATTGCACCTACAGTCCTTACAATTCTTACTCATTACTCAATTCGTACTTTTTACTTCTATAGTGTCCCTTTTCTCTGTTGGCTTTAAATTGTACCTGCATAAATGCTTCGATTTTTTCCCTTGTGCTTTTGGGTGCTCTTGCACTTACATTTTTTTCTTCTTGCATTTCCCTCTTCCTCTTCTTTGCTTTTTGGATTAGTCCAGCTATACTTAGCGGTTTTCTTTCTGACACTTCACTTCCAATCACCTCATCTATGGATTTGGGCTCGTCTTCACATAGCGTCATTTTGATGAGCTCTTTTAAAGACTCTAGTTTGTCTTTAGATCTTGTTGTTCTGATCACGTCATCTATAGATTCTAGATCGTCTTGGGACTTTGTTGTGCCCACTATCGATAGATGCGTCTCACAGTTGCGTGCCCTAGGCCTCTTCGGTTCACATTCATGTTCTAATGGTAACCTTTGTTGTTCGCATTCTAGAATTGCCCGCTTTCTACTTGCCCGCACAGCAAGAGGGCTTCTATCGCCTTTAGAGTTTTCGCTTCTATTTACCTCTTTCGTAAGAGAGTATTGACTATTTTCCTGCAAGATATTCCGATGAACCATTTTCAGAGTGTCAAACATTTGTGTGCACCAAAGATAGACTTAGAGTATCTCTATGTAGTAAAGAGGTGGAAGCTACAGGATAAATACCTTATGGTGAAAGTAGTGATAACAATAAATAATAGAATCCTTTATATAGAAATAATATTTTATACTAAAAGCTTTATTGATATAGACTGAATTATTACAATTATAGTCAGCTAAACAATTAACTATGTTCAGACTTGGAAGGCCGAATGTTAAGTTCAGACTTGGAAGGCCGAATGTTTGTTATAACGAATTGAGACTTGGAAGTCCGAATGTCAACAAGTTCAAACTTGGAAGGCCGAATGTTTGTTATAACGAATTGAGACTTGGAAGTCCGAATGTCAACAAGTTCAAACTTGGAAGGCCGAATGTTTGTTATAACGAATTGAGACTTGGAAGGCCGAATGTCAACAAGTTCAAGCTTGGAAGGCCGAAAGTTAACAAAGTTCAGAGTTCAGAGTTGGAAAGCCGAATGCAACTCGACCCTGCTGGCTGATCGTGGCCGCATGACCTGAACACGACCAACTGAAACCGGTCTATGCTGTAGCGAGTCCGGAATCGGGGTCAGCAGATGACCATCTTCACTTAGGTAGTAGAAGTTGAAATTGATCCGAGTTACAAGGTCCGCCAAATGAGGGAAGTGCCCGATATTTAACTTAAACGACAGCACCTGTCAGAGAACAAAGGGGCATCAGGAGTGCAAAACAGCAAGAAACGCGACATATATGTCGACTGCTACACAACAAAAACCCTTGTACCCTGAGCAAGAAAACCATGCACTCGTCGAACTGCTTTCCAATTCGCTCGATCTCGGAGTGACATCTTGCAGGCACCGCCGGAGCTGTAGCATCGTCGGATAACGAACGCTGAATAGAGTAGAAGTCAAGAGCAAGCCCCAAAATGGTCTTCACTCGACTGGCTATCAGAGTCCACTGCCAAGCCCAAAACATTCGAGGCAGCCGTTAGACGTATGGTGGCACAGTGACAGACCGACCCAATCAACCATGCCCATCCAAAACCGTCTGTACCAGCTTATCTGGAGCGATGAGACACTGTCGTTGTAATGAAGCAAGGTAGGCATCATGACAGGCAATAACTTCATCCAGGGACCCTGCAAGAGACATCCCTTCACAGAGCTCCACCCACGCACTGTGTAGAACCTAATATCCAAACGCCAGTGGACAAGCTATAGACAATCAGCACACGTCTCCCGCTTGAGAACCAACAGCAGGGATGGTTTTGGAGAAACCATACTCTGTCCATCACATATTGATGGAGAGTGTTAACAAAATGCATTAACTTGTGTTGCAACAGGAGCCATCTTTTGTTAGTAGCCGCATATCCACCCCCATCCTGCACAAGGGATCCCGCAGAATCTCAGGCCTTTCCGAGCATTCCAAACAAAAAACTACCTTCTATTTACGAAAGGATGAGAATTCGGGGAGATTTTTTTTCACGAATGCAGAAGAGAGTAATGATGTTCCAATCCAGACACAGGTAACTCTAGTTGGTGCGCTCCGACGGCAAGGATGGAGTTTCCAACCGACCTTCCATGTGAATCGACAAGCTTTGTCTAGAACATGTTTGGCGCGCTTGACTTTTAATAAGAATGCCATCACCTGCACATTTTTCGTCACCAGCTTAGAAGCTCGCACAGCCTCACATTCCATGTCCAAGCATGCATCTCAAGTGCTCAGACCACTCAAGACTGTACAGCATGTTAAAAATTGCTCACCTGATTGTACCTCTTTATGGAATTCGTATCTATAATAAGCTCAAGCGGCCAAGCCACCTGCTAAAGGTTGCAGAGGAACATTAGATTGGTGATATCCCTGGCAAACAAACTGCTAGATGAAAAAAATGGGAACAGAAAGACTACTAAGCAGCCAAAACATGCCTTGTAGACAAAGCACATGCGGTCTAAAGTGTCAATCCCATGCACCACAGTTCGGCCTAACAGCTGTGAGGTAGCCATGGCTTGCTCATGTGGCACAGTTGACAGGGGATCGACTTCTACAAACAGAGAATCCAAAGCTGGTAGTGCCACTTCAGTAGCTGAGCTGCGCATTGACTCCTGAAGAGCAACAATCAGAAAATCTACGGACAAGGGCAAACCCACAAGCTCCAAAATCTCAACGTCAGGAGACAAGACCTGCAACATAGTGTTTAGCTCATAGTAGTCATCCCATGGGTCCCCGCGATCTAGCTTATTAAAGAGGACTGTGGAGAACTGCTGTAACAGGTCCCCTGATAGGCACAGCACATATGTCAGGACTGCTGGCAGCCATCATGGCTTAATTATACCTGCACCCGTGACACTCATAAACTGAAGCATCAGGTGTCAAACTCACCGCAGCCTACTAAGTAGATAGTTCGTAGAAGTGCTAGTTCTTCCATTAGATGCCATTCCCCCATGAGCCGCTGCAGGAGTTGCTGGCCAACAACTTCCACCTGGTGAGACGCAGTGACACAAGAGATTAGATTGACTGACTGCTCACCTAACAATAAAGTTAGACACAGACAGCAACGAGTCAGACCTTTCTGCTAGTCATCTTGCAAGCAAACATCAGTGTAGGATACCTGTCTATCTGTTGCTGCAAGCAAACACTCTTGCATCAGGATTGCAGGAGATGGCGAGGAGATCAAATTTGCATCTTGAAACCAGTTGAGTACTTTGGGTATGAGCAGGTCTTGCACCTTAGTAGAAGTTACTTCAGAGAGAAGGAAACTCTCCTGCAGTGTCAATTAACCGTGTCAACTTGCAATAAACCACAAAGAGTGCAGTACAAGGGTCTCAAGGCTATAACAGCTAGCAGGCACTAGTTGCATTTCCATCTGCGATTCACTGAGTGTCTTGTACTCCAGCTCATCATACTTGGATATATTACTTGTCCAGGAGCAGATGCATTATATGAGAATCGTCTACCTTCGTACCCGATAATAAGGCAGAAGCGTGGGATATGGCAACAGCTGTGTCAACCACCCTGTGTCTTCTTCAGCAGCAAATGGGGCTCCAGAAGTGTTCTGCCATATTTTGATACCATCCAGGGCAGGTAATCTATCCTGTCTTGCAATGTTCAATCTACCATCCCAAAAATCGCCTTGACCGGGTTCCACCTGTGCAAAGGGCAGCTGCTTGCCTCCAGGCAACCACTGGATCTCACGGGTAGAAACAGACTGCACAAACTCAAGGGCTTTCTCTCCTACCAACCTATGCAAGGAGAGAAGAAATTCTTCAAACAATGATGCCTGTTGAAGAAGCCCATCCACTCTCAAATCCTGGAACAAATCAATTTTCCTGGAGTGAGAAATATTTTCAGATACAGCTTTTGGAAGGTGCCAGTTCCTATTAGAAATCCTCCTCTTTGGTGGGCTTGAGAGTAGTAGAAACCTTAGGGGATGAGGGTATGGATGTCTCATCAGCATTCAGATGCAGCACTTGGTCGTGGCGTTGAGTAAAATGGCGAGAGGCAAATTGGAGGAGCTGTAAGGACTTTCCAGCCGATAGTATGGCCTTTGCATAAGGGTGGAGAAAGACTGGACACACAATATCTTGGGAACTAGCATTTGGCCCGAGCGACTTGCGAAAGAAGTCATCCATCTTGTTGGATACTTTCTGAGCAAATCTTGCCTTAGGCGTGACAGTTTCCAGGTAAAAAGAAGAGAGTGTGCCAAAAATGTGAGCAGATGGTTGTCCTGGCTCCTTTGCTGCCAACTGTGTCGTTTGCTCAAAATCGACTTCGGCAGAATGGGTGCGTAGTGTGTACCCATGCAACCAAAAGGCATCGTTCTCCACAGTAACTCTCCCATCCGTGTAGAAGAAGAGCTGGAAAACAAGAGGTATAATTAGTGACCGTGTACGTGAAGGCTGGTTCACAACAATCACCTGAGAGGAGCAGGTCTGAAAGCTTGGTGTTGTGATAGACAAGGGTCGAACATTGAGCTTCAAGGACAAAGAAAGTCCAGGAAAGTCTATTACCTCGCCAGCTGCGTCGTTGAGAAGGCCTTCATGAAGCCAGGTGTGCAGTGAACTTGCCAAGGGTTGCAAGCTTCCAACAAAAAGTAATAGCAGAGTCCTGTAAGCTTGCGCCTGAATTAACGTGCACCCACACGCTGAGAACTGCACTAAAGTCAAAGCACGCGAAAGACAGCGGCCGACGGCAGATGCAACATACCTCTCCATCCTGAATGAGGCAAAACTCATTGAGCTCAATGTAGAGAGCCGACAGGATATGTGAGGCCAACTCCGCAGCAGAGAAGAGCTTCCCTGAAGATCCAGTATAATCTGGAATGGCCGTCATCACAGCATGTTCGAGAAACGCCGCACCTGAAGAAACCCTACCACATCAAAGTCAGTGCATGCAGCGAGATTGAGGAAGATTCACGAACACGACAATGGAATGTAGAAATCCCCAATCAGATCTGCAAAGAGAATGTTGTCACCAGGACAAGTCCGAAGCTACGCTCAAAAGAGTAACCGAAAGTCCTGCTGGTGGTGCATTTGCGGCTTCCAGCTCCTTCTCAGAAGCAGCCTTTCGAAGGAACTGCAAAAGCGAAATTGAGACTTGATCAGAGTGAAGACGCACAGGCGGCAGAAATTCTGGGAGGCCGGGTGACCAACCTGGAGCCGCATGGACACAACATGTGCAAACGCTTGCAGTGTCGGAAAAGGCTGAGCCGGAGATTGCTGACAGCCAGCAGTTGCAACTTTTGTGACAAACAAATCCATTCTTCGCAAGCTGGAGGCGGCAGCAAGAAATGGCATGAACAGCTTGTATAAGCTGGACTGTGACAAGTGCGGAAGGCGCACTCCCTTTCGGACATAGAATGCTTGAGCAGCTTCATCCCAAGGGAGGTTGTGGCTTTGAAATCCTTGAAGCATGCGTAGTAAGTCCGTCACCTACGACAGAAGAGATTCCTGCTCAGTTCAACGAGTACATCAACGAGCCAGCTCGCCATTTGGAGGAGCTGAGGAACGGGTACAAACCAGAGCGCCTTCCGTGATTGTGCCAGAGTGCTTGGAGGTGGCGAAGGGAAGTGACTCGGCCCGAAGATGGTCGACGCGCTGCATCAAACAGAGGCCACCGTGGTGTGCGGCCATCGCAGGAGGCCGGCAGACTCAGAAGCTTTCGCAGCAGTTTTGGGCGGGAAAAAAACAGAAGACGTCGTTGGTCGTGTGCTTTAGTTGACGTGATTTTCAGATCTCGTTTCAGACGTGCCAAAAGGCTCCTTACAGACAGTACACAAACAGCGAGAGACGAGTCTCACACAGAAGCTCACTGACCTTAGTTGGCATAGATATGTCTGCTTTCAGGGTGGCCTTGATCTCCCGCCACAAATACATGGGAGTTCCCTCTCAAGTCCGTCCACCAACTCCGACCTCGTTCCTTCCAGGCTTGAGAATCGACTCTCATGGCCTGAATCTTCTTAGCTTCCTCTGGCAAGTGAGCAGCCTCATAGATGTTGGACATCAAAACATATGCTGCAGCATCACTTTTACTTATCTCCACAGCACATTCGAATGCATGTCTCCCAAGCTCAACATTTCCCCACTTTTGGCAAGCACTCAAAACACATTTCCAGGAGGCGATATCAGGTTGTAAGGGCATCATCTTCACGATGTTCATGGCATTCCTGACTTGGCCTGCACGGCCAAATAGATCAACTACACAGTTGTAGTGTTGGATAGTTGGAGTGATGCCATAGTCTCTGCTCATAGCCTCGAAATACTTCTGGCCCATTTCCACTAAGCCCACGTGACTGCATACACTGAGAACACCTAGAAACGTGATGTCGTTGGGATGGACGCCTTCCTGGTTCATCCTGCTGAACAAGTGAAAGACAATCTCACTGTCTCCTTGACGGGCATATCCCAAGACCAGGGCATTCCATACCACGATGTCTGTGGTGGGTACTGCATCAAACACCCGCTGTGCATCAACCATGCTCGAACACCTGCCGTACATGTCGATTAGACTGCTTGTCACAAAGGAGGCACCTTCCAGGCCAGCTTCTAGTATCTGGGCATGTATTTCCTTCCCCTTCTCCAGTCCGGCGATGCTACCACATGCATTGAGTGCTGCAACGAACGTTCGGTGGTTGGGGACAAGACCTTCTTGTTGCATCCGTGTATACAACAGCAAAGCCTCGTTACCCTGCTCCATCTGGGCATAGCCCAAGATCATGATGTTCCAGGAAACCAGATCCCGATGGGGTATGTTCTCAAATACTTGCCGAGCTTTCTCCAGGCTCCCACATTTTGCATATGCCTCGACTAGCACGTTCCCAACAAATGCATTCCACGTGAACTTCGCATTATCCATATCGGTGTGGATCGCTTCAACAGCTTCCAGGCACTGGTTTTTCAGGACTGTTCCATTGTTGACTTGTCTCCTCCCCAATTCTGCGATGGCACTGCAAGCCTTAAGTGCACCAGCATAAGCCCTGTCATCCGGAACCACAGCTTCCCGTTGCATCCGTTTGTACAGTTCCAAGGATTCCTCACCCTTGTCCATTTGGGCATAGCTCAATATCAATGTGGTCCAGGAAACCACGTCACGACGGGGCATCTTCTCAAACAACTCCCTTGCTTTCTCCAAGCTCCCACATTTTGCATAGGCCTCGATCAGCATTGTCCCCAGTATTACATCTGCCTCAAACCCCTTTTTAACAATATCTGCATGCATAACCATCAGAGTTTCCAAGCATTGTTTTCTCACAAGCACCCCGTCACCACCATTCCTCTCCCCTGATTCGGCAAGAGTACTGCAAGCCTTCAATGCACCAACATACGTCCGGATGTTTGGTACCACACCTTCTTGTTGCATCCTTGTGAACAGCTTTAAGGCTTCGTCACCCTGCTCCAACTGAGAATAGCCCAAGATGATGGAATTCCACAAAACCACATTACGATGAGGCATTTCCTCAAACACCTGTCGAGCATCATCCAGGCTCCCACTTTTTGCATATGCATCTACTAGTGTGTTCACTACAAACACATTCAATCCAAACTTTCCATTTACAAGGTCCGCATGAATAGCTCTCACAGTTTCCAGGCACTGTTTCTTGACAAGTACTTCATGGCCACTCTTTTGCTCAAGCTCTGCAATGGAACTGCAGGCAGTAAGAGCGGCAACATATGTTCGGTCGTTGGGGACCACTTCTTCTTGTTGCATCCGTGTGTACAACTGCAGAGCCACTTCACCCTGCTCCATTTGGGCATACCCCAAGATCATTGCGGACCAGGAAACCACATTACGAGTAGGCATCTCCTCAAACACCTGCCGAGAAGTCTCCAAGTCCCCACACTTTGCATATGCATCCACCAGCATAGTCCCTAGAAATACGTCCGAATCAAACTTGCCCTTCACTACTTCTGCATGGATAGTTCTCACAGTTTCCAGGCACTGCTGTTTCACAAGTACTGCGTCACCTCCATGCTTGTCCACTAGTTCTGCAATGGCACTGCAAGCCTTGAGTGCACCAACAAATGTTCGGTCATTAGGTCTCACGCCTTCATGTTGCATCCGTGTGTACAATTGCAAAGCCTCTTGCCCCCTTTCCATTTGGGAGTACCCCAAAATCATGGAATTCCACAAGGCAACGTCCCCGTGAGGTACTCTGTCAAACACCTGCCTAGCATCTTCGAGACTCCCACATTTTGCATACGCATCGACTAGCATGTTTGCCACAAATACATCGGACTCAAACTTCCCTTTCACAATGTTGGCGTGGATGCCTTTCACAGATTCCACCAGGCAGCGTTTCTTCACAAGCATGTCATCACCTCCATTCCTCTCCACGGATTCTGCCAGGGTACTACAAGCCTTGAGTGCAGCAACATATGTACGGTCGTTGGGTATCACACCTTCCTGCCTCATTTGCGAGAATAAGAGCAAAGCCTCTTCACCTTTCTCCATCTGAGCATACCCGGATATCATGGCAGTCCAGGACACTACGGTATGAACAGGCATTTTCTCAAATACCTGTCTAGCGTCCTCAAGGCTCCCACATTTTGAATAAGCATCCACTAGCATGTTCCCCACAAATTCATCTGACGCAAACTTCCCCTTACCAATATCTGCATGGATAGCTCTCACAGTTTCAAGGCATTTCTTCCTCACAAGTATTCCATCACGTCCGCCTCTCTCCCTGCATTCTGCTATACTACTGCATGCCTTGAGAGCACCAACGTACGTTCTGTTACTTGGTACCAGACCACATTGTCGCATTCTAGCAAACAATTGCAAAGCGTCTTCACCCTTCTCCGTCTGAGCATACCCTATTATCAGCGTGTTCCAGGCAATCACATCACGATGAGGCATCTCCTCAAACACCTTTCTAGCATCCTTCAGGCTCCCACACTTGGAGTAAGCATTCACAAGCATGCTGCTCACATATAAATTATCCTCGACGCCGCTTCGAACAACGTCTGCATGAATCTCCCTAGCACTTCTTAGGTCCTGCAAGCTGCTGCATGCTTTCAACAGAGAAACAAATGTGTGTGCGTTTGGTATCACTCCATAGCTCCGCATTTCCTCATACATCTCCAGAGCCAGTCTATTTTGCCCAAGTTTGACATGCTGCAATATCAGGGCCGCCCAGACATGCTCCCCCTTCTGAGATCCGCATCCACCATCGAAGGTGATGCCATTTCCAACGCTGCCTCTGCCAGCGTTTATGGACGAGATAGTCCTTTTCAAAGCCTCCGTTATCCATGGTGGTAAAGTCTTCCTTCCCTCTATCCACCGTGCTTCCTCAGGACGGACCTGGTCATTGAAAGGCACCTCGAATCGTGAGTGCAACGGTCCCAAACATCAACATCAGAACATTGGTGTTGTAGTTGTCTGCTTACTTTGTCTTCCCTGTAAGCCCACCAAATCTGGGCATTGCTCTGCAGCAGCGAATTCCTGGACAAGTCAGTTTTCATGCGACTGAATAATATCATGCCAGAAACTCAAAAATGATGCATAGAAACGACGACAGCAAACAAATTCAACCACGGCGCTAAGGCAAGCCAGTTGGAGCCCTTGTTCTAGTTCAGGTCACTGGCTGTAACTTCGACATCATCTGCCAGTGCGGGAAGCAGGAGGATGTTCAGCTGTTTCTGGCTGAAAGCAGTATGATCATCGCTGTGAGTGAATACCCACAGCTCCAGCAACAGCCTAGGTGGCTCAGGCAATGCCTTTGGAGGCATGGCCTGAGCAGGCTAACATGCTGCTGCGTCACTGGCAGGCCTCAGCAGAATGAGTCTTTCTGGACGGCGCTGATATCGCAGAAGACCAGGTGCGGGAAAGGTGCTGAGGCTCTCAGCTTGTATGAGCTGATGCAGAAGGAAGGAGTGGAACTAGGGCCACACACATTCATAGCTCTCCTGAAGGCATGCAGCAGGGAGGATCTGAAAAGCGTGAAGCAAATTCATGCAGACCTGGTCAGACGTGGCTTGGACGCAGATCTATATGTGGGCACCATGCTAGTGAATGCTTACAAAAAATGTGGCAGCCTGGAGAATGCCAAGCGGGTGTTTGAGGAAATGCCTGACCGGGATGTGGTTTCGTGGACTGCCATGATCTCGGGGTATGCCCAGATGGGGAAGGGTGAAGAGGCTTTGAAGTTGTACGCACGAATGCTGCAGGAAGGAGTGGTCCCCGATGCCCAAGGGTATGTTGGTGCGCTGAAGGCTTGCAGTGTGGTTGCGGAATCAGGGGAGAGAGGTGTCACGGATACAGTGCCGGGGAAGAAACAGTGCCTGGAGACTGTCAGAGCCATCCACAGGGACATTCGGAAGGGGAAGCTGCAGGGGAATGTTTTTGTGGGGAACATGCTAGTCGAGGCATACGCAAAATGTGCGAGCTTGGAAGATGCAAGGCAGGTGTTTGAGACAATGCGTCACCGTGATGTGGTTTCGTGGAATTGCATGATCCTGGGGTACTCCCGCATGGATAAGGGTGAAGAGGCGCTGCTACTGTACAGACGGATGCAACGAGAAGGCGTGGTACCTGATGATCGATCACATATCGGTGCTCTAAAAGCTTGCATTGCCATGGCAGGGATGGCTGACAGAACTGCTGAAGATGGAGAACGTGTGAAACAACAAAGCCTGGAAACAGTGAGAGCTATCCACAAAGACGTGGGCAAGAAACAGGCTGAGCGTAACGTGTTTCTGGGGAACACGCTACTGGATGCGTATGCAAAATGTGGGAGCCTGGAGGATGCTAGGCAGGTGTTTGACAGAATGCCTCACCGTGATGTAGTCTCCTGGAACTCGATGATGTCAGGGTACAGCGAGATGCACAAGGGTGAAGAAGCTCTGCTATTGTACACACGGCTGCAACGGGCAGGCGTGGCACCAGACCAACGCACATACGCTGCAGCACTCAAGGCTTGCATTGCCATCGCCGAGTTGATGGAGAGAAATGGCAGTGATGCAGCAGCTGTGAGAAAGCGATGCCTGCAAACTCTCAGAGCTATCCATGCAGCTGCTGCGAAGGGAACCTCCGGGCTCGACATCCGCTTAGGAACCATGCTAGTGGACGCGTATGCAAAATGCGGGAGCTTGGAGGATGCCAAGCAGGTGTTTGACAAGCTCCCTCGCCAGGATGTGGTTTCCTGGACGACCATGATCTTGGGCTACTCCCAGATGGGTAAGGGCGAAGAGGCTCTGCAAATGTACAAACTGATGCGACAGAAAGGAGTGGTTCCCGACACCCGTGCGTATGTCGGGGCTCTCAAGGCTTGCAGCACTCTTGCAGACTCCGGGGACTCCAGGAACGGCAGCAACAGCCAACCACTCAGGAAACAAACCACCCTGGCCACTGTGGAAGCCATCCACGCAGACCTTGCAACGACAGCCACTGACCTGGACGTATTCGTCGCAACAATGCTGGTGGACGCATATGCGAAATGCGGAAGTCTCGATCACGCCAGGCATGTGTTCGACAGAATGCCTCACCGTGATGTGGCCTCCTGGAACGCAATGATCCTTGCTTACAGCCAGGCGGCCGCAGCTGAAGAGGCCCTCAACTATACACCATCATGCAGCAGCAAGGCGTGGCACCAAACGACCGAACGTACGTCGCCGTCCTCAACGCCTGCAGCAGCCTGGCAGCACTGGACAAGGGGAGGCACATCCATACCCGGATCATCAAATCCGGCCTGGAATCCTCTCCCTTCATAGCAGCCAGTCTGATCGAAATGTACTCCAAGTGCTCCAGCATGGCGGACGCCCGACAGGTCTTCGACTCCATGCCCGTCAGGGACATCGTGCCATGGAACTCCCTCATCCTCGGACACGCCTGCCAAGGAGACAGCCAACTCGTCTTCCACCTCTTCCACCAGATGCAGCAGGACGGCATCCAGCCAGACGAAGTCACATTCATCGGCCTCCTCCTCGTCTGCAGCCACGCGGGTCTGGTGGCCGCAGGCCAGCACCACTTCCACGCCATGACCAGAGACTTCCACATCACCCCCAACATCCAACACTACAACTGCCTGGTGGACCTCCTCGCCCGAGCCGGCGAACTCCGCAAGGCCATGGAGATTCTCCACACCATGCCCTTCCTCCCGACCCTCCGGCTGGAAATCCGTCCTCGCCGCCTGCCAGAAATGGGGATCCGTCGAGCTCGGGAGGCAGGCATTCGAATCCCTAATCCGCCTGGACCAGCACGACGCTGCGGCGTACATCCTCATGTCCAACATCTACGCCGCCAACGCCATGCGGGAGCTTGGAGGATGCCAACAGGTGTTTGACAAGCTCCCTCGCCAGGATGTGGTTTCCTGGACGACCATGATCTTGGGCTACTCCCAGATGGGTAAGGGCGAAGAGGCTCTGCAAATGTACAAACTGATGCGACAGAAAGGAGTGGTTCCCGACACCCGTGCGTATGTCGGGGCTCTCAAGGCTTGCAGCACTCTTGCAGACTCCGGGGACTCCAGGAACGGCAGCAACAGCCAACCACTCAGGAAACAAACCACCCTGGCCACTGTGGAAGCCATCCACGCAGACCTTGCAACGACAGCCACTGACCTGGACGTATTCGTCGCAACAATGCTGGTGGACGCATATGCGAAATGCGGAAGTCTCGATCACGCCAGGCATGTGTTCGACAGAATGCCTCACCGTGATGTGGCCTCCTGGAACGCAATGATCCTTGCTTACAGCCAGGCGGCCGCAGCTGAAGAGGCCCTCCAACTATACACCATCATGCAGCAGCAAGGCGTGGCACCAAACGACCGAACGTACGTCGCCGTCCTCAACGCCTGCAGCAGCCTGGCAGCACTGGACAAGGGGAGGCACATCCATACCCGGATCATCAAATCCGGCCTGGAATCCTCTCCCTTCATAGCAGCCAGTCTGATCGAAATGTACTCCAAGTGCTCCAGCATGGCGGACGCCCGACAGGTCTTCGACTCCATGCCCGTCAGGGACATCGTGCCATGGAACTCCCTCATCCTCGGACACGCCTGCCAAGGAGACAGCCAACTCGTCTTCCACCTCTTCCACCAGATGCAGCAGGACGGCATCCAGCCAGACGAAGTCACATTCATCGGCCTCCTCCTCGTCTGCAGCCACGCGGGTCTGGTGGCCGCAGGCCAGCACCACTTCCACGCCATGACCAGAGACTTCCACATCACCCCCAACATCCAACACTACAACTGCCTGGTGGACCTCCTCGCCCGAGCCGGCGAACTCCGCAAGGCCATGGAGATTCTCCACACCATGCCCTTCCCTCCCGACCCCTCCGGCTGGAAATCCGTCCTCGCCGCCTGCCAGAAATGGGGATCCGTCGAGCTCGGGAGGCAGGCATTCGAATCCCTAATCCGCCTGGACCAGCACGACGCTGCGGCGTACATCCTCATGTCCAACATCTACGCCGCCAACGCCATGCCGGAGCAGGCCGCGGGCATCCAGGCAAGGAGACGGAAATCTGGAGCACGGAAGGATCCGGGAAGGAGCTGCTGGATGGACGACAGCGGGCAGGCGCATGCATTCGTAGCCGGGGCCGGGATGGCTTGCAGACGAGAAAGGAGTCGTGAATCGCACCCGGTCCGGGGCGCGAGAGGCCAGGGAGCGAACGCTCCTCCGATTCACGATCCGACTCGTCAAGAAGCTGTTGGTGCAATGATGCCTCGGTGGGGCTGACAAGGACCGGTCAGGCCTGCTCGCGTCCCCTCCCTGCCTCCGTCGCGAGACACTGCGCCGGGTGGCGCGCGAGCAAGAAGCGCCATAGCTGGCTGTGCCAGGCTTCACGCTCCGCTCAGAGCGTTCATCGCTTTCACGCTCCGAGGAGCTTTCACGGCGATGGCGATGGCGTCGAGCTCGGCGGCCTTGGCGCGGCTGCAGGCGGACGTTGGGAAGGCGTTGAGGAGCGGGGAGCAATGGCCGGGTGGAGGCGGGGCGCCGCGGAGCGTGAAGGTGCGGGGCCGGGGCTGGGGCGGCTCTGGAGCTGGAGCCCGAGTGCAGGCGCAGATGCGGGCCCGGCGGTCGGGTGCGAGCTCGGGGCGGACGAGTTTCGGGAGCCGCGGGCTCACAGGGGACAGGTCTCCGCTTTCAGTAGCGCCGGCGGTGCCGTCCGAGCAGCAGGAGCAGGCGGCGCAGGGAGCGGAGTCCGGTGCGGAGGGCCAGAGCGCGGCGGCGTACAGGGTGTCGTTCGCGTTAGGGCCGGGGCCGGTGGCAAACAGGAGCGGGGAGGAGGGCCTGGGGAGGAGAAGGAGCGGGAGGTGGGAGGAGGGGGAGGATTTGGAGGCGGCGGTGGCGGTGACGGGGAAGGAGGAGGAGGCGGCGGCGGCGGCGGCGAGGAGGAGGAGGGGGCGAGGAGGAGGAAGAGAAGGAGCGCGGGATGTCTGTCTCGCAGAGGCTCACCCTGGCGTACGCGGGGGTGGTGGGAGGTGAGCTGCTTTTGCTGGTCTCTGATGTGGTGCCGTGGTTGGATTTGCGGCCGGGCTGATGGGAGGCTTGCTGGTGCAGCTGGTGGCTTGATGGGGTATCTCAAGAGCGGGAGCACCAAGTCCCTGGTGTCGGGGCTGGCTTCCGCCGGGGTTTTGTTGTATGTGTATACGCAGCTGCCGGTGAACCCGGTCTTCGCATCGTCGATTGGGCTTGGTGAGTGGGGGCTTTGCGCGATCGCGTGTTTGTGTGTCCTCCGTGTTGCTGTTAGCGGTGCTGATGTTGTATTTGGACGGTTCGGAATTCTGAGCGGTTTTGGTCCTGGATTTGGCAGGAGTGTCAGTTGCTCTTCTCACTGTAATGGGGACCCGGTTTCGGAGTTCTGGGAAGGTCATGCCTGCTGGAGTGGTCGCTCTGCTTTCTTTCATAATGTCCGGCGGGTATGTGCACGGGATCATCCGGAGTGCACATTCAGCTTCCGCCTGAGTTGAGCGGCCATGGAGTTGATTCAGAACTGATCCAGGATGCCCTCTGTACTCATCCTACATTCTGCATTATGCGCTGCTTCAGCTGAAAATAGTCTTCAGGGTTTTTGCAGGGTGAGTAATCTGAGAATTGTAATTGCAGGGCTTTCGCCCTTAATATCAGGTATATATTTGTAAGCAGATGCAACAATTTTGTACAACTTAGAGCATGGCAGTTCTGTTGGCTTTTTGACGTTCTTTGAGCAATGGCCGGGTTTAAATCAAAAAGCTAAGAGAACTGCCATGCTCTACGCAAACAAAACGAATTGTCCCGCGCTGCCTCCGGCTCATGCACAGAAAACAGAAAATGGAATGCTTTGCCCAGCTTGAAGATTGTTCAGTTTCAGAAGGAAATGCAAACAAACTTCAAAACCAAGGTCGCTAAATGCGTCTACCAGTCAAAAAAGGGGAACCGATCAGTCGTGCAAATTGTTAAACGGTTACAAGAACCGTCATATCCTGCAGTAACATAGTTTCCCACAAGCCTCTGCAAATTCGAGTGTGCGACACAAGATTTGTGTGGCACCTCACATCATACGGATTTACTGTTTTCTTGTTTGCCAGAAAAGCAACCAACGAATTTCAGCAGCAAAGGCAGCCCTAGCCCTAGCCTCCAAGCAAACAAACTGGAAAGCTAGTCTCCAACAATCTTTCCAGCAGCTAGCAAAGGAGTTGCAAGTTTTTCATAGCAAAGAACAGAACGGACAATAAGGAACAACACAGCCGATAGATTCCCAAAGGAGTGGTGGTGTTCAAAAAACACCATGAAATCGACAGAAGCCGAGGAATCAATCGCAGCCCCACTCCGCTCAGCCTCCAAACCCGTAAAGAGTTCTGCCCTGCCTCTTGAGGGCGTACACCACATCCATTGCAGTCACCGTCTTCCGCCGGGCGTGCTCGGTGTAGGTCACAGCATCACGAATCACATTCTCAAGAAAGATCTTGAGCACACCCCGAGTCTCCTCGTAAATCAGACCGCTGATACGCTTCACGCCTCCTCTCCTTGCAAGCCTCCTGATGGCTGGCTTGGTGATACCCTGGATGTTATCACGCAGCACCTTCCTGTGCCTCTTGGCACCTCCCTTGCCCAAACCCTTGCCTCCCTTGCCTCTGCCAGACATCTTGACAGGAAGGCTGGATTACACTGGACCACGACGTCAAGCAAAATTGAGGACTGTCACCCAGCTCTCCGCTCTCCCGCTTGCGGGCCTGCCGCGATCTACTAGTAAGAGGCAGACAGCTCAAGGAGACGAGAGAACGACGAGAATCGGAGTAGCTCCCGGAAACGAGGCAACGCGCAGGAATGAGAATGTCGCCTTCCGCATCGTCTATTTATTCACAACAGGATCAAAGGGGTCGGGGCCGGCCCGGGTAGCAATGGAACCTTACTGCGACGTTTGAACGGCCGATTCCCGCGCCCACGCTCATTCAAAAGTTCGAAACTTTTGAACTCGCCGCGGGCTACACACCCATATGCTTCGCGTAACATACATACCTATATAAATGTATATGCTGTATTGAATATACATATCTACAGAGATATACAGGATAGATATATAATAAAACAATACAAACAATTCTGTTTTGAGAGGTAAAATTGTATTTTATTTTTTTCATAATTATTTACATGCCTTAATAGCTCCAAAACAAGGGAATGTGACATGGCCTATCACAGCAGCAATTTGTCGCAATGGGCTTTCACAGGAAAAATAATTTTTTTAAATAATAAATTGATATTCTCATATTACAAATGGTCTAGTTTTTTTTCTTTTTGATTTTTAGTGCTGCTTGAAGAAAAGCACGAAAAACATATGGTACTCTTCGCATGAGTTCTTCTAAGAAATCCCAATGAAGCACCCCTAGGATGTACCTTCTCTCCAAGATCATGGAATGCTAAACATCTCAAAATGAAGCGTTTCTCGTCCTATCTTGCTAGTGAGGCATTGATGACATATTCTCACGGTTTTTTTCGTCTCGCTACATTGTTCCATCTAGATTTTCAAGAACATCAATTATTGGCGACGATTATTGGCGACGAGGTTGTATGTCAACATTGATGTAACACTGCATGTTGTATTCCTTCCTTGCCTTATCTTTAAAATAGATTCATATATTCTTTATTACTACACTTCTTTAATTTATACATATTGATTATATATTAATAATATTGATTTTAAAGAAAATTAATAATTATTAATTATTATAACTAATATAGTATGGTTTATTGTTCCAAAAAATCTAATGCATGAAGTGAAATTTACTCATGGCCATAGGAATCCAAATAAAACATCAAATGTATACTACATCAAAACTTATCAGACAAATGCTTTATATAATAAGTATAAAGCATCAAATGTACATTAGATCAAAACTGACCACAAAGAAGATTTATAGAAAAATCACCTATGGTTATAAAAATATATCGTCTCAAATATCATTCAGATGGAAATCCTAGGGTAAAGTGGAAGGAATTGGCTTAGCCATAAGATCTAAAATAGAAGAACCACTAGTAGTAGATTAATACCATCATTTGGTAGTTAAAGTTTTAGCGAATTAGAAGACTTTATACATATTTCAAACCATACACCGAAATCCCACATTGGGATTTTTGATCTGGAGTAATCCTATATAGCACTAACATCTAAGCAACCCATAGGGCACTAACAACTAGTAGCCTCGTGCACACTATGTAGACGTAGATGAGGGCACGATGTTTTTAGCAGGTAGCCTCGTATGGCCATGAACCTGGGATGGGTGGCACCCCATCCAAGAGGGCATGATGTTTTTAATAGATGGCCTTGTAGGGTCATAAGCCGGGATGGGTGACAATCCAATGGGTATTGATCCATTAGAAGGAAAAGGGGAGACTTTATGTAGAAAGATAAGACATGGAAAAAACACCATTACTGATCCATTAGAAAGACGCACGCTGAACCATGGAGTTCCAATGAACTCATGTCTTGATGCCACATGACACTCCTTGAAGGAGGACTTAAGATCGTTTTTAACTCTAAATATTATAATATATATACTTAAATCCCATGAAAAGGAAATGCAAGAGTTGAAGCCGGCCTATATGTCTAGTCCTCTTATTAGACAAGAATTTGACTTCATACTTTTCTCTCGTCTTTGGAGAAAATTGCTTTCGGCTATTTCAATTGTTGCAATAGCAGACCTAGAGACAGTAGTGTGAGCTCCAAGGTTCCAGTCGTGTGTATGTTCGTGCCATGGTGTGAGTGGAAACCTATTCATTGTATGTCTACGCCGTATCTTGAAGGTAGTTGTGCTTGAGGCGCCTTGTCTACATTCAGAGCCCGGCTTAGCCTATCGTTGGTTTCTTGTTCCATGTACGCTTTCTAGCATGTGACTTGAGCTAGATACTGAACCCGGCTTAGCCTATCGTTGGTTTCTTGTTCCATGTACGCTTTCTAGCATGTGACTTGAGCTAGATACTGAACAATTAACGCCTTGTGATGTGAATGTATTCTTGCTTTGTGTATGCCCCAGTAGTCGTGAGACTTGAGCTAGACACTGAACAACTAACATGATGTGAACCTATTCTTGCTTTGTGTATGCCCTAGTTCCCGCTCGCCATCATTTGCCCAGTCCTGGTTCACCGTTCCATGTACACCGTTCCATGTACACTTTCTAGCCGTGTAACTTGAGCTAGAGACTGAATAACTAATGCATTGTGATGTGAATGTACTCTTGCTTTGTGTATGCCCTAGTTCCCCGCCATCATCTCGCGCCTAATGTGTACAACGACAATCGCATAGCCATACTGCGGTGTGGATCGAGGTTGCCTCGAGCAGCTATACATGGTGTGAGGTTGCCTCGAGCAGCCTATACATGGGTAGGGTGTGAGGTTGCCTAGGGCACATGGGTAGGGTGTGAGGTTGCCTGGCGGCCCTATACATGGGTAGGGTGACCGGTGAACTTGCGACCCTTTGCACTCAAGGTGGCCCCTCTTGGAGCCGACATGGGTAGGGTGACCCGGTGAACTTGCAACACTTGCCCCGCACTGTCACCCAAGAAGAAACCAAGCAAACTTGGCTACTTATAATAGCCAAGTTTGCTACAGTTGCTAGTTGCATTCTTTTTAGAAAGCATGATTTTTTTATGATCAGCTTCTTCTATGGCAATACGAGCAGGATGCAAGGATGGCTGTAAGTTTAACTTGTCACCAATGTTCCTAGGCCTATACATGTCTCTACTTGTGGTATTTTCAATTGAGTTTACAATGTCATGAGCATGGTTTCGCGGCTCTGGATAATGCTCTCTGATTAATAGCCGCCTAGTTAAGGCGACCCTGCGGGATATATAAGGGCGAGAGCAAGGGCTTTGAGTAATCGTCATCATTATCATCATTCAGTTCATGATGCGCTACAAGCCTTGCGTTGAGAGCTGTGGAGAGCCTAGCTAGTGAACTCGTCGTTGTTAGCTAGTGAACTCGTCGTTGAGTCAAGGGTAGTGGCTAGTTGTGCGTAGATAGTCAGACTCAAGTGTGTATTCCATCAATAAAGAGCAGCACCTCGAGGAGGTGACATAAAGAGCAGCACCTCGAGGAGGTGGCATAAAGAGCCAGCACCTCGAGGAGGTGGCGTGCAAGTCGTCAGTTGACAGCGAGCTACTTGGAGCCTAGTGCTGCGGGCCTGCGAGTCATCCGTTGACGGCAAGCTACTTGGAGCCTAGTGCTGCATTGTGAGGTTGAGAGCACGGCGAGTTGTTCAAGTCTCTGTGTGGAATGAATTGGCGAGGTACTAGACTGCTGGGAAGCCAACACTTGCCACTTCCTTATCGGCTGCGTAGTGAGAGACCTAGGAAGCCAGCACTTACAGCTTCCTTGCCACTTCCTTACTGGCTGCGTAGTGAGGGACCTGGGAAGCCAGCACTTGCAGCTTCCTTGCCACTACCTTAGAGACCTGGGAAGCCAGCACTTACAGCTTCCTTGTCACTTCCTTACTGGCTGCGTAGTGAGGGACCTGGTAAGCTAGCACTTGCAGCTTCCTTGCCACTACCTTGCCGCGTGGTGAGGGACCTGGTAGCACTTGCGACTTCCTTGCCACTACCTTAGAGACTGGAAGCCAAGACTTACATGCCTTCCTTGTCACTTCCTTACTGGCTGCGTAGTGAGGGACCTGGTAAGCTAGCACTTGCAGCTTCCTTGCCACTACCTTACCGGCTGCGTAGTGAGGGGCCTGGGAAGCCGGCTGCGTAGGGAGGGGCCTGGGAAGCCAACACTTGCCTACGTAGGGGGGGGCCTGGGAAGCCAACACTTGCCTACGTAGTGAGGGGCCTGGGCAGCCGGCTGCGTAGGGAGGGGCCTGGGAAGCCAACACTTGCCGCTTCCTTACCAGTTGCGTATTGAGAAGCGTTACGTTACTGTGACACCCATTACTACCAATGGGTTTCTACGGTCTAAGACCTTTGACAACCCTTTTTCATACGTCAACTTTCCCAGGAAAAGGTCTTGGGGCATATGGGTGGCCGTTCCAAGTTTCATTTAGCTTCGGGATGGGCAACTCCTCCTTTTATGCATCAAAAGGAGGAAAAGCTTTTTCCGTGTCTTATCAATGTGAACAAAAGCATTCTACGCAAGTTACCTGGGAATCAGTATATTCAAAGTAAAGGTCCACCAGTTTGATTTCGTCGTTTGATTTTTTCCAAAGGCTCCCAGACATCCTTGGGTTTACCAACCTCAAAGCCTTGAAGTTTCACACGTGCACTTCCAAGGTTCTCGTCCCCAAACCAGTCCGCATCATAGCACCTCAGCTTTAAATATTCTCCAATTACCTCGTGGAACTCCAAGCTTTGGTTCCCCACTGGGTTGAGGTCTTCATTGACAGTTTTAGTTTTCCTGACAATCTGATCCACCCCAACAAAGCTACCAACATCTGAATGATTTTTGTCTCATCCAAGTCAGATCTAGTACAACCATAAGCCTGCCAACCCCAGGAACCACAAAACGAACCATCACGAGACAGTTGTGCTTAGAGACTGGAAGCCAGCACTTCTGCCTTCCTTGTCACTTCGGGCTGCGTAGTGAGGGACCTGTAAGCTAGCACTTGCAGCCTTGCCACTACCTTACCGGCGTGAGTGAGGCCTGGGAAGCCGGCTGCGTAGGGAGGCCTGGAAGCCAACACTTGCCTACGTAGGGGGCCTGGGAAGCCAACACTTGCCTACGTAGTGAGGGGCCTGGGCAGCCGGCTGCGTAGGGAGGGGCCTGGGAAGCCAACACTTGCCGCTTCCTTACCAGTTGCGTATTGAGAAGCGTTACGTTACTGTGACACCCATTACTACCAATGGGTTTCTACGGTCTAAGACCTTTGACAACCCTTTTTCATACGTCAACTTTCCCAGGAAAAGGTCTTGGGGCATATGGGTGGCCGTTCCAAGTTTCATTTAGCTTCGGGATGGGCAACTCCTCCTTTTATGCATCAAAAGGAGGAAAAGCTTTTTCCGTGTCTTATCAATGTGAACAAAAGCATTCTACGCAAGTTACCTGGGAATCAGTATATTCAAAGTAAAGGTCCACCAGTTTGATTTCGTCGTTTGATTTTTTCCAAAGGCTCCCAGACATCCTTGGGTTTACCAACCTCAAAGCCTTGAAGTTTCACACGTGCACTTCCAAGGTTCTCGTCCCCAAACCAGTCCGCATCATAGCACCTCAGCTTTAAATATTCTCCAATTACCTCGTGGAACTCCAAGCTTTGGTTCCCCACTGGGTTGAGGTCTTCATTGACAGTTTTAGTTTTCCTGACAATCTGATCCACCCCAACAAAGCTACCAACATCTGAATGATTTTTGTCTCATCCAAGTCAGATCTAGTACAACCATAAGCCTGCCAACTCCCAGGAACCACAAAAACGAACCATCACGAGACAGTTGTGCTTAAGAGACCTTTACACGAGGAAGCTTTCCAGCATGATCATGGCTACCCACAGAGAGACTGACCTTTCCATAATGAAGCTTGAGGTAAGGATCACTTTTCCATGTTTTGTCCATGGGAGCAAGATTGCGGCCTTCAACAGCTGTGATTCGAATTATCCTGCCACGCACAGATGGCACACTTGATAGGCAGCCAATCATCGACTGCTGCAGAGAAGAGGCTGATGGGGTGTAATTTGCTATAGCTTTCGAACCGTCTGCAAACTGCCACTCCTTCAAAACCAACCATACAATCACCTGCCAAGAACCCCCATTTGGGAGCAGTAAGTGTCATTCTCACTGTCAGTTACTAAATGTGCCGGATGCCTCCTCCAAGTTGGATGCAATCTAGAAGCAAGAACCATTACCTCTCCTGAGTCAGCAGGTTCAAATGGAACTGTCATTATGACTTCTTTCCCACTGTTCCGCAAGAGCTGCTACTATGCCACCGTCAGCACCATTGGCCCAGAAAATTGTTGGATCGTCATCAACGTATCTCATCTACATCTAAGCAAAAGGGTTTGAAAGTCTATGGGTATCCTGTCTCTACTGCCAAGATCTATTGCACCTTACTGCTGAGAGCATCTGCATTAATGATTAGGAGATGTGTTCACTTCCACCTGACGGCTGGAAGCTCTGTTGCAGACTTCACCTCTGGTATGGTCCAGAAAGAGTATAACACAGCCACAACCCGTGCAACAATCCAGCCTTGTGAATTCACCGTTCCAAAAATGCAACGGCTCGGAGATCCGACTGATTCTCCAAACTAAACCCAACAAGAACCATCTCCTCACGATGCAGAATCGGTCCTGGCAACAGGTGCAGTTACAGCGAATCCTGCCTGGAGAATAAGTCCCCACATTCCTGCTAAGCACCTTTCTTGTAGTTGCTGTGTCTGCTGTGGAGGATTTCTTCATCATGCATTAACTTTCGAAAGTCCAGACTCTCTTTCCTTCCTCCTCTTTAATATCTCATGGGCTGTGTTGAAAACCCCATTTGTAGCCTTATTACATACAAAGCAGAGCTTGTTCCTTGCATGATGCTGCAGCAGATAATACACATCAGACCACAGACCAGGATCCACAACAAAACAAACCCCGTAGCCAGAACAGCAAGACCAACCTTCAGAGCACAGTGCTCGCAGAAATAGTGCTTGCAAAGAGTCACAACCGGCTCCTGAAAAGGCTGCCGACAGATAAAACAGGCAAAAGGAAGGCCATCGTCATCCTCCTCCTCACCCTCCTCCTCCTCCTCCTCCTCCTCACCCCCCGACCTTGCCAGCTTCGCCTTCCGTTCCTTCTCCTTCACCTCCCACTCCTTCTCTATCTGCCACCCCGACTTGTAATCACCTCTGTCATGCATGAACTTGCAGGAGTCCCCATACCCGCAGTACCCAGTCTCCTTGTAGTCCTTGCAAATGTCTGGCTGGTAATCAAATCTAACAGATGACCTAATATGGGCCGAAGCCCTGAGCGGCCCATGCGCACCCCCAGCCTTCTCCCCGGCCACAGTCTGCTCCCTCCGAAACCCGGCCTTGTAGTCCGTGTAGCCGTGAATTCCCTTATAAGTCTTGCTTTCCGTGGACGCCTTCCCTTTGAGCGCATCCTCCGCCTGCCTCAGCACCTTCTCCCGTATGGCCCTCGCATCCCTATCGAACGCCGTCTCCGTCTCGCGGGTGGCTGTGGCCTTGCTGTCGTTCTGCGTTTGAACCTCCTTGGACGACTCGAAGTGAAACGTCCCCTTCTTCCTCTCCTGCTCCCCGTCCTGCACCTCTGCTGCCGTCCTCTCGGGTCTCCTGGCCACCTTAGCCTTGGACACTACGGCAGGCTGGCCTGCCCCAGCTGCATCCTCCTCCCCGGCCTCGTCCTGAGTCCTCTTCCGCAGGTTCTTGTTGCGCACAGACTTCTTGAAAAAAGTGCAATCTGCCATCGCTCAGCAAACAGAGCCGTCAGAAACAACGCTTCTGCACAGAAAAACACACACACAGACATACTTGTCTTAGAAGCCTCCGGTGCACCCGCTGGCTGCTGGGCTTGCTCGTCCATGCCCAAATCTGCGAGCTGCCGCCAACGCTTCTACACTCGCATACGTGCAAACGCTTCGACACTAGCATACGTAATAACGGCTCACAACAGTATCACACCCAAGAGAAGAGAAGAAGAAGTGTATTATAGTCCACATGACGAAATTTTCCTCTCATGGGGCTTTGTACTTAAAGAACTCGAACCATGGTGTGCCTAAGCTATTTGCACAAAGGGCATCCACTCCCTCCAGGCACCCCATCTAAGTACCCATCTAAACGCACAAAGGCGGTGTTTTTATAAATGTGTGGTCGTTCACTCTTATAAGGCACCCCATTTAAGTTTGGATCGAAGCGCAGCATATTTAACAGTTCTTATAAATGTGTGTCCAATTAGGTAGCTTAGATGGGTACTTAGGCCAAATGGACACATTTATAAAGCTGTTAAAAAAATGACACATTGAAACCACATTAGACCATCTTTCCAATGCACAAAAGACCAGAACCATGGATAAGTTCCCCAGTAATTAGCCTTCCATTCTTGAGGGGTTATAAGTTCTTTACAAGATCCTTTCACATTTTCGATTCAATACATTGATATAAAAATATTCAATTAATTTTTATAATATGAAGGGCAGACTTAGCATATATTAATGTCTACAAAAATTGTGTACAATGTTAAAGAATATGAATAGATTGAACATTATGGATTTAATATTTACCCCAATATCATCAAGGGTATGCGGTTAAGTAGCTGCCGCCATAGGCTGCTACCCCGAGCAAGCTTAGCCCCTATTGTAGACCCCACATCTAACAAAAATTATTAATATATTATATATTAACTGAATTCTAATCTCTTTGTTTAGTTTTCATATTTATGTTGTAAATAGTAGTGTGAAAGTTGTACATAAGTGGGACACCCCATAAATGGGAGTTGAGTCCTCTGTCGGGCGTTTGGCTTGCTGGGCTCGCATGTTCAGATCAAGATAGATGTTTTTAATTTGGTAATTTGAAAATAAATCAGAACAAACCCTAGGGAGAAATCTTCAGCAAGGGTTTTGATTCCGGATGTTACACATCGTATTATCGCATCAGAAAGAGACGGTGCTCTTCCCACGTATCAAAATAGATGTGTAGCACAAGCGATGTTGTCAAAGCCAAGAAACCCAAGTGAAAGCCTAGCCGGCTACAGCCTACCTACATCCAGGGTTATGTGTGTTGATGGGAGTGGATGTACAAACACCGGAATGTAGACGGTGGAATGGAAGAGAGCCTTCTAAAGCCTTGAAGCGAACGTTTTGTATCCGGCCGGCTTGGCGTGCAATTCCCATCTTGAGCACACTCCAGCAAAAATGCTGCCACAAACACCATGAGACCAAAGCACATGCCTACTGCTTGCGGCTGGTAACAGCTGGTAGCGGATGACTGTCACCGTTTGCAGGAGTAGATATGAAGTTTACATATTTGAAGGATTTGAGGACGGATCTCTCAAGTCAAGATCCGTGTTCCTGCATTGTCATGCTTCCCTCCTGGCCGGTATTCCAGTGTCTCCGTGACGGTGGGGCACAATAGCACGTCACTCTGCATTGCGCTTTCCATGACTCAGCAGGACTGTCTCCTGGATATGACGGAACAGCGGCGACCTGAATTTGGTTCAATGCCTCTACCGCTGCAGGCGCTCATGCAGTATGCGCTACTGCCTCAGCTGTGATGACTGCGCGCTTGCGGGCGATGTCCGCATGATCTGCAGCGAGGGTATAATGCCATGAGAAACCCTACCTCGATTCGAATTTGTCGCTTCCAGTTCATTATCATGCTAGTAAGCCAGAGTACCGGATGCTGACGCAGTGCCCGTGCCGTGGCCAGCAGATACAGTCCTCTGTGCATGCCGCTGGTCGTCGCAGGAGCCTTTCAGCAGCTTGGATGTTTTTGTCGTTAGAGTGAAGCAGTTGCGAGGACACATCAGGCGACTCCACCTACTGTTAGACCAGATTCATCGGAGTGACAAAGGATGATGCTGATGTATCTCTCAGGTTGATGCTACCCAATGGGATTCAGGCGGAGTGTCCCGTCCTCCCTTCCGGACGGGAACGTGTCTGGAACGGGGAAGCTTCCGAGGCGGCCTCGCACCAGCATATCCTTCAGCGGCAGCGGCATATGCTTCGGTGAGGGTGCCGAGCATTTTGACTGGCAGTGCTGGTGAAGGCCGACGTTATTAGCGGGTTCAACCTGGACTACCAAGTGGCTGGTCAGCTGAAACAGTCATGAATACGCGTTAGTTTCTGCGTATAACAGAAGGCTTAACTTATGCGCTTGCGCTAAACCACGGCGAGGACGAATGGTTGATCCATAGCCAGACGCATAATAAGGGGATCATATTCCGCTTCCTCTCCCTTTGTTAGACTGATGCCAACACGACGGAGTCTGGGCAGCGGCGTGCGTACCGGCCTGCTGCTGTGCTGGGAAGTTGTGCGGGCGGTGCCCAGGTACTGAGCAGGTGCGCAATTGAGGGGCCTGCGTTAGGAGTGCGGGAAGGGGATTCCGGAGCGGCGGATTCAGCCGCACCGAGAGGCAGCGGGGAGCCAGGGTTTCAGGAATTGGAGGCCGTGCATTGCATTGCACAGCTGCTTGCAATTTGGTGCAATTGTCCACGGTAGGGCTGCGCAGATCGCGGGGCCGCTGACTAGACTTTCATTTTTGGATCTGATAGCGAGGATGAGCTGGATGGTAGCGGAACGGGGTGTGGCAGCAGCAGTTTTGCAGTAGAGACGGAGCTGGTGCGGAAGTCGGGTGGTGGATCTGACCTGCCGGCGAAGCCGGATTTTTGATAGGTGGCGGGCTTAGCATGCCGTAAGGTGCCCGTCTCAGCGGGGTTGGGTTGAGCTTGAGCCTGGGCGCGGGAGGTTTGGATGACAGGTGCACGTTTTGTGGAGCTGGTGGTGGGATGCAGCTCTGAATCAGGTGGCGGATTTGAGGATTTTGGGCAGCAGGGGAGGACATGTATATACGGGCTCGTGCTTGTTGCAGCGAACTGTGAAAGGCGCGTAGCAGGAATGCGGGGACGTATGCAGCAGGCAGATTCGCTGTGACTGGACCTGCTGCCAGGACCGGTTCTGCATCTTGAGGAGATGGTTGCTGTTGGGTTTTGGTTTGGAGGATCGGTCGAATCTCCGGGCCGTCGCATTTTTGGGACGGTGAATTCACTAGGCTGAGCCCATTGTTGCACGGGTTGTGGTCGTGCCCTTACCTTCTGCCACCTTCTATGACCAGACGTTGTACTAGATCAGGGGACGTGTTTGTACAGTCCTGCAAGCCTGCACTCAGGTGCTTGCAGCTCGGCTGTGCGAGTGCGCGTTGGGTAGTGGAGAACATTGCGAGATCCCCAGCATAGGGCTTAGACAGGCGGAGCAAGGTTGTAAACTATCGGAATGGCACGAGGTGTGGTAGCTGGAGTGATAGCAGACGGGCAGGAGATGTGGCGTGACCTAGTTGAAGAAAAGCCTGTGCTGCCATATCTCCTTCCGATAGTCCTTTTTGCATGGTTCGTTGAGCGATGGATAGCTCCTCTATCAAATTTGATACCTTTGTTGGTCATTGTTTGGGGTATGCTGGAGGTACGTGATTTTTTGGTCTAAAACTGGCTATGCAGTTTCACGTGCTGTGTGTGTCTGATCATTTTGTGAAAGTCGTTAATATATTTGCTTTCACCTCTTCATCAGTATGGAAAGATTAAGCGGAAGCAGACCATAGAAGAACTCCATCGAAGATGGCAACGTCAGTTCCAGCTAAATCAGGTGCGTGTCGGTTGTAATCTGGGTGCCATTGTGGCTGTGAGCCATTTTCCTGCATTCCGAGTCACATGAAATGTTCTCGGATTTGTAGATCGTACACATGGGCTTAGTTATGGTTCTTCTGTGACAGCCGACCACATCACCAGAATCTTGCGAGTGGCTGAACAAGCTCTGGTTGACAGTGTGGCCCAATTTCTTTGAGCCAAAGATTGTGAGGAAACTGTTGAAGACTGTGCAGGTAAGGTTTCGAACTGCTTTCCAAACTTAATAATCAGATTGAGGATATTACACAGGATTTTGAGCTGATTGTTCGCTTTCAACTTTGTTTGAGCAGAAGAGAATAAAGGAGAAGCGACCAAAGCCTATTGTGAGTTGTAGCATACTTCACATTTAGGCCTCCACTCCAGTATGGCAATTCGCTAGTTCTCATATGTCTGTAGTACTCATTCCTCCTTTGTTGTCACAGAAAAGCATTGAAGTACAGGATTTTTCACTCGGCACTGCTCCTCCAAGTTTAAGTCACATTCATTGGACCACTGAAAATGGTGTGGTAAGTACCGTTATAAGATGGCTCTTTCCTGGTTCTTTCCCTGACCTTGTCTGCTGCCTGGGTAGATTGTTCCTTTGCCATATTCCACTCAGATATTGTGCTATTCTTCCCGTTGCGGAGTTAGCTTTAAGCTTCTCACTAGGCGCTAGTGTGTTGAAGTGGGTCAGTGTGTTTCTCAATGTGCAGGCTGCCTTAAATATGTCATTTGACTGGGTAACCAATGAGATGAGCATCCTTCTTGCAGCAAAGTTGGCTGGCCCACTTAGAGGGAAGGTGGCACGGATTGTGATCAACAGTCTCCGCATAAAGGGCGATGTATGTATTGAGCTCTACCTGGGATTTGATTAGTCTCTTGAGTTTCTAGTCTCACCCAGTGGGCAGAACTTGAGCATCTTCGTGCTCCTTTTTGGCAATGCGCAGCGTTTGCTCTTCAGCATGAACAAGCTCCCCAGTGAATGTGGGTTATCCTAACACTTGTGGCTCCTGGTTTGCAGCTGCGAATAGTACCAATTTTGGACGGGACAGCCATGTTATACTCTTTCTGGACCATACCAGAGGTGAAGATTGGCTTAGCGTTTGGAAGTGGCAACCAGACATCGGTCCCTGCAACAGAACTTCCAGCTGTCTCTTCTTGGCTGGTTAGTGCACCTGTAGCCAACTATTGTTTCTGTTTTAAAGTTGCGAGTCAACACCTTGTCCAGTGGTCAGGCTGTGAGGTTTGTGGGTTTTGTACAATGCTCTAATGGTTTTTATTGTATGGTCTGAAATTTAGGAGAGGTTGCTCAGAGATACTTTGATTCGAACACTTGTTGAACCGCGGAGAAGGTGTTTTGCGTTGCCAGCTGTTGATCTTAAAAAGCATGCAGTCGGTGGAATCTGCTCTGTTAAGGTGCTTTCAGGAAAAGGTCTCAAGTTCAGACCAAACTTCACCAAGTCCAATTCTTCATCCGGGAGTTCACATGGTGGCCAGAGTTCAAATATTAAAGTTACCAATCCGTTTGTTGAGCTACAACTGGAAGATCTTATGAGAAAGTCACAAGTCTCCAGACAAGGAGGTGCATCTCCTGTGTGGGCAGATGATGACGCTTTTGATATGGTTCTACATGAAAACACAGGCACTCTTACTATAACAGTATGCGAGGCAGGGGCTGTACATGTTGGATCTCTAGGAAGCTGTCAGATCAAAGTGAGCACAACTCCCAACCAGTAGGCTTGCATATGCTCTCAGCAGTAAGGTGCAATAGATCTTGGCAGAAAAGACAGGATACCCATAGTCTTTCTAACCCTCTTTTGCTTGGATGTAGGTGAGATACGTTGATGACGATTCAACAATTTTCTGGGCTGCTGGTGCCGATGGTGGAATAGTAGCAGCTCGTGCGGAGCACTGTGGGAAAGAAGTCATAATGACCGTTCCACTTGAACCTGCTGACTCAGGAGAGGTAATGATTCATGCTTCTAGATTGCATCCAACTTGGAAGAGGCATCCAGTACATCTAGTAAGTGCACTGGAAGCTCATTACTGGACAGTGAGAATGACACTTACTGCTCCCAAATGGGGGTTCTTGGCAGGTGATAGTACGGTTGGTTTTGAAGGAGTGGCAGTTTGCAGATGGTTCGAAAGCTGTAGCAAATTACACCCCATCAGCTTCTAGTCTGCAGCAGTCGATGATTGGCTGCCTATCAAGTGTGCCATCTCTGAGTGGCAGGAAAATTCGAATCACAGCAGTTGAAGGCCGCAATCTTGCTCCCATGGACAAAACAGGGAAAAGTGATCCTTACCTCAAGCTTCATTATGGAAAGGTCAGTCTCTATGTGGCTAGCCATGATCATGCTGGAAAGCTTCCTCGTGTAAAGATCTCTTAAGTACATCTGTCTCGTGATGGCTCGTTTTGTGGTTCTTGGAAGTTGGCAGGCTTATGGTTGTACTAGTTCTGACTTGGATGAGACAAAATCACTGAGATGTTGGTAGCTTTGTTGGGTGTGGATCAGATTGTCAGGAAAACTAAAACTGTCAATCAAGACCTCAACCCAGTGTGGAACCAAAGCTTTGTGTTCCACGAGGTAATTGGAGAATATTTAAAGCTGAGGTGCTATGATGCGGACTGGTTTGGGGACGAGAACCTTGGAAGTGCACGTGTGAATCTTCAAGGCTTAGAGGATGGTAAACCCAAGGATGTCTGGGTGCCTTTGGAAAAAATCAAACAAGGAGAAATCAAACTAAAGATCGAGCTGGTGGACCCTGACTTTGAATATGATGATTGTCAGGTAATATGTGTAACGTGCTTCTGTTCACATTTTATGTGATGCCGTTCGGTATTGCAGTCCTGACTGGAAATTTTTCTGTCATGTAGAATGGCCGTGTGGAGGAGAACGGGACACTTTCAAGTCGAGGTGGGATGGTAGAGATTGTCCTAGTTGAAGGTAGAGACTTGATTGCAGCCGATTGGGGTGGGACCAGTGATCCTTACGTTAGCGTCCGGTATGGGAACACCAGGAAGAGAACTAAGGTATGGTTTGGCCTTGTACACGAGATGCTCCCTTGGTTGACCAAATTTGATGATGTCCTGGAGTGTGGGCAGTCCTGATACTCGTCTTTGACAGGTGGTTCACAAAACGTTGGCGCCCCAGTGGAATCAAACCGTGGAGTTCAGCGATGATGGAAGTCCTCTGGTACTCCATGTGAAAGACTACAATGCCATAATGCCAACCTCAAGCATTGGGCACTGCGAGGTTGATTACCAGAGACTGGGATTCAACCAGACTATGGACAAATGGATTCCCTTGCAAGGAGTAAGCAAGGGAGAGATTCATGTACAGATTACACGGCGAATTGCAGAGAAGGAGTTGAAGGCAATTGTTCCTGCACCATCCAGAAACGTGCAGTCCAATGGAAACATGAAGCTTCAAAGGACTGCAGGAAAAGTAAGTGCACCCTAAACTCCAAACAGGAGATCTTGTGACAAAATGTTCAGTAACGATCGGTCGTTAGAGTTCTCCTAGTGGATGGCGCATCTCACACTGGAAGTGGCATATGCAGGTTCGTGCCTTAACACGGAAGGCACTGGCTTTAGCAGAAGAGGAAGAGGAGCAAGATGAAATCCGGCAGATGCTGGAGGAGTTGGAATCTGTAGAAGAGGAACGGGAGTCCTTGGCTTTGCAGCTACAGAAGGACAGGGACTTGCTTGTTGCCAAGGTGAAGGAACTTGAACTAGCTATGAATGGGCTAATCTAAGAACTGATATTGGTACCCCTGGGAGTGATACCACTCCAACACACTCCAGGGACGCTGTCAGCCTCTTTATTTCTGGAGCAATGCTTGATCAGCACCCAATGGCTCCAATTGTTGTCCAGCAAGCTCGGAATAACGGACTATGCTTTTGCAACGTGCAAGAGCTGTCCAAGTTACCCTGTGTACTCTGCGGACGCAGAAGCACCTTGCGATAGTTCCTGCCAACGTCTGACGGAGAGGTGAACCATTCATTGGTTCCATTCACTTGTTTGTGAGCCGTCTCCTGTACACTCCGTGAATGTTGAAAATTTTTGACGACTTTCCTTGAGAAGTACTTTTTGAAAATACATGTCGATGTTTCCATTCTGGACAGATGTTCCCATTCTGGACAGACGTTCCATACCAAGATAAATATTTGGGCGAGTTCACGGCGAATAAATCGAATGAGGAGCTAAAGACATCAGAGTAGTCGTCACCTACAGAACAATGGTTGCAAGCCAGAAGAGGGTCACAGGAGAACGTGAAAGGCAAATAGAGCAACAGTGGCGGCTGAGCCCCCTAGGAGAGGAGCTGCACCACTTGGAAGTGGTGCTGAAGCAGGAGCAGGAGCAGGAGCGGGCGCATCAGGACACTGCAATCCATTGTTTCTGTCTCCAAATTGTTGGCAGGTTGTTTGAAAGAATCCAGCAGGATATTTGCCAGCATACTCGAGGTAGCTGAAATACTGCGATGCGCAGTCGGTGGTCAGGTCGTTGATGACAACAACGTAGTCAGGGCAGGTGAACTTCAGAAAGGCCGTGCAACAGACTAACGGAGTGCTTGTACTGGGGTCGCACACGCTTGTGATAGGAGTGTAGTCCACGCCAGCGAAGTTAACAGAGCATGCTGTTCAACAGAGAAGAAATGAGCCTTCAACGCAGAAGCAATCTCAACATTCAGAAACTAACCAAGGTGAGAGCACCAACGTTTCTTTGTCTGAAGCAATCGTCGCTGAAAAAATCCAGCAGCATCACGCCCTGTCGTCACGAACAGGCCCCGCAATTCAGCCAGCGGAAAAGGACGCGGATTGAAACAACACACAAATGGTCTCAACAGGTTGCAGATCTGGCCACTCAGAATCTCACCATCCCAGGACGAGGACGAGGACGAGGACTCTGCATCAGCTCCCACACGCGGGCTCAAGGCGAGAAGCAACAGAGCGGAGAGAAGAACGAGGCGGCCTGAATCAAAATGGAGCGTCAGAGACATAATGCACAAGCTGGACGGGCGCTACGCCGCCTCACAGCTGCGCAATGCAAAGGGGAAGCAGGATCCGGATTCGAAGGAGCCACCAAGATGCAAGGACGATGCCATAGCTCCAGCTAAAGCCGCTCCCGCTCAGTTTCTTCCGGAAGACGCGCCGAATGTCCAACGCGGCTGGGTCGAACCGCCAGTCGATCAGCCAGCGCAGGGGATTCGCGCATAAATAAATGGACCACAACTTCCACAAGGTGTGCATTTTGGAAAATGCATTTCATACCAGGCTGGAGGGGTGAATATGAGAAACTTCGCGCTCCAAGGGAATGGAGTCCGTGAGCTCCAGTAAGCTCGTCTCCGGAGTTTTTCACCACCCAGGAGCAGCCTGCTGCGGGCAGCGCGCTATGAGGCAGTGCTTGCTGCGGTCGGCGAGAACCTTGTGCGGGGCGCAGGCGGCGGCGGGGACCCCGGGTGGCCGCGCGGCATTTGCAGCTGCAGGAGGAGGAGGAGGAGGGAGGGAGGGAGGTTTAGGCTTGTTGCAGCGGCGGCGCCCGGATGTCTCGTTTCTGCGGACGGTGGCGGGTGGGACAGGGTAGGGATCGGCGGGCGCCGGGGCTGGCGCGGCCCTGCTGCGAGCTGCAGCAGGCGAGGGGCTGTCGTGGAAGAAGCCAGGCGGAGAAGCCGGTGGGGAAGAAGGTCGGGGCGCCGCGGGGGCCGCTCTGGAGGACCAGGAAGTCCGTGAGCAAGGAGGTGGTGCAGGCGGTGCAGGAGCTGAAGCGGGCGCATGTGCGGAAGGTGGAGGCGGAGCTGGCGCAGGTGTACAAAACGCGCGTCTCGCGGCTGCTCAAGATCGACCTCATCGGGGTGCTGCACGAGCTGCAGCGGCAGAACGAAATTGAGCTCACCGTGAGGACGTTCCAGCACATGCGGAACGAGGCGTGGTACAAGCCCGACGCGTTTTTGTATCGGGACTTGCTGGACTGTCTGGCGCGGAACAAGGCGGTGGCCAGGCTGGAGGAGGTGTGGGGCATTTTGGAGTCCGAAACCACGCCGGAGCTCGTGAATTGGACCGAGCTGGTCGGCGGGTATCTTAGAAATGGCATGTTCGACAAGGCTGTGGAGGCGTTTGAGAAGATGAGGGCGTCCGGCATTGAGCCCGACCACTTCACCTACTCCATTTTGATCAAGGCTTTGTGGAAGGCGGAGCAGTTTGAGGTTGCCTCCAAGTACAGGGATGAGAGGATGAAGGCTTTTCCGGAAATGGATGCCAGTCTCAGAATTCCCGCTTGAATATCAAAGCTTGAGCGACACCGGCAACCCTGTTCCATGCCTGGCCAGGTTGAGCAATGTTAGAAAATTTCCAGCAACGTTGTGTCTGTGGACACTTTCTAGCCTTGCTCAGCTCATCTTTTGGTCAAGCTCTCGCCTGATAGACTTGTGTGTGCACTACTCCTGAAAGCAATTGGAAGCAGCAAATTTTGATTCAGCTACGAAGATCCAAGATGTCAGTTTCAACTCTAATCCCAAAATCCGCCTGGTGTTTTCACACAAAATGAAGCCTAAAAGCCGAGCTTGATAGGCCGGTTACCTACATAAATACATTTCACTGCGAACCCCTTTGACTAGAAACTGGGCTTCGCAGAGAACATCTAAAGCAGAAACAGAACATGGGGCTGACCATTACGCCAGCCGACAACGTGGTGTTGTCAGTGCTGCCTTCGGCGATACACGCCATCACGGATTTCCAGCTTTTCTTCAGAGATGAGACGGGCCAGGAAGCTCTGGAGTTGCGGTAATGTCTTGTCGTATGGAGGGTCGGACACGAACATCTGCAGGGACGGTGTTCCCACGTCACGATTGCTGGGCGTCACCCGTAAGATGAAAGGAAACACAAGAAAGCATGTACCTTGAGCATGTTGTGGATTCTATCCAATGCTAGAGACTCGAAGTTTGTCAGCATTCCCACCACATATGACTGCACCAAAACAAATGGTTAGGTCAAGCAGGCTGACGGCAGCTGCAGCGTCCAGTTGAGTCAGACAACAGACCTCATATACATTCATCTCCTGTTGCCACTGATCTTCCACTGATGCCACAGCACTCTCCCCTTCCTCGTCTCCCAGAAGAGGAAGTGCTGCTGCGCCACCCATGGAAGCCACGCCGCCTCCAGCATCTCCAATAGTTTCAATGATGGTGTACACCAGCTCTTCTTCTTTTGTTCCTCTGGATTCTATGAGGACCCCCTACACAGCATTGCACAATTTAGAGTAAGAAACGCTTTCAAGAACTGTGTGGCTGCCAAGCAGAGCTGTAAGACTAACCTGATTGACCCAGAGCATGATGCGCTTGCGTAAGGAGCTCACAGACACCCCCACGGCCGAGGCAAGGTCTGCTGCTAGCCACCTGCATTGAAGAAAACAGATGAAGTTAATGTGTACAGGACAGGTCCAGTACCTGTGGTGGCACTGGCTCTTACCTGGACTGTTGCTCAAACTGCATGATGATCGCAGCATGAACTGGGGAGACGACATATTGTGCAGATCGATCTTCAAATTGCAGCTCCAGCTGAAACACAAATATGCAACAGAACAGTCAGACGTATGAGAATGAACCTCCAAGAGCCTAAATCAAGCAGGCAAACTCTGGCAGGATACTCCACAAACCTTGACTGTGCCCAAATGCTTCTTCCACTGTAGCTTACGAGGAGCCTTCAAGGCATGATATCTCTCTGCATAGCTGTCAAGAAGCTTGTCCACAACTTCAGGTACCTTGATTGTTTCAGCCTGTGGTCATCGTGCCATGTGACTCATAAGTTTGACTTAGTTTAGCCATGTCTAAATACCACCAGGGCAAAACCTTCCTCTCTGACACACTCCTCAAAACCCAACGGAAGACACGAAACAGACTCACACATTGCATGGTGTCTTAGTCACCTGAAATGGAGGCCAGAAAAGGGCGGAAATTATGGATGCATCGACAATATCCAGTGAAAGATCTCCTTCTGCAGCTCCAGCTGACTCGATCCTTTCAGGCTCAGACGTTGTTTGCACTGGAGTTGCTTGTCTGGGGCGATTTTCTGAGAGGGCAGTCAAAGCTGCAGACGTTCCTAATGCAGTATCCAGCCCCGTACTGATGCCAGGAGCAGGGCCAGGAGCAGGACCAGGTGCCAGTGCACTGCCGATGGGAGCCTTGATATTGGAATTGATCCGCTTAGAATCCGCTACATCCTTCAGCATGATCTCACAGCTATGCATGTTGTGCTCTCCAAACCGCAACTAAAGGGGAAAAGAAAGGAAATCAGCAAATGTAATAGGTGTTTTGCAATTGCACATTAGTGAAGGAATGTAAAAGTGGACTTCAACCTTCAGCAGCTCCAGCGTGCGAATCTCTCGGTCTGTGTCATAGTCAGACTTATTCAGCAGCTTCTCTGCCAACATAACCCGGTACTCATTCACAAAGAGCTCTTTTGAGCCATATATACCGACCAGCATACTGATAATATCCATGAGTCTCCGGCTTTTGCTTGTTCGTGAAGGATCTGCTTCAATAGGATCAGGCTCCCATCTGCCTCCAACAAAGAGGAATCAGTGCTTGTGAGAACACACATGTCAACGGAGTCAAAATACCACCAAATGATATAAACATCTACCTTTCAGCAGCTGCCCAAGCCTCTTCACCATCGACATCGCCATCATCTTCACTGTCAACGTTGTCGACAGCAGACACACCCCTACTCAATTCTTCAAACAGACTCTCCCCTACCACACCTGGTACACTGCCTCCGCCCCCACTAGTATCATCAGTGAGCATAGTAACAATGCACCTGATAGTATCCTTCCTTCCCCGTAAATACTCTTTGATAGGCTCCCCGACCGCCTCAAGTACCACTCCCGTGGGGTCCATTGTCCGCAAGGCTTTTATAGTTGACACATACTGAAGCAAAATATCAGTTGTTGCTGCACCAGCTGTCAACAGCCGTTGGCGCAATGCAGATCGGAAGGAGTCCACCAGCTTCGAATGCTGGCCAGTATTTTGCAAGCACTTTTGTAGGTCTTCAATTGCTGACATGCTGCTCAAGGACAAAATCATTCAGCTAGCAAAGTAAGTGCTACTGGGAGTTTCAGACTTCACAAAGCAAATTTGCATAAGGATGGCAAACAGCAGAACAGCACCTCTCGGGGTAGTCAACAATGATGTCAAAAAGCTCACTGATTCTCAGATCTCCAAGTGTTTCGTATGCAAAAAATTGGAGCCGTAATCGCCACCGAATAATCCGCTCATTTGAGATATCTCCATCTCCAGAGACCAGTGGAGATAACAATGAAAGTGGACCACGAAACTCATGAGTGCTAGGAGCTGAAGATGCCAGAATGACGGATATGAAACACAAGGGGACAGCCTGCCAAGTGAAATATTAGGTTCAGTAACTCGTACAATGGTCAAAATCCTAGCAACTATGGAACCTCGCAATAGGGATTGCAAAGTAAGCAAAAATATAAACCAACCTCAATCCACTGACATATGGGACCCAAGACAGGCTTTTCATAATGCTTGTCTGCAACAGCCAGGATCTTCTTCTGCAAGACACATCAACAACAGCATTTGTGTGCAACTTAGCATAGTGACTTAAGGACCTCACTTGCACGACTGGCTGAGAGACGGACAAGCTTGTCGTCCAACGTACAAATGGATACCTTTAGGAGGGAGTATATGGCAGACGCATAGCCATCTTCGCTCATCGCAGCAAATCCAAGTTCTCGGAGGCATCGCACCACATTGCCAATTCCCATCACCCAAGCTTCACCAGCAACGTTGATGATTTCTTCCATGGTGGCCCCAGCACCAAGCTTGTAGTGACCAGCAGGATAGTTGATCCCTTCCATGTCCTGCACAACATCGTCTTCATCTCCCATCGTTGCCTTCTGATGGTCATTAGGACTGTGGCCAATAACATACATTTCTTCTGAGACTCCAGATGTTCCTCTACTACTCTGCAGGCTTTCCATCTCTTCGTCCTCATCAGCGCTAAGTCCTGGATCTAGAGGAGCCGATTCACCATCCTCTTCGCTCTCCCCACTTGCTTGAGAATTTCGGGCCTGGTTTTTAACCAACTTGCTGAACTCATCCAGTCGTCCCTTGAAGTACAAGTTTAGTATCTCTGCACAGAACATCCTTGCCCTGAGAGATGAAGAAACTGAAAGACGCAACAGGCTAAACAGTAATGGCTTCCCGCCCATTGGCAAAGATAGGAAGCGAGTGTGCTTCTTACAATGGCCTCTACTCCAATACTTGTAAGAAAGACCTGGCAGCATGCAATGCCTGTCTGAACAACCGCAGCTGATAGGCTTTAGAGAGCAGGCATTTGCGTAGCAAACGTACCAGAAAAATATTTTGGAGCACTTGCAAGGAGAAGTGCAGTTACGTTGGTTTGATACTGTGAGAGCAGATAAGAGAAATCTTGCGAGCGTGCAGGTCCCTCATCTGCAACTTGTAACTTGGGCCTCATGGCAAGGACCAAGACAGCAAGGCAGGCCTCTTGTGACAACTTGACAGCGCACAACTCCGTAAGGCTTTTCTGAAGTGCGGATTGCACCCATCCATCGAGCTGCATCAAAGGTCAGAGGTCAATCTTTCCTCCGCCTGAAGTGGGCCCGGAACATCGCAGCACAAACTCCCAGCAGAGTTGAGCGTAGCACAGCATGTTGGTGGCAACCAGCCATCCAGCTGCAACAACATAGACCAGCTGATCACGGTTCCTCCTCCTCCTCCTCTCTTCCAAGCACAAAATGCACAGCTATAGAGGCAATGACAACTTGCCTTGGCCAACCCAGCAGCACTCCTCTGCGCTTCTGCCATCAAGCCAGTGAAATCTTCAAAATGACTCCAAAACCTCGAAACGTGCTGTTGCTTCAACAATTTCTGCACCAAATCCGATACCGGATTGAAAAACAGAGCCTTCTCACACACAACCAAATATTCAAAACTCACTTCCCAACCGAAGCCTGACCTCCAGAGAATCCATGAAGTGCCCAGATACGAGGTAGCCCAGATCATGCTCGCAAAGCAGCTCCACGTTCCGGCGAAACTCCCCGTTGCAGAGCTCCTCCGCCTCCTCCTCAGACAGAACCTCCGAAGCCGCAGCCTTGGCGAATAGAGCGCTGGCATGGCGGGAATACACCTGCCATGCATGTGCTGTGAGCACCAGGCGAGCCTTGTCCATCTCCCGCCACAACGAATCCTATCCGCTCCGCTCCGCTCCGTCAGCCAAACTTCACCAATTCCCGCTCCCGAAACCTACGCTTCGTGCGCCCAAGGCTCGAAGGAGGCGGGAACGCTTCGCCACTGCCCCTTGAAATATTGCCGTGTGAACGGGCCGGGAAGGACGAGATCCTGCGAGATGGAACACAAGCTTGCCATGCCCTTCCGTCCCCGAATCAGGCTGGCTGTGAATTTTTCAATGCACCTACACATTCTCGGGAAGGAATTTCGAGTCCGGTGTCTCGCAATTTCCCACTGCGGAGGCGGGGGGGGGGAAGCAGATGCATCAGTCCATGCTTTGCAGCCCGCATCCGCCGAGGACATCGTCCATTGCGTCGCGTGATGGAGCGTAGGGATTAGGGTTGCGCCATCGATGCTAGCCGGAGGTGGGAGTTGGATGGCAATGGTGGTGGCAAGAGGTCATGAGGAGCAACAGCATCACGACCAGGGGAGTAGATGAGAGGACTGCAGACTCGTGCAAGAGCGGCGTGGCTGGCCCTAGCGTCTCCGCTGCTGGGGTGGAGCGGGGGGAGAATCCAATCTGCCGAGAAGAAATGTGCAGCCAGGATGCTGTACTGCTCTTCCCGGAGTGTTGTCGGAGGGCAGCAATGTCCGAGGCGTCTCAGCCTTGTGGAGACTCCCAGGCTGCAGCGGTGCATGAAGGAGAGGTTCCAGCCGGTTGCTGCAACCAGCACGCAAGCTGCTTCCGGCCGTAGATGGGGAATGGGTGAGTCTGACAAGGATTCTGCCAGCTCTTCGTACTCGGAGGCGGATGAGGCGAAGGAGGAGGCTATGATCTATCGTAGGACCGTGTACGAGCACGCAGACTGGATCCGGCACAGGAGCAGCGCAAGGCACGTGCGGCACATTGTGTCCATCTTCTCTTCCAGGGTGGTTCACGCTCTGGGCTTGCCTGTGTTTGCGCTTACCGCCTTCGCTGCTTGGGTGGCAGCCTTCAATCTGGCTGTTCTGGCAGGCCACCTGCCTTCGTGGGTGCCGTTGCTGCAGGTATACATAGTTCCGTCCCGGCTTTGGTAGGTGATGGTAAGCATCCAATTCTTGTCCAGTCCTGATGCTGCTCCGGTTTGCGCTTGTGGTAGGTGTCGTCCCTTCCGTTTCAGCTTACAGCCCCTGCGCTGGCCCTGCTTCTGGTTTTTAGGACGAACTCTTCCTACGGACGCTTTGACGAAGCCAGAAAGGCCTGGGGCATGAACGTGAACCGCTCCATGGACCTTGCTAGGCAGGCTTTGACATGGATGCACCGCCCATCAGATGCTGAGAGACTCAAGGAGCTCCTGCGCCATACGGTTAGCTGCGATGCTCCTTGTTGCCACGTCAAAGATGCTGACGATGTTGCACTGCACACTGACCGACCGGAAGGGACTGCTGTAGGTGGCTTTCTCCCACTGCCTGAAGCACCATCTAGATGCAGAGGAGGGCTTAGAGGCAGCACTTCAATCCCTCCTTCAGAAAGACGAGGTGGATGCAATCCTGGCTGCTCCTCACCGACCCCACTACGTCCTTCAGAAGCTCACAGACATCATCGACAGCTCCGACATGATACAGATGCACAAAGTCCTGATGGCAAGTTCCAAACCACCTTACCTTACACCTTCTCTCCTGGCTACCACCTTCTTCTCCCCCCTCAATTTTATCCACAATGCAATGCAGGACGCAAACTTAACCCAGCTGCACGACGTTGTGGGCTCATGCGAGCGGATCTATAGGACTCCTATTCCGTTATCGTACACCCGCCTGACCTCCCGCTTCCTCGTCTTCTGGCACCTGGCATTGCCCATGGCGCTGTGGGACGATTGCAACTGGTACATCGTTCCGGCTGTGTGCTTCAGCTCAGGCACGCTCTTCTGCATCGAAGAGGTAAGCCCACTCCACTCTCCTGCACCCGCTACCTTCATCCTGCTTCACACAACATTGCCCACTATCACCACAATCTCCACAGGTGGGAGTGATCATCGAGGAGCCCTTCTCCATCCTGGCCCTGGGTCATATGTGCCTCTCGGTACGGCAGAACGTGGATAATCTGGTTCGCGCCTCGGCATTCGTTAAACACCAACGCTGTGCATCAGCGAGGGCCGGAGGCAAGGCCTGAAGGACAAACCCCAGCCCACCGCAGCACCGTGCATCCGATGCCCGCCATAGCTGATCAACAAACACCAAGAACGAGAAATCCGAACAGTTCTTGGAACCGCCTCAGAGGTTGCTGTTCTCGCAGGCAACCAGAGTCTTCGAAGTGCAGCCGATTGCCGCGCGAGGCAGCGAGATGAATCTGCGACCGAAACCTTCAACCCCAGGACGGCAACGGACCTCCTGGTTTCGATGGAGTCACCATTTGCGTTTCTTGTTCACACGAGGCGAGTGAGAGCCTGTTGGAAAGAGTTTGGCGTGGAGCGTGGAGATTCTGGAGCCTTTTTTTTCGTAATTAAAAACCGTGAAATTCGCCAGTTGAATATGTGCAACTAGTACTCGTTGCACATATTCAACATTTTGAATATAAATCGTCAGCGTAATTTGCAGAAACATTGGAAAAATTCTCTTGCAAGAAAGATACAAATACTGTTATTGTTATAGCTGGCTCCGAGGCTGATACTTGCCATGAGGTTGATTGCTGCCACTATTATGACACGGCCAAATAGAAAGCTCCAAAGGCACCCATTACGAGAATATGAAGATGACATGTATATTTATAACTCAATTATAATCCACCAATCATAATATATATTCTTCAGCCATCAAATTTTTGTTCGTATCGATGTTTGTATACTTTTTGGGTCACTGCAAGAAAAATAAAATTCAAACTTTCGCATCTCGCAAAGCGTCCATGAGTTTTACAATGCAAGGAGACATGGTTATAAAATGATACAACAGAATTTAGAATTTACAACATAAGATTAGCTTGGTTTGTTGATGTGGCAACACCTTCTTCATGCATTCCAATTCTTCCAGGCTATAGACCCTATAGTTTATACCATTATAGTTGATATTTCCATTCCATAGAACATAATTAGTTTATTCTTTTACCTAATAATATATATTTTTTCTTTTACACAAAAATAATTTTTTGCTTTTACCTACTGATATGGATATTATCTTGATCCGGGCCGAAATCTACAAACAGTATGCGCTTGATAATTATAAGCATATAATTAGAATTTATACTGTATATAAGTATACACATTTTCGGGCTGTCTAATTTTATAAGTTAACTCTTCACCCAATGGCCTACCCCAGAAAAACAAAATCTAATAGGTTGTGGGGTACCTGATAGCTATAGCAACTGTGATACATAATTACAGACTCTGGCCTTAGAATTGCAGCTTTCATAAAAAACAAATTTGGCGACAGGATGACGTGTGTAACATGTCGATGACGATCAAATAACGTGGCCGAAGTACCGCATAAAAAAACCCATAATATCGACCGTTCAAAAACAGTGCGCCAGAATCTTTCCCAGTCCCAGATGCTTGCCGTAAGCACAGACAGGTGTGAGCCCCTACGACGATTACCCGCCGCTGGGTGAGGAGAAAGGGCGCCACAAAGCGATTTCAGAAACCTGCCGTCTTCCAGTGTCTTGAATACTACCTTCAAAACCCGACAGCGATCCAGTTGCTCATCAGGGCCTTGACAGCTGCGCATAGTCCACAAACGTCAGTTTAAATGCAGAACAGTATGAACCTCCACAATATGGTTACACTAATCCCACCACTACCATAACCCTACAGTAATCCGGGACCGGAGACAGAATTTCGATGCTCTCAGAAAACGATATGCTGGATCAACGGACCCCGCAGATATTTACCTTCAATTCCTGTGAGTCAGCTTCTGCCACTTAGTTCTGTTAGTCATGATGAACAAGCGCTGCCGGCAGGTTACTACGACCTTGATCAGGAGATTAGATTAGATTTCCGGGAGCGTAAGAAGGCATCCAAACGATCCCAAAATTCTAGCACTGCCGTTCTATCTTGATGCCGCTTGTGTCTGCTCAGCTGCAAGCCCCATGAACTAACGTTAAGGATTAAGAATTTGATTATTCATACGAACTGACAGATTAAAGAAGGGACAAGCTTGGAACAGATATATACGGCCAGTGTCTACGGGCTTACGGATATGATCTTCACATTCCACTTCCGTACCGCTTTGGCAGATTCCACACTGTCATCCTCAAACCTGAGATGGACTCCCAGGGCTGCATCGACACAAAAAGATAAATACAGAAGAACCCAAGCTGACGGCGAAGCCAAGAAGAAAAAGCATACTAGGTGGCGATGTGCACTTACTCCGGTCGAAGATTTCCGCATGATCCTTGAAGGGCCAGTCCTTAAACTGCCATTCCTTACCCAGCACAAATACTGCGACCACTCGTTCCCAGTCCTTGGGCGAGAGACTGGAAGGCTTATCTCTGACCTCGTACTTAATGGGGTTCTCCCTCCCAATCTTCCGTTTTATAGAAAGCACTTCAGTCTTCTTCTTGGTCAAGTCCGGAGGCACATAAACGCCATCTTCAAGGAACTCCTTAGCGTTGAATGTGTTGAGCAGAGTCTGAGAAGCGCTGGGAACGAGGATAATGGGAACCCCCGGAGCAGCATCGTGCCTCTGCTGGCTGTGGGCCGGCCCGGAGCCCACGGCAGGTCTGTGGTGGTGCTGGTGGTGAGGAGGCCTCTGAGCCCCTCTGCCGTGACCCCAGGAGTCATGCTGCTGCTTGTGATTACTGCCATCAGTGATGAAGCCCTGCGTGGGGTCAATACCAAGGTCTTCGGCATCAGTTCCCAGATGATCTTTCCAGAAGGTCTTCTCCTCCGGATCCGCATACCTGTGGGCGGACGGCTCCCCTCCTGGACCTGCTGCCTTTTCAGCTGCTCCTCCAGCTACAGCTCCTCCTGCTGCTGCGGGAGCATCCTTGGACCCACGTCCTGGCTGCTGCGAATCGTTGTCACTGCGTCTCTTATCCTCATCCCGCTTGCTGCCCAGACTTTCCAGAATGCTGCGAAAGCTCTTGGCGGGGCAGAGGAGAATGGTCTCCCTGTCCCGGACAGGCCGCTCCTGAAGGATATCCGCCAAGCTGTCATATATCGATGAGGCCTCCGTGGAGGCATCAATGCTCCCCGCTAGATTGTCCAAAGACGCTGCCGCCGACGCTGCTGCGTGAGAGAAACGGGAGCGCTTGTGCGGTGGTCCGTCCTCCTCCCCTGCTCCCGCCGCCGCCGTCCCCGCGGCGGCGCCAGCTGCTGCGGCCGCCGCCGGCAGCGGCAAATCGGCTGCAGAAGAGAGCGGCAAGGCAAGCGGAGCAAGCAGCTCTATGGCGTCGTTGGTGGACACCCTGCCTTCCAGATAATCCTGCAGCGGCTTGCGGTCGGTGAAGGTGACAATCTGCAGCTTGAGGGACCGAGCCTGTTGCATATACTCGGTGTGCTTCAGGTTGGTGTTCTTCACAAAGAAGAGCAGCGACTCCAGAGTGTAGTGCCCGCCCTGCTTGTTCCCAGCAATCCGGTACGCCGTCTCCAGGTTGGCAGGGAAGCGGTAGTCATCGCCGAATCGCACCTCGCCGTCCACCAGCTTGATGTTGCCGACATCGTTGCGGACTGTGTAGTCCCGCAACAACCCCAGCGCATCCATGGATACCGCTGCTGCTGCGCTCGTCACTACAGAGAAGCACTGCTCCTCCAGCTACCCGAGCTCCACATATAGGGTTTCGTCATGACCCGAGCGAGCTGTACCGAGGATCCCTCAGCCTCGCCCTGGAGCATTTCCCTCAGGCCAAGGGCCTATCGCATAACAAGCTCCCCTTCCCCCTCCTATCTTGCAACAATCCACATGCCTCTGGAACGGGAGTTTGGCATGGCAGTACTGTACCCTGGCAAGGCTTGGAAACCTAATAACCCTTGTTTCCTCGGATGCGTGAGCTCATGTTCAGCTGCAAACACGATCCCACAGCATCAGCCTTTGTCAGAACCCGTCAGAACGACATACAGCACGAGAACCAGGATCCAAAATACCCAAGTGCCCCGACCTGCATACGCTTGCAATCATAGTATGTCTCTCGCAGCCCTGCACACTTGCTTGGAACTGAAGGCTCTTGCTCCCCCACGCAGTCTCGCATGGACCTCCCCTCTACCTGTAGTCCAATTCACAACCCCATGAAAACCCAGCAGAAATGTTAGAAGCTTGAAGCAGCCTTTGTGATTTTACCCTAACACAGTCGGACTCGCTCAGGCACTTCACAAGCTCCTGCGCCAAACCCTTGCATGACTTCGCCATACTCACAGAGGGCGACACGAAAAACCTTCAAGGCTCCAAACTAATCAGAACCCTGACCAGACTAAGGCCAACCGCTCGCCCGACTCTTGACGCTTTGGGGATTCTGTTTGCAAACCAGACCACCTCTTGCTCTTCCTGCATTTCCACATCCGATAACAACAAAGCCCTGGACGAGAAAGCCTCTGCATGTTCGAACAAAGCACCGCCCTTACAAACTTCACGCATCCATCGAGTCTGGTCTTGACGGCAATGCCTCTTCTCTTCTGCAAGAGTTTCTGCTTCTCCTTGAGTTTCAAACCCTCTTAGGAAACACGACGGAATGCATGGAACACGGCTTTGATTGTTGTCTCAAAGTGACATGCTCAGTCTTGGAGGTAGGCACCAAACAAGCCATGCGTCCCAAAAGCAACCTTAGATTTCACCAGACTGTCCACAGGGAACACCTCTAGTTCTTCTCCTCAGTCACCTGCTCAAGCTCCTTTTTAATTACCCGAGCTGTAGATTTGCTCGCACGCTCTCGATCTTCACCAACTGCCGCAAGCACGATGGGCAAGAAGAAGCCGTTTGTGGACAAGAAGACTGCGGCTACCTACAGGCTGGTGTTCAAGAGTGGGGAGGATGGAGACGAAACGGACCGTGTGTTCGTGCGGACCGACGATGGCCCAGCCTGCGTTCCCGGCTTCGGGGATGAGGATGACGAGAGGCGTTCCCGATTCGCCGGCGACGCAGACTCCAGTGATGGGAGCTTTGCTGGGTACTGGGCAGGCTCTCGCTCACAGGAGCCTCCGCTTTCGGCTGAGCAGAGGCTGGAGCTGGTGGACGCGGGCTTCCCTGATGACGGCTACAACTATTTGCGGCACCTCAGGAGCATCTCAAAGCAGGGCACCTTCGTACCTGCCGCCGGCTTCACCTTGGACCGGCTCCGCCCCGACGTGAAGGTAGGCTATGATGTGCCGCTGCTTTCAGCGGATTCGGGGTTTGGTTTGGTTTGGTTTGGCTGCTGCTGATTGTGTTGGGGGTTTTGCAGGTTTATGCCGCGTCCCCGGAGAGTGGGGCGGCCAAGGCGGTGAGTGGTCGAGGGTTTCAGGAATTGGAGGATGACAAGGATTTTGAGGCCCAGTCCGATGGGGAGATCGAGGATGACTTTGTCTTGATTGCAAATGAGGGTGGAGACGGAGCACGGGATTCCGCTAGTGGGTACGACCGAGCGGAGGTCGAGGAGGGAGACGAGGAGGGCGTGTGGGATGAAGAGGCTGAAGCTGAGGATAGGCCCAGGCGCGATCTGGATCGTCAGTTTGAGAAGGTAGTGGGTCGATTGCTGAACCCTAACGTTTGCCTGGCATGGGAGGTGGATTTGTTTCTGATTTTGCTTGTGATGCTGCAGCTGGTTCTCCATGAGTACGAAGACGGTGATTCAGATGAGGATGGTGTCGTTCCAGACTTTGAGGTAGACAGCTCTGTGCTGGAAGAAGCCATGGCGGAGCTCACAACTGACCGGCAGTATGAGACACCTGCTGGGCTTGCTTCTGCGAGGAATGGGAAGAACGAGGCATCTACCAAAGCGGAGGGATTGTATGGGCTGAAAGAAGCTGGGGCTCCGCTTGTGCCAGAAAGGTTTCTTTTTGAGGATAAAGAGTCAGATAATGAAGTGGTGCTGGAGGAGATATCCGATAAGGAGGAAGGGTGGGACTGCGAAACGATCGTCTCCACGTTTTCCAATCTGGATAACCATCCTGCTACGATAGATGTTGTGCCGGTTAGGCGGAAGAAGCTGCAGACGGTTGTGAATGATGGGGAGAACAGGCCGACAATACGGTTGGGAGGCAAAGAGAAGTTACCACTGGATTATGTGGGTAGGAAGGGCGTGGAGAAACCCAGAAACAGAGTGAAGTTGCCGGCAATACATGAGCCTCCTTCATCAGACGAGACTCCTTTGCAGGGCGATAATGGGAGTAATAGGCGTGATTCCCCCGAACGTCGGAAAGCGCACAAGGTGAGGAGGTGGTTGTCTGACGTTGATTGCCGCAACGTGGAAACTGTATGGTGTGCCTTACGACACCCAAACTGCTTTTGCAGGCTGCCGTCAAATCGGAAAGGAGAGAGGCGAGGATTGCGAAGAAGGCCTTGAAACTGCAGTACAAGGCTGAATCAAAGCGGATTCAGCACGATGCCGCTCATGCGGTACAGGTTGCAGTCCATCTTTGACTGACTCGTCTGCATCGACTTCAGGGGTTTGGAATGCCTTCTGGTGTACAGAGAACCAACAAATTTTGCCTGGATCCCGAGCACTGTCAGCAATTTATAAACACCCTTTGGATGGAAAGGGAGGGATAGAAGACAGGTACATCTATTGTACGATAGCTGCATCAACTCTTGTCATCCTCGGCTGTCCTCTGCCTGCCCTTCCGTAAGGCACCAGTGCCTGCACAGGTCTTCGGAAGGCAGGCTAAAGTAACCTCTTTCGATAATCTGCAAGTGCAGCTGCCTGCCCTTCTGTATGGCACCAGTGCTTGTGATCCAGCAGTCTCGTTGGAAGTGAAACGGACGCCCACAGGTGGCTAAATTCATGCAGGCACCGCAGTAGTCGTCTATGCTGGCAGCGTGCACTATGAATTACCCCAGAAATGGATGCAATCCATGCGCACTGCAGCTTACCCGGTAACAACAGCCTTGAGTTCGAGGAAGGTATTGGAAGCTTGGTCAGACCAGTTAACACTAGGAATCGGAAGTGTGCGGTTCGAATCCCTAGGACAGCGAACGCGGAGAATATACCTGTTATAAAAGTACATCTCGTGTCCAAGTATGCAAGCGTTCGTGGCAAAAGAATGGACAATTGAGACACTTGGCAGGCGACCGGCGACGACCAGTAGATAGAGGAGTCATGTGGACATAGGTCAGGGTCTACGTCCAAGGGCAGGACACGCTAGGGCCGGGGTGGCTGGAAGAAGAGAGAGCATGGCTGTGCCGTTGGTAATGCGGGCTGCAGCCTGGGCGCCCGCGGGAAGGAGAGGAAAGCGCGCACCATCGATCTCGCCTGCGCTCGTGTCCTCCCTCTTCTTCCCTCCCCACCGCCTTAGCCTGCCCCTGCCCCTGCCCCTGCGGCTGGACGCACGCAGGGGTGTAGTGAGCTTGTCTGCCGATCCTGCCAGATCCGGGGCGGGCGGCCCCGGTGTGGTGAGCTCCGCGATGGCGGAGGAGCTCAGGAACCTGAGGCTGGATGACGGCAGGAAGGAGGATGCGGGGAACGGTTCTGCTGCGGATTCGGATGCGGCTCCGAGCACCAGCGGGAGCGCCGCGGGTGGCCCGGGGCCGGGGAAGAAGAAGCTGGAGGATCTGCGGTGGGAGAGCTCGTTCGTCAGCCAGCTGCCGGGGGATGTGAGGGAGGGGGGCCCCGTGCGGCAGGTGCTGCACGCGTGCTACACCAAGGTGAAGCCCTCGGCGGTGGTGAGGGATCCGAAGGTGGTGGCGTTTTCGGAGCAGTGTGCGGAGCTTTTGGATCTTGATCCGCGGGAGTTCGAGAGGGACGATGCGGCGGCCATCTGGTCCGGATCCAAGCTGCTGAGCGGGAGCGTGCCCTACGCGCAGTGCTACGGCGGGCATCAGTTCGGAATGTGGGCCGGGCAGCTGGGAGATGGCAGGGCTATCACTTTGGGAGAGGTTGTGAATGATAAGGGGGAGCGGTGGGAGTTGCAGCTGAAAGGTGCGGGGCGGACGCCTTACAGCCGGATGGCGGACGGGCTAGCTGTGCTGCGGAGTAGCGTGAGGGAGTTTCTGTGTAGTGAGGCCATGTTTTATTTAGGGATTCCGACTACCAGGGCCTTGAGCATTGTCACCACCGGTGCTGGTGTGGAGCGTGATATGTTTTACGATGGGAATCCCAAGGTGGAGCCCGGGGCGGTGGTTTGCCGGGTTGCCCCGTCCTTCTTGAGGTTTGGTTCGTTCCAGATCCACGCGGCCAGGAGGGAGGAGGACGTGGTGCTCGTCAAGACCCTGGCGGATTATGCAATCCGGCATCATTTTCCTCAGTTCGAGAGCTTGCCGACTGAGCAGCAGGTGGAGCCGGAGACTAGTGAGGAGGAGTCGGACGAGAGCCCTAGCCCGCGGGTGGATCTGACTAAGAACAAGTACGCAGCATGGTTTGCTGAGGTTGCTGGCCGGACGGCTGCTACCCTGGCGAAGTGGCAAGGGGTAGGGTTTACGCATGGCGTGATGAACACCGATAACATGAGCATTCTTGGCCAGACCATCGACTATGGGCCGTTTGGGTTTCTGGACGCGTTTGATCCCAAATATACGCCCAATACTACTGACCTTCCGGGTCGGAGATACTGTTTTGCGAACCAACCGGATATTGGTATGTGGAATGTGATGCAGTTGGCCACCACTCTCAATGCGGCAGGCCTCATTTCCACTGCAGAAGCACAGAATGTCCTGGGACGGTATGCGAAGAAGTTCATGGAGTCGTATCAGCGGATCATGATGGACAAAATTGGCGTCAAGGACTACAACAAGGATCTGTTGACCAAGCTTTTGAATAATATGGCTTTCGACAAGGTGGACTACACAAATTGCTTCCGAGCTCTTAGCCACATTAAGGCTTCCCGTGAAACTCCTGATGAGGAGTTACTTCTACCGTTGGGTGGAGTGCTTCTGGACCTCAGTAAAGAGCGGAAGAAAATCTGGATAGAGTGGGTGCGCGAATACATAGCTCAGCTCATTTCCGATGGAACTTCTGATGCTGATCGGAAGGCTGCCATGGATGCTGTCAACCCCAAGTATGTTCTACGCAACTACCTTTGTCAGAGTGCCATTGATGCTGCTGAGAATGGTGATTACAGCGAAGTGCGGCAGCTGCTCAAGGTGATGGAGAGGCCCTATGATGAGCAGCCTGGCATGGAGAAGTATGCTAGGTTGCCTCCTGCATGGGCTTACCGACCAGGGGTTTGCATGTTATCTTGCTCCTCCTGATCCGGAAGCTTTCCTGTTATCTGTTTGCTCGGCGCACACACCGTCTAATCGAGTCTGGCAAGAAACCATCTGCCAGATGAAGCAAATTCTGTACTATATGTGAAATTGTGAATACATACAAGCAGCGTTACCTTGTGGAAGAGCGCATCACGTATGTGTTCCACAAGGCATCACATTATGTGTCAAAAGTGATCGCAAGTGGCGCTCTGGTGGTGTACAAGTTGGCATGTGGACTGTATTATTTGATGTACGAAAACTGACAACATATACAACAAACAAAGTTAGGTGTACGAGAAAAACTCTCATCGTACTGTTCTCCTTTTCCGAACACCACCGTCGTTCGGGACTGCAGCCTCCCGTTCAGCTTCTGATGCAGTAGCTTCCTGTCCAGGGGAGACTGCACCGGGAGCTTGTACTGCAGCCTGTGCAAAACGGAGGAAATAAGTATTGACCAATCTCGTAAGCAAACCAGTAAGAACATTTAGTGCAGAAGTTTCCATCTACCTTGTGTTGGGCTTGCGTCATTTTGAAGAAGACCGCGGTTGCATATAGGAGAAAAAGTGCAACCACCATGGCAACAAATTTCTGCTCCCGGATCTTATCTAGAAGTTGAACCAGAAGCTGTTTGCCCTTCACTACCAGAACGTCATTCCGATCTGATACATAATCTAGAGCCCTTGTCCAGATCGGCTGTAGCTCCTCCGGCATAAGAGGAGGAGGTTGTCCCTTCTGCTCGTGCAACAGACATTCGGAACTCAGAATCTAGTAATAATTCCAAGCATCTACCAACTTTCTTTCTCACTACATGGTGGGAAAAGCGATGATGCGCTGGTTATAGAATCACAAGCCACTTACAAACTTTGGAAGCCCAACAGCGGTATCACCCTCATGTATCATCTCTGACATCCAAGCTACAACCTGTACCCAAAGGAGAGAAATCAACAAAGAAAAAGAAACCAATGAACGCATCAAGGCAAAGTCATACTCATACCTCCGAAGCTTTTGCAGACCCGTTGTATTTGGTAACTATTTGTGAGGCAAGTTTTTTCTGCTCTTCCACCAGTGTCTGCCATATATTTGGATTTCTTATCTGCTCTTCTTCTTTCTGATCTCTTTCATACCGTACCATAAATATTTTTGGTACATCATCATTATCTGCCATAGTTCTAGGGCCGCACGCCTCAAACATCGTCTCCCCGTGCAAATAAAAGGAGCAAAAATGCTGCCAGCGGATTCAAAGTGACGTTAACAAGACATCAAGATATCATCTCTCTCACACTAAATCTGTGCAACTCGTTGTTAGAAACGAAATTTTCAGGATTGAGGTACCTGTTGAGCCTCCCCATCCAGCCATGCTAAAGTAAGACGTTTCTGCCTCAACGCATCTGCAGCAACCAAGTGCTCCACAGAATCCAACTCATTTGTGTGGCGAGTCAGATGTTGCATTAGAATTTCCTGAGCTTCCCTTAAAACCTAGAAATCGGACCACGAGTCACCCTCCCCACATTCAGCCCAAGAAAGTGACATTGCTTGGACTCATTGAGTTCGACGCCATTTCTCGAAAGCCACGTGACTGAATTATCAAGCAAAAGACTAAAAAAGATAACTGCACAGAAGAGTTGAACAAGGTAAAAAGAGGATTTCTGAGTCTTACTCCACGCTTATGATTGAGCTCAAAACCAGGCTTTCCAGCCACGATGACACAATACCATATGGCTGTCTCTGTTCCCGCACGGGAATAGGCTGCTGGGTCACACCCAAGCTCAGTTGCAGAGATGCTCCTCAATTGGGGCAGCACTGTTTATGCATAGAGTGCCACAAACAGTTTAGTTTCATCGACAAGATTCCGCCATTTTCAAGTGATCACCCCTGAGCATTGCACTTTCATGATAACCAACTACCTGACTCTTACCATGAGTCTTATGTTCATTCATCAGCTTGCGAAATGTGGAACTGTTTGCCTCACCTGCACATCAGAATCTGACGGTCAGATATTTGTGAACAATGCCTCACCTTAGATTGCTAAATGAGCAAATATCTGAAAGCAACCCGATAAACTGACCATAATGAATGACTGGCTGCACTCCAGGCTCCTTCAGGAACACTAAGGCTGGAGCAGATTCAACTTCAAGGCTGAACGATAAAGGAAGCAATGTCATTATCATACAGGCACCCGGTCCAAATTGCTAGAACGAGGGATCAACCTATCCCATGTTAGGCTATGAATTGCAAAACCGGTGCCCACTTCTCATTGTGCTGTGCAGCTTAGTATAGATGGTGATAGCTTACCTTGTTGCCCAGAAGGTCTCATCCTCCTTGCGCCACAACGCAAGACCAATAACAGCATATTCCCGGTGCTGTTTGGCAGCTTCTCTTATGTAAGGTGCTACTCTTACGCCTGAGTCAGATAAGATAATCACTTTAACCTGTACCAAGACCCTTTTTTCATTAATTTCAGAAGGTCTTCCCCTCGAAATGAGCACAAATTAGTAAAAGTTGGACCTGGTGGGCGACAGACTTTTGGATGACCTCCGTCATCTGCAGTCATATATACACAAGTTCAAACAATGAACCAACATCAAGGAGAAGACATTCAGGAACGGGGCATCTTGAATGAATTGTGAAGGCCTAACATGTTACACTCTGCAAATAAGGACTTGCAAGTGAATATACCAGCGAGATTGGACTTTGAAATAGAATTCGAGGCAGCCTCAAAAGTTTTGTAGCTACCCAGTCCTCCACATCCAGCCAAGCCATTGGTCCGGCATATCTGGGTGCAGAGAAACAAAAGAGATTGCTCATATCGACAAGGATGTTTAACACAGAGATTCCAAGTTGCTCAGAGACGTCTTCCAGACAATTGTGATACCTTGCAAGGCACTCTAGCCTCTGACAATGTGGGGTGAAGACAACAATCTCAGGAAGTCCTGCAGATACATTATTATGAGCTGATTGCAAGAAATGGAGCTGCCAAATATGCTTGTATTCCGTGCAGGCAAAAGGGGCAGCCACAAAAAGTACCTCTTTGAATATATGGAGACCCTGTTGCCCAGCTTCTCTGACACAGGAGCCTGACCAGTTGGTTTTCTCCAAGCTCAACCCTTGCGAGATTGGCAACACCCTCAAATCTTTGGTCTGAGTAATGCAGCTCACCAATTCAAGTCAAAGCAGCTAAGCTCAGCAGTGTAAAGAAAGCTTGCGATTTGCAAGATTGAGATCACTTACACAGTATTTCCCAATCGGTTGCAAACTTTCGTGATTTTTCACTTGCTACTGAATATATCTGTTACAGACCGTTAGATAGATCCTGATGATGGAACATTTCAATAGCAGAGAAAGATGCAGGAAACAGCGTTTTCACACCTGTATAATCCATGTCTCTGTGCTGTTCAGGACTCCCTCAAAAAAACTAGTGTAAGACAGATCCTTGGTCGCAGATGGGATAGCTTCTGCATGTGGTCAAAAAAAAATATCAGGTTCGTTGAAGAATACGATGTTAGTGCAGGGAGGGTGCCAAGATTTTGACGCCATTTCAGCTGCTTGCTTATCCCTGCTGTGCTATTAACATTCTGTACCTGGCTTCCTACCTCCCTACCTACGTACCTACCTACGTACCTACGGCATTCATCAAAATGTTTCGATCAGCCTTTCAGATAGAAAATTTTACCTACAGCTGGAACATCCCACAGACGGAACACAACATCAGGTTTGCTCCCATCTTTATCCAGTACTTTGGCCTCACGAACTGCATCCTGCCCTCGAAGAAACAAAGTACTCATCACGGGCTATCTCCTTGACTTTATCCTACCCAGCTTGAACCACATAGTACACTTCACATATTCCAAGAGATCTTACCTCTAACTCGTCAACATCAAAATTGTCGTAATCTCTGCGCCTCATATCATGAGAAAGAACATCATAAGCATGCTGTATCTGCAAGAGTAGAGCTTTCAAACAGTCAGCCAGTCACACCAAGCCAATAAAGAACGACTCAGGAGACCGCAATGACCATACCTCGATAATTCTCCCTCGAGAATGAGGTCCATCCTTTCCATCCTCGAGCCTGCAATACCAGCCCCATCGTCGTCAACAAGGAAATGGCAAACTTCCTGAAATTCTAAACCTCGCAACTGAGCTCGCAACCGAGCTCACAACCAATTCACCAGTTGCAGCCCCCCAACAGGCACCTGCTAAGAAACCCACCATTTCTGAGTGGCCTTATCGTATGCAGCGAAAATCTCCTCTGCAGTAGCGTTTCTCCGGAGCCCCAGAACTGCAGAGAAATTCGAGTCAGCCTGAATTCCGAGAATAGTCAACACAGATCGTACCAACTCTGACGAAGAAGATGTGATCGTTCAAAACCAGAACCTTGGTAGTGAAACTTCGTGTATTCGGCTCCTCCAGATGGAATTACCAACAAGCAGGTCAGCAGAAACAGGGCCAGCCTCAAAATTCCGATGCGTGGAGGCCCCATTCCGAGAAGTAGAAAATTAGCACCCAGCCAGCTCAAGTTACACTACATGGATGGTGGACGTCGGCGTCGGCCGGCGTTCTGGACATTTTTAATTGTCCATACTCCTTCATATAGAAGTGTAGAACGTGTAAAACTGGAGTGGATTCTTAGTGGAAAGTATTAATAAAGATCCATAACTCTGAATCGGATTAGTTTCTGGATGTAAAACTAGTAGGTGTGGGTGCCTGCTACAAATCGAGCTATACGGAACGTTTCGCTCTATATATGCCTGCTTCCCACCTCAGTTAGGGTATACCGTGCCCTAGGCTACTTCTTCGGGTGAGTCGCAGTTGGCTGATTCTTTCAGGAAGTGCTCGCTGAGCTTGGCGAGCGGCGGCCAGCGTTGGGCGCGATGCAGATCTTCGTGAAGACCCGTAAGTAACATGCCCTGCTTTGAAGCCGATGCTGGTTGTGATGCTTTGAGCAGCGCAGATTTCCGCGCTGGTGACGCTGCGGCAAGTAATCTTTGCTCGGAGCTCCGGTCTCTCAGTTGTGTTGGTCGGGGACGGGAAGCTTGTAGGCCAGTTGCGTCTCTGACGCTGCTGCCTCTTGTTGCTTGCTGATTCCGTTTTGTTGATCGTTTGCCAATTTCCAGTTACGGGCAAGACTATCACGCTTGAAGTTGAGTCTTCCGACACTATCGACAATGTGAAGACCAAGATCCAGGACAAGGAGGGCATCCCTCCCGACCAGCAGAGGCTTATTTTTGCCGGGAAGCAGCTGGAGGATGGGCGGACTCTGGCGGATTACAATATCCAGAAGGAATCCACTTTGCATCTCGTCCTGAGGTTGCGAGGAGGTGCTAAGAAGAGGAAGAAGAAGACCTACACCAAGCCCAAGAAGCTCAAGCACAAGAAGAAGAAGGTGAAGCTTGCAGTTCTTCAGTTTTACAAGGTGGATGACTCTGGGAAGGTGCAGAGGTTGCGGAAGGAGTGCCCCAATCCTAGTTGCGGGGCAGGCACCTTCATGGCTAACCATTTCGACCGTCACTACTGCGGGAAGTGCCGTCTGACCTACGTGTATCAGAGAGCTGAGGGAGATTAGCCTTTTGTGGACCGTGGTGTAGCGGAGCTTAGAGGCGGAAATCGCTCTCCTCTGAAATTTAGAGGGAGCTGCGAGGGGTGATTTTTCAAGAGGCACCCCAGGGTGGATGCTGTTAGTTTAGGCTTGATGAGATTAGACATCTCTATCAATTGTTGAAGATCTTGTCTTATTAAAGGATTTTGATCGAATGCCGTGTCAGATTTAGAACACTTCGGGTCCTGTTGCTACATGAACTGTACCAGCGAGTGTTCAGGCCTGACTTCTGCTTGTAAGGTGGGCTTGGTAAGGCTACCCTTGAAACGCACAGAGTTGGTGGGGAATGCCCCTGTGAGAAGGCAGGCTGCCAGTGCAGGCAGGACTTAGTCGATTTTCTCTTCTGGATCCGCGGTCCTTGGACGCTTCTTCTGATGGGAACACTTTTACACCTTACTGCTATATGAATGCCAGTAAGCGTCTAAGCTTGATTTTCGTTTTTAAGGTGTGATTGGTAAGTCATCCAGAAATACGAAAGACTGATACGGATGCCCCTGTGAGGAACCAGTTTGCTAGGGCACGATCCTGTCGATTTTGTGTACCGCTTTCTCAGGTAAAGGAACTTCCAGACGTTACTGCTAGATGAATACCAGCTTGTAAGGTGGGATGGCGAAAACTCCTCTTGAACACTCTGCTAGAGTTTTAGGCATTACGATCATCTGCCTCCCATCTGCTGCCTTACAGTCACTGCTAGCTTGGTTGCATATGCTCCAGGTTTCTAGATCTCTGGATTCTTGCTCTATGCTGATATTTATCAATCTGGAAACGTTTCAAGGACATCGATCCAGTCCGCTAGGGAAATTCGACACAGTCCTACATTAGCAGGCTGCTCCCTCACAGGGGCATTGCCCACCATTACAGTCCACTTGTATGCATGGAATTTTTCCTATCATGGGACTTAGTAATTGACAAGTTGTACCATGGTATGCCTAAGCTACTAGCACCCACTGCCTAAAAGCTACTAACACCCGATTCAAGTACCAATCGAAGCGCAAGATGCAAAGAGCCTGCAGAGATTGCAAGCCACAGCAATCAGACTGAAAAATCACATGCAACATGAAGTTTCTTTTCCTTGCGATATAAAATAAAGTGATTGGGGGCAACCCCTTTTAGTATCCGACTTGCCGGATTCGAACCAGCGACCTAAGGATATCTGCGACACTACAGTCCTCCGCTCTACCAACTGAGCTAAAGTCGGATCGTTGATCATCTACAGCTATTTTTAATTATTATACTTAATTCTAAAACTAATACAGTACTCCACAACATTCCCTATCTAGGTAAATCTACCTCTATAATGGACTTCTTCTTCTTGTACCTCTTTATCCTTTTTTTTCATACCTCTTTGATATCTTTGCAAGTTTTGATTGTCCTCCCATTTTAACTCTGTTTTTTGGATTTGCCATAGAAGCCGTAATACTGGCCTTGGAGCACAAGCAAGTGGACGATGACGGCTGGACAATTTGGTGCCTAGATTGAAGCCCAGGTTAAGTGAGGATCTTTCTCCTCTATAGTTCTTATAGAAGTTCTTTCAAGTTTGTTTGTTGTAACATCTGGATTCTTGGTAACATGTTCGATTCTTGCAGAATCGGGTGTGGCCTCCGCCCCCTCGGGTGGGGAAGCCTTAACCTCCCCAAGTGTGGTCAGTACCGATGTGGAACGAAGCCCTGATGAAGTACTTGTTGAAGTTGAACCACTCCATCTCGTGGAAGAGGTGGAAGAATTTGAAGAGGTTGAGGTATCCCTCTCTAAATGCAAGAAAAAGTTTTTCAGTCTCATGGCCTCTCATCGAACTAGACGACAGGAACTTGAAGCTCAACGCCTTGTTGTGAAGCTAGGTCTAGATTACGCCAAAGAGCTCAAGTCATCAAGGGTGAAGAGCATGAAGAGGAAGGGAAATGAGGCTTCAACTTCGAAGTCCAATTTGAAGAGATCAAGGAGCGAGGAATACTAGTTTGGTACTTTCTTTTAGTTGCTCCTTAGAAACTCTTAGAAATTGATACTGATACTGGCTTTTTGTGGGGAATGTCCCCTTTGTGTGTGTCTGGGGGAATGGCCCCAATGTTTGTGAGTATGTGTGTCTGGGGGAATGGCCCCTATGTTTGTTTGTGGGAGTCTGTGTGTCTGGGGAATGGCTTCTATGTTTGTGTGTTTATTTGTGTGTGTGTGTGTGTGTGTGAAGCCGTTGTGAACTTGTGTGAGTTGAATGTGTGGATTTGTGTGAGGATCTGTGTTCATTTTGGGGTTTAGAATCGCTTGCATTTGGTAGTAGCATTCCATTTCTCGTGTGTCCCACTAATGCACAACAAGGTAAGATACAAAATTTACAACAAAGTACGTTGTAAAACACTTGTTGTAAATATGCCCCATTTAAAGAAGCTGAAAATATATATTTGTGTTATTAATAATATGTCTTTTGGTATAAAATTTTTTTCATATATATATATTACTTAAAAGGGCGTTGTAATTTAAATATTATAATTTCTTTTGCAATTGGGATATTGTAAATGGTTTTGTAAAACAGGTCGTTGTAAAGTGCGTTGTACCCACACCGAGACGTCTCAAACTTAGATGTTGTAGTTCCTTTTGCAATTCGGATATTATAGATGGTTTTGTAAAACTCATCGTTGTAAAGTGCGTTGTACCCACACCGAGACGTCTCAAACTTAGATGTTGTAATTTCTTTTGCAATTCGGATATTGTAGATGGTTTTGTAAAACTCATCGTTGTAAAGTGCGTTGTACCCACGCCGAGACGTCTCAAACTTAGATGTTATAATTCCTTTTGCAATTCGGATATTGTAGATGGTTTTGTAAAACTCATCGTTGTAAAATGCGTTGTACCCACACTAAGACGTCTCAAACTTAGATGTTGTAATTCCTTTTGCAATTCGGATATTGTAAATGGTTTTGTAAAACTGGTCATTGTAAAGTGCGTTGTACCCACGCCGAGACGTCTCAAACTTAGATGTTGTAATTCCTTTTGCAATTCGGATATTGTAAATGGTTTTGTAAAACTGGTCGTTGTAAAGTGCGTTGTACCCACGCCGAGACGTCTCAAACTTAGATGTTGTAATTCCTTTTGCAATTGGGATGTTGTAAATGGTTTTTTAAAAGGCATTGTAAATAGGTGACATGGCAAGGGTTGCTGACTAGGCGCCACATGGCAATGGGCACCACGTCATCACATGGTGATGTGGCGATGAGGGCCATGTCATCAAATCATGCCACATCATCACGATGATGTGGCAATGAAGGCCATGTGGCAACAACATGCCATGTCATCACTTGGTGATGTGGCGCCATATCACCACTTTAATGACATGGTACTCGGGCCGCCAGTTTTACAATCCATGAAGCTCTCGGTTTACAGCGTTGTTGCGCCATTTACAGCGTTGTAACACCGTGTAAAGTTGTAAAACCCTCATTTTCCAGGGATCAACGTTGGTCCCTAGAAATCAGTGTGTGCGTGAAGTGTGGAGTGCAAAATAAAGTCGGATCTGTGCGCAGGGGAAGCCGTCTGTGGCTCACGACGCTGCGCGCCAAAATGAGTTGCTAGGGTTTGACGTGGGACCCACCCCGGTAGTCTTAGCAACTACTCGGTAGTGGTGAGAGCCACCGCGGTAGTAGCTCGAGAACGGGGGTTGTGGAATAAGACCTATGGTCAAGGAATAAGATCTGGGTAGTTAGACAAGTCGGTAGGTAGTAGTAGTTGAGTAGATAGGTAAGAGGAGTGATAGCGGGTAAGTCCGAACTTAGGCGAAGGTTAGTAACGATAGAAGTTAGCGTTCCTTGGCACAAACCATTTCCTTCGGGGAGAATCCTAGGCCTACAACGACATTGAGGGTGAATGTGGACCTCATGGTATCTCTAGACACAAGTTTACACCCCACATTTTGGTGCCGTTGCCGGGGAATGAAACTGCTGTCAAAGACGTAAGTAGAACTAACAAAAGCCTAAGTAGACAAGGTATTTCCAAAACATAGTAACATTTGGAACCGGACGTACAACATTCACTCTGGGACCCCGGGACAAACCGTGATTTCAGTTTCACTCATCACCAGAGTTCAATCCTTCGTCATCACTTGGTCCAGCTTCTCCAGCATTGTCATCACTATCTTCAGCGGCACTTTGCCTCGCAGGCTGTATGAAGCTACGCAACTCGAAGAGCTTATCCCTGATCGCTTTTTTGTCCACCGCATACACATGTTTCCGTGCGTTCAACACAAACCCACAATACAGGATGGCTGATTCATTCACAAACACCTCCTGTATATTTTTGGGTAATAGACCTTATTCCCTTTTTTCCTTGGCATCAGACCAGATGGGTTGGCACTCTGACGGACTATGTATTCCTACACATATCTCCCTTCGTACGCATCTATGTGCTCGGTCCGATACCGATTGGATAAGAAAGTGAGGTCGTGGTGCATCTAGTCAATGACTCTCCCCAATCCGAATGGCTTGTTATGCGTGTCCATAGTGCACTGCCGCGAAACATCCCTTCCATTTCCATTATGTCCCCATTCATCCGCGCCATTCCCACTGATGCCTTCCGGCATTTTGATATGCCTCCAAGTACATATCACGCTGTGGGAGGTCCCTCAATAATGCCTCATCCAGCAAAGCTTCATCTGGCACTTGAAGTGGTCAAGCTATATGATCCACTTCTCCATGTGAAAACCACTTCCAAGGACGCTGTAGCACTAGCCCAATGTTTTTCTCCACAATGATAGCAATCTCCTTCTGGTCCACCCAAAAGGCTTCCCACCACTTATACTCTTTAGCAGTCACCTATGGACGCAAATCTTTTAACCCTTCCTACAAATGGGCCACACCTTGTCATGATAGGATACCCACTGCCCCTCTTGTCCCCCTAGCTTCACCCGCATGCACCGTAGGGTGGTGCTTGCATCTTGAGTGGAGCTAGGAGGCCGCCAGCGCCCTCCCCTAACACACTGCCCGCCCATGGGCGGCCGGGCCAGCGCCCCTAGCACACCGCCCATGGGGCCCGGCCGGCGGCGCCTCCCCTAGCACACCGCCCATGGGCGCCACGCCCACCCCTAGCACACCCATGGGCGCCTGACCGGCCGGCGCCCTTCTCCCCCCAACACGCCATGCCCTGCCCATGGGCGCTGGCCGGCCGGCGCCCTCCCCTAGCACACCCTGCCCTACCCATGGGCGCCGGCCGGCTGGCGCCCCTCCCCATGGGCTCCTCATAGGCTGTCTTTAAGAAAATGAATATTTAGCGGCTTTAAAGTTTTGCAACTTGGGACCGTTAGTCAAGTGCTTGGGAAAAGGGTCTAGTAATGAACAAGTTCCGTGTTCAAGCAAGACCCATATCTTTTGAATAAGTCAACTTTGTTGATTTTAAGGATGCTTGCATGGGTGCATGGGCAACTAACTTTACATCGTGACAAGGGGGTGCTATCTTGTTAGGGTTACTATATTCCCCAACGGTGTTTCTCGACATAGGGTTTGTCTCAAGACCCCATTTTGGCTAACCATCCAATGCATGTCTCATTTCACTGTTTTGATGATTTGCGAACCCAGCCCATGCATCGAGCCCAAAAGAAGACCTAATGTGCCCGTCCGCACAAATGCGGACACACCTTTGTACCAAGTGGCGGATGGTGGCGCCTTATGCTCAAAATGAGTGCGAGCGTCAGCGCACTTATACTCCAAAGAGGTGCAATACACCGGGTTTGGAGAGGGTTGCGTCAATACTTGTGTAGGCAAGCACTTTCGTTCAAGTTGCTTGTGCACACTTGCCACCGCACCAACACTCACATCAATTCTCTTTTCAAACCCCGTGATTCAGAGCAATCCCAGACGGCAGGCATACCCTGTCTGACCTGGCCCCTCCGTGTCGGAGATAAGCCGCACTTAGATCTGCAGCATTAGGCCCCGCGGGCGAGAATTGGACAAGGTAAAGGATGGTGAGGCCTCCTCAACCGTTCTTGATCAAACTCTTCAGAGCTTACATTTCTTCTTGTCAAGTCCGTACCGCTTTCAACCTTAATCTATCCATGGGTGGCACATGGAGCAAGTCAGATCTTAAATTCAAAATCTCCTGGCGAAGCTTGGCTATAGTTCGTCTCGAACACCTAGGCTGCGCCCATGTAGTAAATCACGGTGGGTATACGGTCCTCCTTGAGCCTCAAAAATACTCGGCCATTTGGTCAAAACCCCATTTCGGGCGACCAGCCCTCTTTCTTCAGATACTCTGGCTCTCACTAGGGCTCGCGGTGGCGGATGCTCTCTTATACTTGTGTTCATTGCATCGAGGCTTTCATTACTCAAGGACAAATCATCTATTCTATTTATTTTCTTGCTTCTACGCAAAACATTGTGAAACATTATCGTCTTCAAAAGGTTGGCCATTAGAAACCACCATCATACATGTCGAATTTTGGAAAATGTAGCTCATCTAGAAACCAAGGCCTATGCATCTATCGTGCATCAAACTCGAATGAGCGGACATTTGGCGACCAATCAAAGAGATCCACCGCAAGTCAGAGGGCACATAGAGTAAGGCCAAAAGGTTTTACATGTTGTATACAAAGAATGTGGGAATATAACATCAACCAACAAATGATTTTCAAAAATAATATTCATGACTTTACGCCTAGATACCGGATGATTTACAAATTTTTCAAACCACTAAAATCAACACTCCATCCTAGTATTGATACGCCTCTAGGTTGCTTAACAAAGTTACAAAGTTGCCAAAACAAGCAACCCATCCTAGTACTAATGACCACAAAGAGTTCTTAAAGCGCCAAAACAAGCACCATCCTAGTACTAATCCGACCCAAGAGTGCTTAAGAGTTCTAGCACCAAAGTCAAGCACCCCATTGATCGATCCCAAGGTGCTTAACCTTGAGTTCTTATGCCATGTCTATCTCCACCTACCCAAGCGGATGCAAAGAGAATAAACAATATATATACATACGCCGGACGTCCGATCCACTCCACCATTTCCATCTTGACGCCCACAAGATTGGGGTCTCAGAATGCGCCGGACGTCCGGCAGTTTTTAGACTCGCGCCAATGTGCCGAACGTCCGCATTGCTCCAATTCCTTCTATGTTTTTCACTCTAACAATGGAGATCCTGTGGTTGTGTACTGCACCACGTCCCGCTACTTTTAGAGTCGTAGTTTGGTCCTCTCGAGATGGCCATGATCGCTATCAATGTTCTTCACAATCGGACGTCCGCCAGCTGTTTTCTTCGCTTAATTGCTACTTTTATGGTTGGTTGACGTCCGCGCAGCTTTTTGGACTAATTTTGTTTGGTTTGCCACTTCACCCCGCTAGGAAGTACTATCGCTGAAAGAGGTGTTTAGGATTCCTAGCACCGTTAAAATCCTTGAAATCCCTTCCTTGTGAAGGTGAAATCCATGAACCTTCTTCGGCTTCAACCTCGTTAGCGTAAGTATTCACGAGAAAATAACATGGTCAATGTCTTTCAAGACATGTCTAAAGAGTGGTTTTGCTAAAGATGATGCATTTTGGCCCATTTTCGGGGGTCATTTTTTGGTCTTTAGAGACCCAAACCCCTTTAATGAAGAATAACCCCTATGTTGAGAGACGCTGTTCCCCTTCAAAAATTATCATGTTTTTTGTCGTACTTACACTCATCGCCAGCTGTTCTTGCAGCCGCTGCACCTCACTGAACAATGCCTTCCGAGTGTAGTTCACAGCCGATTTCGGCTTGTCTGTCATTCGCTCACCTGCACCTTTGGGCTTAAGCTCAGGATGAGCTTGACAGCAGGCAGCTTCAGTGTGTTCTGTTTTACCACATGCTTTGCATACTTCCTTCTCCTTTGGTCCACCAATGCGATACTCACATTCATATGCTTTGTGAGGCCCCTGCACCGCAAGCATTTTATTGAGGTTTTGGAGCTCGTAGTGCTGTGAGCTACTCGATCCTTTGATGGTGAGTCCCTGCGCTGTCTTCCAGGCAAGGCCGCAATGTATATCTGTGCTGCTTCCCTCATGGTTTTTACCTTGGTGTCCTTCACCAGCTGTCTGAACGGCAGATATGCAGATCTCAAGGGCTCGTTAGGCTTGATTACAAACTTCGAGAGCTCTTGAATTTTTTCTATGGAAGCCACAGGAAACATCTCACCGAATTTGACGAACATCTCGTCCACCAGATAGATGATGACCTCAGATTGGGATGAATCTGATGAGCCTGCTTTTCCATCATCAACCTTGGATGCCTTCCTTGCCCGCTTCATTCGCAACAAAGTGTGAGCATCCTGTAGAATCTTCTCTTTGCAGTCACGATAGCATGTCAAAGCTTCACCGGCTAGAAACGTGCTCATCTTTCTGAGCGCCATCTCAGGCGTGAATTCAGACTTGTACTTAAGCACCATCTCATCAATCGCCCACCTAAATTTCTCCTCAAAGTCAACAAGCGACATACTACCATATCTACCAGTGAATACATCATTTTTGCTAGGAGCTGGTTCATACTCCATCCTGGCACCACCACAGTTCTCTTCAAAATCAATGGATCGAATAGGAGTGTGACTCCACTCAAACTGACCACCTATCCTACGAACTGAAGGAAGTTGGGTAACGGGACTGTGGGCTTCCGATATCGGGGTGCTCTTGTTTGTCCAACCCGACCGCAGAAACACCATCACTTTCAATCCCTCCCTCTGCGAGAGACTACGTTTGAGTCCAATCCGCCAGCCATGCCAGCTTGTCGATCACCTCACTCCAGAGCATTTGCCACAATTCTGCTGGTTCCAGTTCCGCTAGATTGGCCCACTCTAGAATAGATCTGCCTGCATAAAACAACAGTGAATAATCCAAAGTGCTTTCACGGTAATCCACCATCGACTTATCTGTGTGGTTCACCGTTTCTTCATCATCGATTCCGCATCCTCTTCTCAGCCTTCCGCTCGAATCTTGGGCTGCTCTTTTGAACCCTTCGAGTCACGTTGTTGTTCTTGTGCGGCTTCGTCAGCAGGGATTGTTGATGTGCAAAAATCCACTCTTTATGTGGTCACCGTCTCCTACACACATCACTGTTGAAAATCGCACACAAGACCTTTGTGAGAACGCTTGGGATCTGTATGGCTATTCTCATGAACCAGACATCAACAATCCGCGGTCAATGACGGATTGCCTGCCTTTGTTGCCTCCATCGCCGCCAGTCTTAATCACTGGCCTGGATTTCGAAGAGCCATGTGCCCGCCCGCGCGCCCGGAGAGATCTTTGTCGCTGAGCCTTGATTGCGCTTGTCCTCGTTCCGCATGCATTGCTCATGATGCCATGATGTCCATCCCACACATATATATATATACATGCTGCTTATCATGACCTCACATCCAAATCATATGTATGCACTCATGACCTAGTCATCATGCATTGCCTCTCCTCTCACATACTCACACTTGCAGCCCTCATATACACTCGCCTGAACACACACATGCTCACCGTCACACCACACACACTGCTTGACTGTCTTGACCTCTGTGCCATGTGTGGCGTGACTTTTGCTGATGGCCAGCCGGGCGCGCACAATCCCGTGTCGTTGTAGGACGAAGTCCGTTCCCAAGGGAATGATAGGCCCGCTATCACTGCTTGTGATTCTTACCGCCCTTAGCGCTCGTTCGGTCTCCTCACACACATACTCCTAACTACTCACAACGTTTCACCAGACAGTTGTGATGGCTAAACGCTTTAAGGACCTGCTCAGTCGATCGCTCACATACATCCCTCACGCATCCGGCCCTTTCCTCTCTCCTCACGCTACACTCTTCGCCTTAGAAAAGACGCTGGTTACGCACCGACCTCCTCCGTCTCCCGGGCCTCTCCGTCCTGTGCTCTACACGCCCGGAGTTCCTCCGGCTCACGCTTCGCCCGTGCCGGACCGCTCGGACGAGCACCGCCACCCTTCCCCGCACACACCACAGCGTTAAGTCCGTCACGGGACCTTGATCAATCTCCCGAGGCTGCCTCCTGACTCAGACTCACGTTAGCAAGAAGACTCACAAAGGTCCGCAAGAACGCATCAACACCAAGAGAAAGATGCTTTACTAGAGCCCCTCCTCTTATATCGCGCCCAAGGTGGCGCCTTTATTACACCCCTATTACGCGTGCTTGACTCGGTATACCCTAATCGACGCCTACCCATTTCCCCCTATCTCCTTCACGTGGAAGGTCCTGGCCCCGAATGGGTGGTCAATCCCCGCCCCGATTGTGGTGCACCCAATCGGATGATCCGTGAGGCGGGCCCCTCCTCTCCCGGAATCACAGCCGGGTTGGGCTCTGGCGGCGGTCGACAGCCGTTACCACGGTCATCCTCCCTGGCCTCCACAGGTCCTTCGCCGGTGGGGCCACCACTATCTCGGCTCCCCTAAGCGTAAGTCGGGGCTCCTCCATCGCACCCCTCCCCGAGCCTGTCTCGACTCCCGAACTGTGGAGTCCCATTTCCGGGTCCTACCAGGTCCGACCTTGTCTGGGTCCGGACCTCGTGGTCCGGATGACACGGGTCCGGACTTGTGGTCCGGACTTATTACCGAGGTCCGGACTTGTGGTCCGGCCTGGGTCCGGACAAAGTCCGGACTCACGCCCACCCGGTTTCCTCCCTCACGGACTCCTCCGTGGCTCTCCTCAAGTCCTCCTGCTCCCGATCGCTCAAGTGACTCCTTCTGGCCCCTCCTTCCATGGTGAGGTGCGGGTGCTTACCTCGCCGCATCCGCCGCCTCCTCGCCTCCTCCCTCCTCTCCGCCGCCTCGCTATCTCAAACAGGGCCACTAGGGTCCTGTCCGCCCGTGGCCTTCATCTCCTTCGAGCCTGTGGTCCGTCGTCTGCGCGCCGAGGCTTCTATCGCCAGAGCTCGGTAATAGGCAAAGTCCGAATCGACTTGTTGAATTGCCTCTTCCACGTGCAGGAGCACCCGATACTCCTCCGCCATAAGTGTTCCGGAGTCGGTGCCGCTCGCTTGTTGGGCCACCTCTCCGCCAGATTTTGAGCCGGGTCAGACACGAGGCTAAGGCGGCCTCGGTCACCTCCTGCTCCTTGGGCCACCTCTCCGCTGCTTCCTTCCATTGCCACTTACCGCCATAGCTGCTCCCTTCCGCCTTTCTCACCGGACCAGCTTTTTCTTCGCCCAGTGCTCCTCCGCTCATTCCGGCCTTTAGCTCCGCCACTCCCTCTCCAGTGGTCGACCTCCGTCCAGGCTCGGACTTCCTCCTTCAGCGGCAACGCCCAACTCCTTGGATAGTCGCCGATTTTCCTCCGTCGACGGAGCCGAGGCACTCATTTCGTGCTCGAGTCGTGGATTCTCTCGTTGAGAATCACCGCCTCGACGCATCTTGGGTTGTAGCTAGCTCCTGCCCCTCCATCCGCCGCCTCCCTTCTACCTCCTCGCACTGCATTCTGGAGATCCCTATCTCCCGAGGCCGGCCTTGCTCCTCTCCGCCGCCTCCTCCGGGTCCGGACAAAGTCCGAATCGACTTGTTGAATTGCCTCTTCCACGGCCCGATCACGTCAGAGTGATCCTCGCTTTTGCGGCTTCCGACTCTTCGCCGCTTTACTGGCCTCGCCCACTTGGCGCCGCCGCCGCCTCCGCCAGTCCCGAGCTCTCTCCAGTGCCGGCCTCTTCCGCCTCCCTCCTTCGCCGCAGGGTCCTCCGCCCGCTTGGCCTCCTGAGCTTGCTTCACTGCAGACATGAAGAACCTTGGCCCGGCCTCCCGAACGCGCCTCGGCTCCGCCACCGGCGCTTCCTTCCTCGATCCGAGCGAGGGACTCCGCCTTTTCCTTTGCCCCTCTCACTTGCTCTTGAGTTCCACCATCCTCCTCCGGTGGCCTCCACTTCCCGGGTCTTCTCTGTACCACGAGACCCCAAAGCATTCCGTCCATGACGGTAGCTGTGGACTCGCCGTGTTTCTTCCACGGCCAGGTGAGGCCCCCACAAAGTCCGTAGTGGGGCCGGCATTTCTCCGCCAAGGACCTCCATACCGCCCCGAGTAAGTCCGACTGGGTTCTCGGACCTAATCAGACCCTCGGTCCGAGTGGTGAGGTCCGAGTCTCACCCTCTTGGCCCTCTTGGCCTCTAACTCCTTTGTGCCCTCTTTCTCCGGGGCTCGGAGGAGGTGAGGGGTCCGGAGCAAGCTCTTTTGCCCCTTCCTGCGGGGAGACCGGCCGGTGCCGCTGACCTCCGCCTTGGGCCACGTCCCTTCTGCCCTCCTTACGCCTCTTGACCTCTTGCCACTGCAAGGTGGGGTGGCACCGCACCTTCGAGGTCACAGGCGGCACCGCCTTCCGCCTCGGCTCCGCTGAGTTCGTCGGGGCTCGGCAGCCGTCGTGGTTGTTGGTCCCGGTGCCGAGCCGCCAACGCCTCCCAGATCGCCTCCTCCTTCGCCTTAAGGGGCTCGGAGGGCACCAAAAGGAGGGAAGGGGAATCGCTCCCAAACTTCCTGGTGGTGAGGGGTTCCCACGTATGGAGTCCGGAATCCTCCGCCTCCTCCGAGTCCGCTTGGTCTTCAAGGACCCCCACCTCAGGCGCCCTTGCACGCCGCTCTCCGGGCCTCCACTTCCGAGCGCCCGCCTCCCTCCTTCAGAGCTCGAAATGTCCCCATACATGAATCATGGGGTCGCCCGGGCGAGGCTTCGCCCTTAGCTTGCGTGCCTCGACCCGAAGATAATCCTTCCTCCGCTTCTTCCTCACTGAGCGCATGTGAATACCACAGTTATCACCAAGGTGATCCACCTTGGTGAGGTGTTCCAATGGACAATGATCCGGGCTACCGCCTTACCGCGCCAGGATCGGATATCAACCATCCGTTGGTTGTCCGCTCCAGCCTCGACGCGGCCGGCCGGCCCTATCTTCCCTTCGCCTTAAGGGGCTCGCACCACGCCCCTTCTTCCTCCTTGAGGCGGTTGTAGGCCATCCTCGGGACCTCCAAGGTCCATCGCCTGGTCCTCCGGAGGTTCTTGGATCGGACCTCCTTGTTGATCGCCAAGATCTTCCGCAAACTCCGGACTAGAGTGACGCTCAAGGTCCGACCATTTGGAACACGTCCGGATGCCACTCGCACCAATTCCCTGCTTCCTCGGCCGGGGCCCGAAGTCCGGATAGCGCGGGTCACAATGTTGCGCTCCACGGTCCATGGCTCCCGTGACTCGGCTTTTGGGTGCCATTGCTTTCTCCTCCTCTTGTCAGGCCGTGAGTCCGCCGGGCACGATGTTCCTCCTTCGCGTCACGCTCCAACCTTGACGGCGCCACGCTGCCGATCGGCGCCCAAAAGATAGGCCAGAGCCGGATTGCGGAGCGGATTGAGGATTGGAGGCGCGTAAATGACCTCCCTCCTTGGCGCTTGTGGAAATGCTGCAGGCGGAAGGCGCCTCTTCGTTGTCCGTAATCGCTGGGGTGCATGGCTTACTCGACCCTACGCCCGCTTACTCGCCTTACGCCGCGGCGTGAATACCGCTATAACGGCCTCGCGGTCCCGGCCTGCATGCCCGACCTCCACTCGGGGCCGTCCACGTGGCGCCGCCGTCTGCCCCTCACGCCCTCCTAGGTTACTTTCATACTTATCCTATTTTGACCTGGAGTGGGTTCCGGACTTATCCCGTTACTCCGGCGTAGTCCGGAGCTTGCCATAGTGGTACCGGGGTCCGTTGTTCACTCCAGAGTCCGGAGTATACTCCGGAGCCTCGTCCGGAGCGCTACCCCAATTTATTCCTCCTTTTCCGCCTTATTTATCCTTCAATCCTAAAAAACAGAAACCCTACTTATTTCTTAACTCCCGAGTGCATAGCCCATACTCCCTTCTCATCTGCTACGCCTCCGCCAACACTAAGCATGATACTTCTTCACCCGCCACCCGCTCACCCGAGGGGCCCTCTCCATCTAGGCGCCGTGTGGACGGACCCGTTGTCATATACTTGCACCACTTGGTACGGACCCATCCATCTCGTGAAGTTTGCTCGAAAATGCATGTGACGACTATCATAAAGGAGGGCCAGGTCCCTTCCTTTACATACTCGATTCCGGCGATCGTGCCAAATCTTCACTGGTTTTGCACCAATCGCATCTTCACCGAGCTTCTTCCTCCTCCTCGTGGCCGAACAAACCCCAAGAGTCGCTCGAGCTGGCTTTCCTCCTCGTCCTCCTCCGAGTCGCTTGGTCTTGAAGGGCGACCCCCACCTCAGGCGCCCTTGCACGCTCTACCAGCGGGGCCTCCGGCCCCGGGCGCCGCTCAAGCTCTCCTCCTTGGGGCTCGAAATGTCCCCATACATGAATCGGGTATTCGCCCCGATGGCGAGGCTTCGCTCCTTAGCTTCGTGCCTCCCCAGTGACAGGCGAAGATAATCCTTCCCAGTCGCTCTCTTCCCCGCTGGCGCATGCGAGAATACCAGCAGTTATCACCAAGGTGATCCACCTTGGTGGCGAGTTCAATGGACAATGATCCGGGCTACCGCCCTTACTCGTATCCGGATCGGATATCAACCATCCGTTGGTTGTCCGCTGCGTTCGAGCCTCGGCATCGCGCGTGTGGCCCTATCTTCCCCGCCGCCTTAAGGGGCTCGGCACCGCCCCTTCTTCCTCCTTGGTTGTAGGCCATCCTCGGGACCTCAAGGTCCATCGCCTCGTCCTCCGGAGGTTCTTGGATCGGACCTCCTTGTTGATCGCCCCGGCATCTTGGGCAAACTCCGGACTAGAGTAGCGTTGTCAAAGGTCCGAGACCATTTGGAACACGTCCGGATGCCACTCCTGCACCAATTCCCTGCTTCCTCCGGCCGGGGCCCGAAGTCCGGATAGCGCGGGTCACAATGTTGCGCTCCACGGTCCATGGCTCCCGGTTTCCGTCGGCTTTTGGGTGCCATTGCTTTCTCCTCCTCTTGTTCTTTGCTGGCTGGCGAGTCGGCGCACGATGTTCCTCCTTCGCGCGTTGTTGCTCCAACCTTGATGCGCCACGCTCTAGCGCCCAAAAGCGGCGCGAGCGGATTGCGGGCGCAAGGTATGAGGGTATGGAGGCTGCGGCCGGACCTCCCTCCTTGGCGCGGGAAAATGCGGCGGGCGCCTCTTCGTTGTCCGTAGCGCGAGTGCATGGCTTACTCGACCCTCGCTTAGCTTACGGCCTTACGCGCGCCGCGGGCGTGAATACCCCTGCGGCCTGCAGCAGGTTACGGTCTGACCTCTGCATGCGACCTCCACTCGGGGCCGTCCGTGGCGCCGCCTCGTCATCCTCACGCCTCCCTCCTGGGTTACTTTCCTGGCGTACTTATCCTATTTTGACACAGGTGGGTTCGGACTTATCCGTTACTCCGGCGTAGTCGGAGCTTGCCATAGTGGTCAGGGTCCGTTGTTCACTCAGTCGAGCCTCGTCGATTTATTCCTCCTTTTCCGCCTTATCCTTCAATCCTAAAAAGCGAAACCCTACTTATTTCTTAACTCCCGAGTGCATAGCCCACATACTCCCTTCTCATCATTGGCGTCTCGCCAACACTAAACTAATGCTTCCATGCCGTTTTGCAGTGGGCAGCGGCCTCCACATGCTCACGATTGTGGTCATCGTGCCGTCTCTATTGGTTTTACCATTTGCATCTTGGTGAGCTTCTTCCTCCTTCCATCATTACTCGAAAAGTGGGCACTTCAAACCCCAAGAGTCGCTCGAGCTGGCTTTCCTCTCTGTCAGTCTCCTTCCATCATTACTCGAAAAGTGGGCACTTCAAACCCACGGCATTACGGAGAGTGTCCGTAGGTCAAGTAGCAGGGTCCGTTGTGTGGTCACCTCGTCCGAACGCCCACGGATGGCGACTTGGTATCCATCATGGGCGTAGTTCATCGTGAGTTTATTCAGATCCTGCAGATGAGCCCATTTGTCTTCTCTCTGACCCATTGGCCTTAGGATTGTAGGGTGCCGTCTTGCGATGATTGATGCCGAAATACTCCGTCATGGCGGCCACCACATCATTAAGGAAATGGGTTCCCCTATCACTTACCAACTGCGGACATCCGTGCGGGTTATGATGTTCTCGTCGAATTTGGCCACGGTATTTGCGAGTCCGTTGTCGCCACCGCCTCTACCCACCGTGCGAGTCCGTTCTTGTCGCCGCCTCTACCCACACAGTGCGGTGGTCGTTGCCACGGGATGTATCTCCTTTGTGTGTGTCTTGTCGTAGGTCGATAGGTCCAACAAAGTCAATACCCCACTTTTGAAGGTGCGGTGCCAATATCGGTACTAGCGGCCACCGTGTCGTCGGGGTTGGCTTTCCGATCCGACAAGCATCACACTTCTTCACAAACCGGTGGGTGTCCCCATACATTGTTGGCCACCGATCCCGCTTCAAAATCTTTTGGTGGTGACTGTCTTGCGTAGTGTCCACCCCAATCCTTCGTGCATTCCTCGACGACCGCCTCCTCGCCGCAAGTACCTTCTCCGTCCGCCCTAATTTGAACACACACCGTTGTACATTCTCAAGGGTCGAGCATAGTGCACGAATGCCTCCTCTCCCACGAGTCGATTTTCGGAAGCTCCATTCCCAGGTACCGCCTATTTCTTCGTGGGTCGGACGCGACCCTCCCTTCTCCGCTCGCTAGCCTCGTAGCTTGGGGTTCGGTCGGCTGGGCTCCTCCGGTTGTACTTTTATCGCGCAACCAATGTCTCATCCGGAACGCATCTTCCCGATCTCTCAACACCGCCTGTTTTCAATCGTGACAGAAATGCATTTTGGTCTTGCCTCCCTTGTCTTGTTTCCACTTAACGTGAACTCCCGCAACAATATCCACCTTGCTATCCGTCCGGACAGTCCGTCTTATTCACCGGATGATGCCAACAAAGTGGTCTACATAGAACACAAACTCACTTTGGGTAGTAGGTAGTGTCGAATTTCTTGGCATATACCATACCCGCTTCGGCTGTAGTTGTGTATTTTCGTTCGCTGGGTGAGCTGTCGTCAACAGTATACGGATAATCCCTTCTTGTCGTCCGCTCAAGACTACTCCGATAGCAAAAGCGGACACATCTACATACACATGAAATTTCTGCTCGATCCGGTCCTCTTAGAACCGTGCGCTTACCAAGGTGTTCAGAATCAAAGGCCTCCTCTCGCTCACGTGACGGTCCAAACCTCCTCCTTCCGCAGAGTTCGCCAACTTAGCCGCCTCTTCGCAAAGTCCTTAATAAACCGGTAGTATCCCACCATTCCTGTGAAACCTCTCGGCTCCTTTAGGTTCGTCGGTGGAGGCGGATGACCGGACCTTGTCCCGTCCACCTCGATTCCAGTGACACCGATGTCCCAGAAGATTCCCTCCGTCATTCCAAAGTAGCATTTCTCGGTGTAGGCTCAATTGAGTCTCCGGCTCAAGCACCTTCTTAGATGCCCAAGGTGTTTGTCCCGCTCCCCATGCACACAAAATCATCCAGAATATCTCCATGAAGTCCCTCGTGAAGTCACAAGACGTTGGTCACCATACGCATGAACGACCCGGCCCGGGTCATCCCAAAGGCACTTCTCTTGTAGGCAAACGCATTCCCACTCCGTAGTGAAGGTCGTCTTGTCCCTCGAAGTCACAAGACGTTGGTCACCATACGCATGAACGACCTCGGCGCTCCGGTCATCCCAAAGGCACTTCTCTTGTAGGCAAACGTTCCCACTCCGTAGTGAAGGTCGTCTTGTCCAAAACTCCTTAGGTGCAATTGGTTATATCCGGAGTAGCCATCCGGAAGGAGTAAGTAGTCCGTCCACCACCTTGTCCAAAATGTCTCACGAATGGCATCGGAAGTGGTCCTTCTCCGCTGCTGAGCTTCCTCAATCTTGGCATACCCGAATTTGTCCCGGCTGCTTTGGGAACCACCACACCGCGACCCACTCTGACGATGGGGAAAATGATGTCGCCTCGGTACTTATCAAGGACCTCCTTCACCTTGATCGAATACTTGGGGTTGAGCTTGTATTGTCGGATTCGGTGGCACGCTCCGGCTTCAAATCGATCTTATGCTCTCCACTTCTTGAATGCCCTTCATGTCCGTGACCTTGAAGCGAACACCTCATAAAACTCCCCAGTGCTTTAGTCCTTCCTTCAGTCCGGAGGCATGCCTTTCTTAAACTTCGAATTTGCTGGCCGGACCTCCACTTCTTCCACGCCGTCCGGGTTCACTGCCTCCTGCTCCCTGGCCCAAACCCCTCGTCCTCCTCCTCGGGATCGTCCTCTCGCATCCCCATTCTCTCAAGAGCTCGTCGAGGTGAATCGTGTTACTCCTTCGATGTCTTTTCCTTGGTCCGACTCTGCCTCCCTCAGCCGGGTCCGACCTCCTCTTCACTTCCTTCCTCCGGCCCGTTGTGGCGTTTACTCGAAAACAATCAACCACTTCCGCCAAAGGCATCCCAGAGTCCATCTCCTCCTCGGACCGGCGGATCTTGGCGAAAGTCGCCTCCTCGGAACTATCTTGTTCGCCGCTGGAGTCCTCCACGAGGTATACCCTTCGGTAGTGCTCAGCTTTTCCCACAATAGGTGTCCTTGCTCCGTGATAGCAACCCTCCCTTCTCGCACCTTAGGGTCCCACCACCGGCTTGAAGTGAATCTCCTTCCTTCCAAAGTGTAGCTTGTCTGGTCCACCTCGATTCCCCGACACCCGATGTCCCACAAGATTCCCTCCGTCATTCCAAAGTAGCATTTCTCGGGTGTAGGCTCAATTGAGTCTCCCGGCGCTCAAGCACCTTCTTAGATGCCCAAGGTGTTTGTCCCTCCCCATGCACACAAAATCATCCGGGAATATCTCCATGAAGTCCCTCGAAGTCACGGAAGGCGTTGGTCACCATGAGCGACCACAGGCGCTCGGTCATCCCAAAGGCACTTCTCTTGTAGGCAAGCGTACCCCACTCCGTAGTGAAGGTCGTCTTGTCGGTCAGACTCCCTTAGGTGCAATTGGTTATATCCGGAGTAGCCATCCGGAAGGAGTAAGTAGTCCGTCCACCTTGTCCAAAATGTCTCTGAATGGCATCGGAAGTGGTCCTTCTCGTTCTTGATTGAGCTTCCTCAATCTTGGCATACCGAATTTGGCTTTGTTTCTTGGGAACCACCACAATCGTAGCGACCCACTCGGCTGTGACGATGGGGAAAATGATGTCTGCCTCCGGTACTTATCAAGGACCTCCTTCACCTTGATCGAATACTTGGGGTTGAGCTTGTATTGTCGGATTGGTGCTCCGGCTTCAAATCGATCTTATGCTCCCACTTCTTGAATGCCCTTCATGTCCGTGACCTTGAAGGCGAACACCTCATAAAACTCCCCGGTACTTTAGTCCTTCCTTGGTCCAGGAGGCATGCCTTTCTTAAACTTGAGAATTTGCTGGGACCTCCACTTCTTCCACGTCGTCCGGGTTCACCGTCTCCGTTCCGTCTTTCATGCGTCCAAACCCCTCGTCCTCCTCTCGGGATCGTCCTCGCATCCCCATTCTCAAGAGCTCGTCGGAGGTGAATCGTGTTACTCCTTGATGTCCGCTTTTCCTTGGTCCGACTCTTGTTGTCTCCCCCTTGTCTTTGGTCCGACTCTTCACTTCCTTCCTCCGGCCCGTTGTGGCGTTTGAAAACAATCAACCACTTCGCCAAAGGCATCCGCGTAGTCCATCTCCTCCTCGGACCGGGATCTTGGCGAAAGTCGCCTCCTCGGAACTATCTTGTTCGCCGTGGAGTCCTCCATTGAGGTATACCCTTCGGTAGTGCTCACGGTTTCCACAATAGGTGTCCTTGCTCCGGTGATAGCAACCCTCCCTTCTCGCACCTTAGGGTCCCAGTCCGGCTTGAAGTGAATCTCCTTCCTTCCAAAGTGTAGCTTTGCAGGCCAACCCGCCATGGCGACAACACCTCATACCCTAATGGTCCGGCGGTTTGATCACAACAAAATCCAGCTTTGTAGGGTGCACCTATGGTGGCCAAGACTCGGTTAACTCCCCGCCGGATCTCTTCTTGACATGTCCGCCATTCTCGAGTCTTCGTTGAGGGTTCAAGGATGTGAAGCCCAATTTTCGTGCGTGGTGATGAGGTTGACTCGGACCCGTGTCCAACGGTACATCCTTGATGATACATCCAATCTCCACTTGTACCATCGCCCTGGTCCGTATGGGACACCACCTCACTTCCACTGCTACCCTTCCGGCTTTGGTGCTCATGGTGGGTTTCCTAACGGCCCGACGGACCTCTTGTGATTTCGGGTTATCCCTCGGCCGAAAGGACACAGGTCTGCGATTCATCATCGTCCGCCACATTAAAGGCGAGGCTTCTACCCCAATCGAGGATCCTGCTGGCCCTCATCCTCTCCCGGGTCACTTGTTCGGTATTCTCCGGATGCTTGCGCATTTCCTCCTGCAACATCTCGGTCACCTCCGGACTACGTCCGTGGAAGCTAACGTCGCCGTCGCGGGAGGCACCGTTCCTTCTCCCGTCCTGGGAGAACTTCCTTCGGTAATCCTCCAGAGCCGCTCAGCCCTCCTTCATGGTGGATCCTCCGGTACTTATCAAGGACCTCCTTCACCTTGATCGAATACTTGGGGTTGAGCTTGTATTGTCGGATTGGTGCTCCGGCTTCAAATCGATCTTATGCTCTCCACTTCTTGAATGCCCTTCATGTCCGTGACCTTGAAGGCGAACACCTCATAAAACTCCCCGGTACTTTAGTCCTTCCTTGGTCCAGGAGGCATGCCTTTCTTAAACTTGAGAATTTGCTGGGACCTCCACTTCTTCCACGTCGTCCGGGTTCACCGTCTCCGTTCCGTCTTTCATGCGTCCAAACCCCTCGTCCTCCTCTCGGGATCGTCCTCGCATCCCCATTCTCGAAGAGCTCGTCGGAGGTGAATCGTGTTACTCCTTGATGTCCGCTTTTCCTTGGTCCGACTCTTGTTGTCTCCCCCTTGTCTTTGGTCCGACTCTTCACTTCCTTCCTCCGGCCCGTTGTGGCGTTTGAAAACAATCAACCACTTCGCCAAAGGCATCCGCGTAGTCCATCTCCTCCTCGGACCGGGATCTTGGCGAAAGTCGCCTCCTCGGAACTATCTTGTTCGCCGTGGAGTCCTCCATTGAGGTATACCCTTCGGTAGTGCTCACGGTTTCCACAATAGGTGTCCTTGCTCCGGTGATAGCAACCCTCCCTTCTCGCACCTTAGGGTCCCAGTCCGGCTTGAAGTGAATCTCCTTCCTTCCAAAGTGTAGCTTTGCAGGCCAACCCGCCATGGCAGCACCTCATACCCTAATGGTCCGGCGGTTTGATCACAACAAAATCCGGTTTGTAGGGTGCGGCTATGGTGGCCAAGACTCGGTTAACTCCCCGCGGATCTCTTCTTGACATATACGCCATTCTCGAGTCTTCGTTGAGGTTGAAGGATGTGAAGCCCAATTTTCGTGCCGGTGATGAGGTTGACTCGGACCCGTGTCCAGTACATCCTTGATGATACATCCAATCTCCACTTGTACCACTGGCCCAGGTATGGGACACCACCCTCACTTCCTTTGCTACCCTTCACGGCTTTGGTGCTCATGGTGGGTTTCCCTAACGGGACGGACCTCTTGCGGTATTTGGGTTATCCCTCGGTGTCGAAAGGACACAAGGTCTGATTCATCATCGGTCCGCCACATTAAAGGCGAGGCTTCTACCCCAATCGAGGATCCTGCTGCGTCCTCATCCTCTCCCGGGTCACTTACGGTATTCTCCGGATGCTTGCGCATTTCCTCCTGCAACATCTCGGTCACCTCCGGACTACGTCCGGTGGAAGCTAACGTCGCCGTCGCGGGAGGCACCGTTCCTTCTCCACATCTGTCAGGAGAACTTCCTTGGGTAATCCCTCCGGCGAGCTGCCGTCCAGCCCTCCTTCATCGGTCGGATCCTCTGCTGGTATTTCCGCTTGATTGCCTTCCTGGCCGTGACGCTTCTCCGCCTTCTTGTTCTTCTTCAACTGGCGCCTTTCGTCGCTCCTTCCTTCCTGGCCAGTAGACACCTCCAAGATTTCCACGCCCGACTCCCTTCCTTCGACACCCCACCGTACCTTCTTGTTCTTTTCCATCTCGCGCACTGGGAATCTCTTCCCACTCCGCCAATCGAGCATCTTGACTTGCCGTCAGTGCAGTCTTAGGAGGTGGCGTTGGTGGTCGGGTTCTCCGCTTGGTGTGGCATATCGTCCTTTGCGGGGTTGGGACATAGCGTCTGTCATATGCCCACTTGCGATCGCCACCTGTCGAAGTCCCCATTACCACCTCGTTGGAGTGCGGACGCAGCGTTGGAGTAATGGCGATTCCGCAGTTCCAACGGACCACGGCCGTCGGAGGATACCACCGGGAGGCTCCATGCGTCGGAGGATACGAAGGGGCTCCCATGCGGTCTTTGCATCGGTGGGGCCCGTTGTATTAGCGGACCTCCGGTTGGCGGATACATGGTTTTGGGATATCGCGGCCCGGAGGGGCTTCTGCACTGATAGGCCTCTTCCCATTGCTCCTCCTCCTCCTCGTATTCGTAGTCCACTTGATGCACCGGCCTTGAGGCGCTTGATTCGAATGGCCGTGTTGTCGCACACGACACCGAGATGCGCTCGCACCGTGGTGGTGTTTTCCGCGCTCGGTCCTTAACACAGTTTATCGCTGTGTCCTCTACTCTCTTTATCACTTTTCCGGGTCCTCCGGACTGCTACCTCCTTTGAGGGAGTCGGGTCCGTGGAGCTTCTCGGACCGGCCGGTGTCACCACCTCCTTCTTACCCCGCTTCTTTAGCCGGGCCTTCTTGCTCTTCTTCTGGGATACTCTTCCTCGCTAGAGACCTCCGTCTCTTCTTGGACGACCGCCTCCAAGACACCTCCGATTGGTCTTCCTCCTCCTCTCAAGACTCTTCCTCCTGAGTCTCGAACCCCGCTTCTTCTTCTTCTTCTTGCCTCCTTGAGCGGATTTCTTTATCCTCGATGTAGCGATTCCTCGTAGTTTTCGGCCGCTCGACCGCCTTGCCCACGTCCTTCTCGGCCAGCGACGGCTCGCCATGGGTTTGGCTAGACCGCGAACCACCGCATCACGCGCATCGTGGTATGGGTTGGATGCCGATCCTCGGCATAGAACCGCTCGATGTACGAGCCCAGCCTTCTCCTTCTTCCTCGCTTGATTTTCCAACTTTGATAATACATACCTCCCCGGTCGATCCTCGAAACCGTTCTAAGAAGGCATTTTCAAAGCTTCAAACGAGGCGGGTGGGGCATTCTCCGGTCGATACTTGAGCATTGATGTCCGCCCTCTGAGAACCCCTTGGAAAAGCTGGATGAGCTCGCCTCCTCTCCGTTGAAGTTGGCTTTGGACATGAAGTCCTCCACAAAGGTCTCGCATCCGCCTCCTTCTTCCCTCCGAATATGGAGTACGCTTGTTTGGTCGAGGTAGGGGCCATGGTCACGCCATCGGTTAGGCGTGGTCCTACCTTCTTCCGTTGGCGTCCCTCGTACCCGTACTCGTCTTGGTCCGACAATTCGACCACGTTCTCCTCCTCCGATCGACGGTCCTCTACTCTCTTTATCACTTTTCCGGGTCCTCCGCGGACACCTGCCTCCTTTGAGGGAGTCGGGTCCGTGGAGCTTCTCGGACGGTCTTGGTGTCACCACCTCCTTCTTACCACCTTCTTTTTGGCGGGGCCTTCTTGCTCTTCTTCTTGCGGGGATACTCTTCCTCGCTAGAGACCTCCGTCTCTTCTTGGACGTGCTCCTCCTCCGAAGACACCTCAGATTGGTCTTCCTCCTCCTCAAGACTCTTCCTCCTCAGTCGAACCCGTTTCTTCTTCTTCTTCTTGCCTCCTTGGATTTCTTTATCCTCGATGTAGCGATTCCTCGTAGTTTTCGGCCTCGCCTTGCCCACGTCCTTCTCGGCGGCGGGGCGTGCACAGCCATGGGTTTGGCTAGGCCGGCGCGAACCACCGTCCGCTTGCATCGTGGTATGGGTTGGATGCGATCCCTCGGGGCATAGAACCGCTCGATGTACGAGCCCAGCCTTCTCCTTCTTCCTCGCCTGATTTTCCAACTTTGATAATACATACCTCCCCGGTCGATCCTCGAAACCGCTTCTAAGAAGGCATTTTCAAAGCTTCAAACGAGGCGGGTGGGGCATTCTCCGGTCGATACTTGAGCATTGATGTCCGCCCTCTGAGAACCCCTTGAAAAGCTGGATGAGCTCGCCTCCTCTCCGCTGAAGTTGGCTTTGGACATGAAGTCCTCCACAAAGGTCTCCGCATCCGCCTCCTTCTTCCCTCCGAATATGGAGTACGCTTGTTTGTCGAGGTAGGGGCCATGGTCACGCCATCGGTTAGGCGTGGCCCTACCTTCTTCCGTTACGCCCTTGTACCGTACTGCCTTGGTCCGACAATTCGACCACGTTCTCCTCCTCCGATCGACGGTCCTCTACTCTCTTTATCACTTTTCCGGGTCCTCCGCGGACACCTGCCTCCTTTGAGGGAGTCGGGTCGTGGAGCTTCTCGGACGGTCTTGGTGTCACCACCTCCTTCTTACCACCTTCTTTTTGGCGGGGCCTTCTTGCTCTTCTTCTTGCGGGGATACTCTTCCTCGCTAGAGACCTCCGTCTCTTCTTGGACGTGCTCCTCCTCCCGAAGACACCTCAGATTGGTCTTCCTCCTCCTCAAGACTCTTCCTCCTCAGTCGAACCCGTTTCTTCTTCTTCTTCTTGCCTCCTTGGATTTCTTTATCCTCGATGTAGCGATTCCTCGTAGTTTTGCCTCGCCTTGCCCACGTCCTTCTCGGCGGCGGGGCGTGCACAGCCATGGGTTTGGCTAGGCCGGCGCGAACCACCGTCCGCTTGCATCGTGGTATGGGTTGGATGCGATCCCTCGGGGCATAGAACCGCTCGATGTCTGAGCCCGGCTTCTCCTTCTTCCCTCGGTTCCAACTTTGATAATACATACCCCTCTGGTGATCCTCGAAACCGTTCTAAGAAGGCATTTTCAAAGCTTCCGAGGCGGGTGGGGCATTCTCCGGTGGTCGGTACTTTCTCCGATACCATTGAGCGGTTCCTCGGAGAACCCCTTGGAAAAATTTGGATGAGGCTGGCGTCGACTCCTCTCCGTTGAAGTTGGCTTTGGACATGAAGTCCTCCACAAAGGTCTCGCATCCGCTCCTTCTTCCCTCCGAATATAGATGCGCTTGTTTGGTCGAGGTAGGGGCCATGCTGCCATCGATGGGTTAGGCGTGGTCCTACCTTCTTCCGTTGGCGTCCCTTGTACCCGTACTCGTCTTGGTCGACAATTCGACCACGTTCTCCCTCCTCGATCGGCGGTGCTCTCTCGTTGGGTTTGACGCCTCCTCTCCCTGGCTCGAGAGCACGCGAGGTGACCACGTCCGATCCTCCCGACGGCTCACTTGACCGCCGCCGACCGCCACGCATTCACTTACCTTCTCTTCCTAAGGACGCACTTGACCACGACGATTTCATTCCCACAGCGCCAAAATGTGGCGGACTTTCTTGATGGCGTGCGCGCACAATCCCGTGTCGTTGTAGGAAGAAGTCCGCTCAAGGGAATGATAGGCTGCACCGCGTGTGATTCTACTGCCCCTTAGCGCCTGCTCACCTCAACACACACATACTCCTAACTACAACGTTCACCGTGACAGCCGGTATGGCCAAACGCTTAGGACCCGTCGTCCGTATTGCTCACATACATCCTCACGCATCCGTCCTTTCCTCTCTCCTCTCACGCTACACTCTTCGCCTTAGAAAAGACGCTGGTTACGCATCCTCCGTGCTCCGCCGGCCTCCGTCCGGCTCTACACGCCTCCCGAGTTCCTCCTCCACGTTCCACTGCCCGGTGACCGCGGCCCGGACGAGCACGGTCACCACCTCCTTCTTACCACTTCTTTTTAGCGGGGCCTTCTTGCTCTTCTTCTTGCGGGGATACTCTTCCTCGCTAGAGACCTCGTCTCTTCTTGGACGCTCCTCCTCAGAAGACACCTCGATTGGTCTTCCTCCTCCTCAAGACTCTTCCTCCTCAGTCGAACCCGTTTCTTCTTCTTCTTCTTGCCTCCTTGGCGGATTTCTTTATCCTCGATGTAGCGATTCCTCGTAGTTTTCGGCCTCGCCTTGCCCACGTCCTTCTCGGCCGGGGGTGCACAGCCATGGGTTTGGCTAGGCCGCGAACCACCGCTTGCATCGTGGTATGGGTTGGATGCCGATCCCTCGGGGCATAGAACCGCTCGATGTCTGAGCCCGCTTCTCCTTCTTCCTCGCTTGATTTTCCAACTTTGATAATACCCCTCACTGGATCCTCGAAACCGTTCTAAGAAGGCATTTTCAAAGCTTCAAGCACGGGTGGGGCATTCTCCGGTGGTGGTACTTTCTCCGATACCATTGAGCGGTTGTCCTCGGAGAACCCCTTGGAAAAATTTGGATGAGGCGTCGACTCCCTCTCCGTTGAAGTTGGCTTTGGACACGAAGTCCTCCACAAAGGTCTCGCATCCGCTCCTTCTTCCCTCCGAATATGGAGTCGCTTGTTTGGTCGGTAGGGGCCATGGGCTGCCATCGATGGGTTAGGCGTGGGCATCCTACCTTCTTCCGTTGGCGTCCCTGTACCCCGTGCGTCTTGGTCCGACAATTCGACCACGTTCTCCTCCTCCGATCGGGTGCTCTCGTTGGGTTTGGCGTCTCCTCTCACGGCTCGGAGAGTGACCACGTCCGATCCTCCCCGGCGGTTCACTCTTGGCCGTCGCTCGGCCTCACGCATTCACTTACCTTCTCTTCCTAAGGGCACTGCCGGACCGATTTCATTCCCGGCAGCGCCAAAATGTGGCGGGACTTTTCTTGATGGCCGGTAGCGCACAATCCGTGTCGTTGTAGGAAGAAGTCCGTTCCCAAAGGGAATGATAGGCCCGTTTACGCGTTTGGTGATTCTTACCGTCCTTAGCGCTCGTTCGGTCTCAACACACATACTCCTAACTACTCTAGCGTTCACCGTCTGAGGCCGGTATGGCCAAGCGTTTAGACCCGTTCGTCCGTATCGTTCATACATCCTTCACGCATCAGTCCTTTCCTCTCTCCTCTCACGCTACACTCTTGATCTTAGAAAAAGGCGGATTCTGTGATCCGGACCTCCTCGTCGCGGGCCTCTCCGTCCGGGCTCTACACGCCCTCCGGAGTTCCTCCGGCTCACGCGTTCGTCATTCGGTCGGACGCGGCTCGGACGAGCCGCATCACGATCACCCTTCCCGCACACACCACAACGCTAAGTCCGCCACCGGACCTTGATCAATCTCCCGAGCGCCGTGGCTCGCTGACTCAGACTCACGTTAGCAAGAAGACTCACAAGGTCCGCAAGAACGCGCATCAACACCAAGAGAAAGATGCTTTACTAGAGCATCTCTTATATCGCCCAAGGTGGCGTCTTTATTACACCCCTATTACGGTGATAGCCAAGATACCCTAATCCCACTACTTATCCCTATCTCCTTCGCCGGGGTGGAAGGTCCTGGGCCCCGCCGGAATGGGTGGTCAATCCCCGTCAGCGGTTGTGGTGCACCCAATCGGATGATCCGTGGCGGGCCCTCCTCTCCCGGAATCACAGCCGGGTTGGGCTCTGGCGGTCGACAACCGCTACCACGACGCCATCCTCCTCCTCGGGGTCCTCGCCGGTGGGGCCACCACCATCGGCTCTAGCGTAAGTCGAAGGGGCTCCTCATCGCCGCAGCCCCGGGTCCGGACTTGAGTCCGGACTTGAGTCCGGACTTGGTCCGGACAAAGTCCGGACTTGGTCCGGACTTGTGGTCCGGACCTCGTGGTCCGGATGACACGGGTCCGGACTTGTGGTCCGGACTTGGTCCGGACAAAGTCCGGACTTGGTCCGGCCTGGGGTCCGGACAAAGTCCGGACTCCACCAGGTTTCCTCCCTCACGGGACTCCTCCGTGGCTCTCCTCAAGTCCTCCATGTTCCCGATCGCCCGGTGACTCCTTCTGCTGGCCCCTCCTTCCATGGTGAGGTGCGGGGTGCTTACCTCGATCGCATCCGCCGCTCCTCCTCGCTCCTCCGGCTGCTCCTCGGTTGCTCCTCTCCGCTCCGTCATCTCCAAACAGGCCACTAGGGTCCCTGTCTTTGTCCCGTGGCCTTCATCTCCTTGAGCCTTCCGGTCCGTCCGTCTGCTTGCGCCGAGAGGCTTCATCGCCTCAGAGCTCGCGGTAATAGGCAAAGTCCGAATCGACTTGTTGAATTGCCTCTTCCACGTGCCCGAGCACCGATACTCCCTCCGCCATAAGTGTTCCGGAGCGGGCGTCGCTTGTTGGGCCACCTCTCCGCCAGACGACACCGAGCCGGTCAGATCACGCGAGGCTACAAGGCGGCCTCGGTCACCTCCTGCTGCCATGTTGCTCACTTTGCTCCGGCTCCGTCGTTTCCTTCCATTGCCCGCTTACCGCGCGTTCCCTTCCGCCTTTCTCACTGGACCAGCTTTCTTTTCGCTTGCTCGCTCCTCCGTTCATTACGGCCTTTAGCTCATGACTCCCTCTCAGGCGGTCGGATACCTCCGTCCAGGCTCGGACTTCCTCCACCTCTTCAGAGCCCGGCAACGCCCAACCTCGATAGTCGCCGATTTTCCTCCGCCTTCGACGGAGCCGAGGCACTCTTCGCTCAAGTCGTGGATTCTCTCGTTGAGAATCACCGCCGCCCGACGATCTTGGAGTTGTAGCCCGTGTCTCGTCCTCCATCTGCCGCCTCCTTCTACTCCTGGCAGAGATCCCTATCTCCCGAGTCTTGGCCCTTGCTCGCTCCATAGCCTGCGGGCCTTCGAGTTAGCCTCCTACGTCATACCGACTCTTCCACCCGATCACGTCAGAGTGATCCTGCCTTGCCGCGGCCCACTCTTCGCCGCCTTTACAGGCCTCGCCCACTTGGCGCCGCTTAGCCGGGCCGCCTCCGCGGTCCGAGCTCTCTGCTTGTGCCGGGCCTCTTCCGCCTCTGCTGCGCTTCCCTCTTGCAAGGTCCTCCGCCCGCTTGGCCTCTCGAGGCCACTGCATACCAAGAACCTTGGCTTGGCCCCGCCGAACCGCCTGGCCTCGGCCCCTCTTATCTGCGCCCAAGGTGGCGTCTTTATTACACCCCTATTACGGCGTGCCATTTCGGTATACCTAATCGACGCCTACCATTCTCCCCTATCTCCTTGTTGTTGGGAAGGTCACAGGCCCCTCGGGGGTGGTCAATCCCCGTCAGCGGTTGTGGTGCACCCAATCGGATGATCCGTGGCGGGCCCTCCTCTCCCGGAATCACAGCCGGGTTGGGCTCTGGCGGTCGACAACCGCCCGTTACCACGTCATCCTCCCTGGCCTCACAGGTCCTTGGCGGTGGGGCCACCGGCTCCCCTAAGCGTAAGTCGAAGGGGCTCCTCCTTCTTGATCGGTCCTCGAGGTCTGTCTCGACTCACGAACTTGAGTCCGGCTTATTCACAGGTCCGTGGCTAGGTCCGACCTTGTCTCGGGTCCGGACCTCGGTCCGGACTTATTAAGTCCGGACTTGAGTCGGACTTATTAAGTCGGACTTGGTCGGCCTCCCTCAGGGTCCGGACAAAGTCGGACTCCGCCCACCGGGTTTCCTCCCTCACGGGACTCCTCAGTGGCTCTCCCTCGAAGTCCTCCATGTTCCCGATCGCCCGGTGACTCGCCGTTGGCCCTCCTTCCATGGTGAGGTGCGGGGTGCTTACCTCGATCGCATCCGCCGCTCCTCGTTCTGCTCCTCGGTTGCTCCTCTCCTCCGTCATCTCAAGCAGGGCCACTAGGGTCCCTGTCTTTGTCCCGTGGCCTTCATCTCCAGGCCTTCCGGTCCGTTCTGCGGCCGTCGAGGCTTCTCCGGGGGCTCGGCGTGGTAATAGGCAAAGTCAGATCGACTTGAATTGCCTCTTCCACGTGTGCGGGCACCGATACTCCCTCCGCCATAAGTGTTCCGGAGCGGGCGTCGCTTGTTGGGCCACCTCTCCGCCAGACGACACCGAGCCGGTCAGATCACGCGAGGCTACAAGGCGGCCTCGGTCACCTCCTGCTGCCATGTTGCTCACTTGCTCCGGCTCCGTCGTTTCCTTCCATTGCCCGCTTACCGCGCGTTCCCTTCCGCCTTTCTCACTGGACCAGCTTTCTTTTCGCTTGCTCGCTCCTCCGTTCATTACGGCCTTTAGCTCATGACTCCCTCTCAGGCGGTCGGATACCTCCGTCCAGGCTCGGACTTCCTCCACCTCTTCAGAGCCGGCAACGCCCAACCTCGATAGTCGCCGATTTTCCTCCGCCTTCGACGGAGCCGAGGCACTCTGTTTCGTGCTCGAGTCGTGGATTCTCTCGTTGAGAATCACCGCCGCCCGACGATCTTGGAGTTGTAGCCCGTGTCTCGTCCTCCATCTGCCGCCTCCTTCTACCTCCTGCGGTGTACTCGGAGATCCCTATCTCCCGAGTCTTGGCCCTTGCTCGCTCCTTAGCTTGTGCCGGGCCTCTTCCGCCTCCTTCTACCTCCTGCTCCTTGGGCCACCTCTCCGCTCCGTCATCTCAAGCAGGGCCACTAGGGTCCCTGTCTTTGTCCCGTGGCCTTCATCTCCTTCGCCGCCTTTACAGGCCTCGCCCACTTGGCGCCGCTTAGCCGGGCCGCCTCCGCCAGTCCCGAGCTCTCTGCTTGTGCCGGGCCTCTTCCGCCTCCGGCTCATATGGCAGCAGCGTCCAACTCCTTGGATAGTCGCCGATTTTCCTCCGTCTTGAGGCGGGCTGGCACTCTGTTTCGTGCTCGAGTCGTGGATTCTCTCGTTGAGAATCACTGCTCAAGCGCATCTTGGGTTGTAGCTCCGTGTCCTTCCGTCCTCCATCTGCTGCCGCCTCCTTCTACCTCCTGCGGTACTCGGAGATCCCTATCTCCCGTCTTGGCCCTTGCACTCCATAGCCTTTGTCGGCCTTGAGGTTACCTCGGTACTGACTCTCTCCACGGTTCCGATCATGATCCGGTCGCTCTTTTGCAGCGGCTCAGGCTCCTTTCCGGCCTCGCCCAGGCCTCGGGCCGCCTCCAGTCCGAGCTCTCTGCCGGGCCTCTTCCGCCTCTGCTGCGCTTCCCTCTTAGCACTGCAAGGTCCTCCGCCTCTTGGCCTCTCGAGGCCACTGCATACCAAGAACCTTGGCTTGGCCCCGCCGAACCGCCTGGCCTCGGCCCGCCACCGGCGCTTCCTTCCTCGATCCGAGCGAGGGACTCCGCCTTTCCTTTGCCCCTCGCCGCCTTCACTTGCTCTTGAGTTCCACCATCCTCCTCCGGGTGGCCTCCACTTCTGGGTCTTCTCCACTCACAGAGACCCCAAAGCATTCCGTCCATGGCGGTAGCAGGACTCGCCGTGTTTCTTCCACGGCCACCGTGAGGCCCCACAAAGTCCGTAGTGGAGCCGGCATTTCTCGGCCAAGGACCTCCATACCCCCGAGTAAGTCCGGACTGGGTTCTCGGACCTAATCGGGACCCTCGGTCACAGTGGTGGTCAGTCTCACCCTCTTGGCCCTTGCACTCCATAGCCTTTGTCGGCCTTGAGGTTACCTCGGTACTGACTCTCTCCACGGTTCCGATCATGATCCGGTCGCTCTTTTGCAGCGGCTCAGGCTCCTTTCCGGCCTCGCCCAGGCCTCGGGCCGCCTCCAGTCCGAGCTCTCTGCCGGGCCTCTTCCGCCTCTGCTGCGCTTCCCTCTTAGCACTGCAAGGTCCTCCGCCTTGGCCTCTGAGCTTGCTTTGTTGCTGGTGAAGAACCTTAACCCGATCTGCTTGAACCGGGCCTCGCTCCACCGGCGTTTCCCTTCCTCGATCCGGCGAGGACTCCGCCTTTCCTTTGCCCCTCGGCCGCCTTCACTTGCTCTTGGGTTCCACCATCCTCCTCGGGTGGCCTCCACTTCTGGGTCTTCTCCATTTGTACCAGAGACCCCAAAGCATTCCGTCCATGGCGGTAGACTTCGTGTTTCTTCCACGGCACTGAGAGTAGGGCCGGCATTTCTCGGTCCAGGACCTCCATCTGCGAGTCCGGGAGTGGGTTCTCGGACCTAATCGGGACCCTCGGTCACAGTGGTGGTCAGTCTCACCCTCTTGGCCCTCTTGGCCTCTAACTCCTTTGTGCCCTCTTTCTCCGGGGCCTTGAGGTTCTCATTTGCTGGACTCTCGGTTCGATCACGTGCATGATGGTCGCTCTTTTGCCGGCTTGAGCTCCTTCGCCGCCTTTACAGGCCTCGCCCACTTGGCTACTCGGGCCGCCTCCGCGGTCCGAGCTCTCTGCTTGTGCCGGGCCTCTTCCGCCTCTGCTGCGCTTCCCTCTTGCAAGGTCCTCCGCGCTTGGCCTCTGAGCTTGCTTGTTACGGTGAAGAACCTTAACCATCTGCTGAACCGCCGGGCCTCGCGCTCCGCCACCGGCGTTTCCCTTCCTCGATCGGCGAGGACTCCGCCTTTCCTTTGCCCCTCGGCCGCTTCACTTGCTCTTGGGTTCCACCATCCTCCTCGGGTGGCCTCCACTTCACAGGTCTTCTCCATGTACCAGAGACCCCAAAGCATTCCGTCCATGGCGGTAGCAGGACTCGCCGTGTTTCTTCCACGGCCGAGTGAGGCCCCACAAAGTCCGTAGTGGGGCCGGCATTTCTCGATCCGCCAAGGACCTCCATACCATGATCGGGGTCGGGGTGGGTTCTCGGACCTAATCGGGACCCTCGGTCACAGTGGTGGTCAGTCTCACCCTCTTGGCCCTCTTGGCCTCTAACTCCTTTGTGCCCTCTTTCTCCACAGGGCTCGGAGGAGGTGAGGGGGTCCGGAGCAAGCTCTTTTGCCCCTTCCCCGGGACAGACTGCTCGGGTGGCCTCCACTTCTGGGTCTTCTCCATGAGACCCCAAAGCATTCCGTCCATGGCGGTAGAACTTCGCCGTGTTTCTTCCACGGCCGTGAGAGGCCCCACAAAGTCCGTAGTGGGGCCGGCATTTCTCGATCCCAAGGACCTCCATCCCTTGATCCGGAGTAAGTCGGTGGGTTCTCGGACCTAATCGGGACCCTCGGTCACAGTGGTGGTCAGTCTCACCCTCTTGGCCCTCTTGGCCTCTAACTCCTTTGTGCCCTCTTTCTCACAGGGCTCGGAGGAGGTGAGGGGGTCGGGAGCAAGCTCTTTTGCCCCTTCACAGCCGGGGCAGGCGGCTCGAGGTGGGCTGCTGACCTCCACTCCTTGGGCCACGTCCCTTCGCCTCCCACCGCCTCTTGACCTCTTGCAGGTGGGTAAGGCACTGCACCTTCCGAGGTCACAGGTAGGCGGCACCGTCTTCCGCCTCCGGCTCATACATGGCAGCAGCGTCCAACTCCTTGGATAGTCGCGATTTTCCTCCGTCTTGAGGAGGGAGGCACTCTGTTTCGTGCTCGGTCGTGGATTCTCTCGTTGAGAATCACTGCTGCTCACGCATCTTGGGTTGTAGCTCGGCGTGTCCTTCTTGTCCTCCATCTGCCGCCTCCTTCTACCTCCTGCATGTGCTCGGAGATCCCTATCTCCCGAGTCTTGGCCCTTGCACCTCCATAGCGCCTTTGTCGCGGCCTTGAGTTAGCCTCGGTACTGCTGTGACTCTCTCCACGGTTCGATCACGTCTGTAGTGATCCGGTCGCTCTTTTGCGACTTGGCTCCTTCGCCGCCTTTACAGGCCTCGCCCCGCCTTGCTCTGGCCGGGCCGCCTCCGCGGTCCGAGCTCTCTGCTTGTGCGGGCCTCTTCCTCCTGCGCTTCCCTCTTCGCAAGGTCCTCCGCGCTTGGCCTCTGAGCTTGCTTATTTGTTGCCGCGGTGAAGAACCTTAAGATCTGCTGAACGCCGGGCCTCGCGCTCCGCCACCGGCGTTTCCCTTCCTCGATCCGAGGGACTCCGCCTTTCCTTTGCCCCTCGGCGCCTTCACTTGCTCTTGGGTTCCACCATCCTCCTCGGGTGGCCTCCACTTCACAGGTCTTCTCCATGTACCAGAGACCCCAAAGCATTCCGTCCATGGCGGTAGAACTTCGCCGTGTTTCTTCCACGGCGGTGTGAGGCCCCACAAAGTCCGTAGTGGGGCCGGCATTTCTCGGTCCCAAGGACCTCCATCCCTTGATCCGGAGTAAGTCGGTGGGTTCTCGGACCTAATCGGGACCCTCGGGTCACAGTGGTGGTCAGTCTCACCCTCTTGGCCCTCTTGGCCTCTAACTCCTTTGTGCCCTCTTTCTCACAGGGCTCGGAGGAGGTGAGGGGGTCGGGAGCAAGCTCTTTTGCCCCTTCACAGCCGGGGCAGGCGGCTCGAGGTGGGCTGCTGACCTCCACTCCTTGGGCCACGTCCCTTCGCCTCCCACCGCCTCTTGACCTCTTGCAGGTGGGTAAGGCACTGCACCTTCCGAGGTCACAGGTAGGCGGCACCGCCTTCCTCCGAGTTCGTCGGGGCTCGGCGGTCGTGGTTGTTGTTGTTGTTGTGCAGCCGGTCGGGCCGCGCCCTCGGCATCGGCTCCCTCACTGTCTTGCTCGGCACCAAAAGGAGGAAGGGAATCGCCTCCCAAACTTCCCTGGGTGGTGAGGGGTTCGCTCAGGGCGTATGGAGTCAGGAATCCTCCCGCCGCCTCCTCCGAGTCCGCTTGGTCTTGAAGGGCGACCCCCACCTCAGGCGCCCTTGCACGCTCTACTTGGCGGGGCCTCCGGCCCTTGGCGCTCAAGCTCTCCTTCAGAGCTCGAAATGTCCCCATACATGAATCGGTATGGGGTCAGCCCCGATGGCGAGGGCTTCTCGCTCCTTAGCTTGCGTGCCTCTGGTGAACGGGCGAAGATAATCCTTCCCGTCGCTCTCTTCCCATTGGGCGCATGCGAGAATACCAGTTATCACCAAGGTGATCCACCTTGGTGAGCAGTGTTCCAATGGACAATGATCCGGGCTACCGCCTTACTCGACCGTCGCCAGATCGGATATCAACCATCCGTTGGTTGTCCGCTGCCTGTGCCCTCAAGATCGCCACTGGTGGCCCTATCTTCCCTTCGCCTTAAGGGGCTCGGCACCACGCCCCTTCTTCCTCCTTCTGTAGGCCATCCTCGGGACCTCCAAGGTCCATCGCCTGGTCCTCCGGAGGTTCTTGGATCGGACCTCCTTGTTGATCGCCGATCTTCCGCAAACTCCCGACTAGAGTAGCGTTGTCAAAGGTCCGACCATTTGGAACACGTCCGGATGCCACTCCTGCACCAATTCCCTGCTTCCTCCACCAGGCAAGTCCGGATAGCGCGGGTCACAATGTTGCGCCCACGAGGGTCCATGGCTCCTGCACCAATTCCCTGCTTCCTCCGGCCCGAAGTCCGGATAGCGCGGGTCACAATGTTGCGCTCCACGGTCCATGGCTCCCAGTTTCCGTCGGCTTTTGGGTGCCATTGCTTCCTCCTGTAGCCGCCGTCGAGTCCGCCGGGGCACGATGTTCCTCCTTCGCCGCGTTCGCTGCTCCAACCTTGACGGTGCGCCACGCCTGCCGATCGGCGCCCAAAAAGATAGCGCCAGAGAGCCGGAATGGAGCGCAAGGGACCGTGAGGATTGTCTGAGGTCGCGAAATAAATGACCTCCCTCCTTGGCCGCCAGGAAGTAACCGCGGAAGGCGCTGGTCCAGAATCGCCGGGTCCGCATGGCTTACGACCCACGCCTGCTTACTCGCCTTACGCCTCTTGACCTCTTGCCACTCGTGGGCGGGGTAAATCTGCACCTCGAGGTCTTTGCGTTGGTAAGCGGCACCGTCTTCGCCTCTTGGCTCCCGTTGAGTTCGTCGGGGCTCGGCGGTCGTGGTTGTTGTTGTTGTTGTGCAGCCGGTCGGGCCGCGCCCTCGGCATCGGCTCCCTCACTGTCTTGCTCGGCACCAAAAGGAGGAAGGGAATCGCCTCCCAAACTTCCACAGGTGGTGAGGGGTTCGCTCAGGGCGTATAGTCAGGAATCCTCGATCGTCCTCCTCCGAGTCGCTTGGTCTTGAAGGGCGACCCCCACCTCAGGCGCCCTTGCACGCTCTACTTGGCGGGGCCTCCGCCGGGCGCCGCTCAAGCTCTCCCTCCTTGAGCTCGAAATGTCCCCATACATGAATCGGTATGGGGTCGGCCGATGGCGAGGCTTCTCGCTCCTTAGCTTGCGTGCCTCTGGCAACGGCGAAGATAATCCTTCCCGTCGCTCTCTTCCCATTGGGCGCATGCGAGAATACCAGTTATCACCAAGGTGATCCACCTTGGTGGCGAGTTCAATGGACAATGATCCGGGCTACCGCCTTACTCGGATCCGGCGGATCGGATATCAACCATCCGTTGGTTGTCCTGCGTTCGAGCCTCGGCGCCGGTGGCCCTATCTTCCCGCCTTAAGGGGCTCGGCACCGCCCCTTCTTCCTCCTTGGGTTGTAGGCCATCCTCGGGACCTCAAGGTCCATCGCCTCGGTCCTCCGGAGGTTCTTGGATCGGACCTCCTTGTTGATCGCCGCCCGGCATCTTCGGGCAAACTCCGGACTAGAGTAGCGTTGTCAAAGGTCCGAACCATTTGGAACACGTCCGGATGCCACTCCTGCACCAATTCCTCCTCCGGCCGGGCCCGAAGTCGGATAGCGCGGGTCACAATGTTGCGCTCCACGGTCCATGGCTCCCAGACTCATCGGCTTTTGGGTGCCATTGCTTTCTCCTCCTCTTGTTCTTGTAGAGTCCGTGGCACGATGTTCCTCCTTCGCCCGTTCATTGCTCCAACCTTGTGATGCGCGCTCTAAAGGTGGCGCCCAAAAGCGCGAGCGGATTGCGGGCGCAAGGGCTGAGGATGCGGAGTGCGCGTGAGCACCTCCCTCCTTGGCGCTTGTGGAAATGCTGGCGGAAGCGCCTCTTCGTTGTCCGTAGCGCGAGTGCGCGGCTTCTCGACCCTCGCTTACTGCGGCCTTCGCGCGCGCGCGGGCGTGAATACCGCTATAACGGCCTCGCAAGGTTACCCCGGCCTCATGCCCGACCTCCACTCGGCCGCCCACGTGGCGCCCTGCCTCGTCCCTCACGCCTCCACTCCTAGGTTACTTTCCTGGCGTACTTATCCTATTTTGACTGGGGTGGGTTCCGGACTTATCTCATTCGGCGTAGTCCGAGCTCTCTGCTTGTGCGGGCCTCTTCCGCCTCTGCTGCGCTTCCCTCTTCAAGGTCCTCCGCGCTTGGCCTCCCAGGCTTGCTTGTGACTGAAGAACCTTAACCAGTCTGCTTGAACCCGGCCTCGCTCCGCCACCGGCGTTTCCCTTCCTCGATCCGGGGACTCCGCCTTTCCTTTGCCCCTCGCCTTCACTTGCTCTTGGGTTCCACCATCCTCCTCGGGTGGCCTCCACTTCTGGGTCTTCTCCATGAGACCCCAAAGCATTCCGTCCATGGCGGTAGAACTTCGCCGTGTTTCTTCCACGGCCGTGAGAGGCCCCACAAAGTCCGTAGTGGGGCCGGCATTTCTCGATCCCAAGGACCTCCATCCCTTGATCCGGAGTAAGTCGGTGGGTTCTCGGACCTAATCGGGACCCTCGGGTCACAGTGGTGGTCAGTCTCACCCTCTTGGCCCTCTTGGCCTCTAACTCCTTTGTGCCCTCTTTCTCACAGGGCTCGGAGGAGGTGAGGGGGTCGGGAGCAAGCTCTTTTGCCCCTTCACAGCCGGGGCAGGCGGCTCGAGGTGGGCTGCTGACCTCCACTCCTTGGGCCACGTCCTTTGCCCCTCCTTACGCCTCTTGACCTCTTGCCACTCAGGTAGGCGGGGTAAGAATCGGCACCTTCGAGGTCTTTGCGTTGGTAAGCGGCACCGCCTCTTGGCCCTCTTGGCTCCCGTTGAGTTCGTCGGGGCTCGGCGTCGTGGTTGTTAATTTGTTACTGCGGTCGGGCCGCCGCGCCCTCCGGCATCGGCTCCCTCCAGTCTTGCTCGGAGGGCACCAAAAGGAGGAAGGGAATCGCCTCCCAAACTTCCACAGGTGGTGAGGGGTTCGCTCAGGGCGTATGGAGTCAGGAATCCTCGATCGTCCTCCTCCAGTCGCTTGGTCTTGAAGGGCGACCCCCACCTCAGGCGCCCTTGCTCTACTTGGCGGGGCCTCCGGCCCTTGGGCGCCCGCTCAAGCTCCCTCCTTGAGGGCTCGAAATGTCCCCATACATGAATCGGTATGGGGTCGGCCGATGGCGAGGCTTCTCGCTCCTTAGCGTGCCTCTGGTGAGCCAGGCGAAGATAATCCTTCCCGTCGCTCTCTTCCCATTGGGCGCATGCGAGAATACCAGCGAGTTATCACCAAGGTGATCCACCTTGGTGGCGAGTTCAATGGACAATGATCCGGGCTACCGCCTTACTCGTATCCGGATCGGATATCAACCATCCGTTGGTTGTCCATTGCGTTCGAGCCTCGGCATCGCGGTGGCCCTATCTTCCCCGCCTTAAGGGGCTCGGCACCGCCCCTTCTTCCTCCTTGGTTGTAGGCCATCCTCGGGACCTCAAGGTCCATCGCCTCGGTCCTCCGGAGGTTCTTGGATCGGACCTCCTTGTTGATCGGACATCTTCGGGCAAACTCCGGACTAGAGTAGCGTTGTCAAAGGTCGAGACCATTTGGAACACGTCCGGATGCCACTCCTGCACCAATTCCCTTCCTCCGGCCCGGGCCCGAAGTCCGGATAGCGCGGGTCACAATGTTGCGCTCCACGGTCCATGGCTCCCAGACTCGGCTTTTGGGTGCCATTGCTTTCTCCTCCTCTTGTTCTTGTAGGCTGGCGGAGTCCGTGGCACGATGTTCCTCCTTGCGTTGCTCCAACCCAGCGGTCGCGCTCTAAAAGGCGCCCAAAAAGCGAGCGGATTGCGGGCGCAAGGGCTATGAGGATTGCGGAGGCTGCCGGCCATGACCTCCCTCCTTGGCGCTTGTGGAAATGCTGGGCGGAAGGCGCCTCTTCGTTGTCCGTAGCGCGAGTGCATGGCTTCTCGACCCTCGGCCCTGCGGCCTTCGCGCGCGCGCGGGCGTGAATACTGCCTGCGGCCTCAGCAGGTTACAGTCTGACCTCTGCATGCCCGACCTCCACTCGGGGCCGTCCACGTGGCGCCCATCCTCACGCCTCCGCTCCTAGGTTACTTTCCTGGCGTACTTATCCTATTTTGACACAGGTGGGTTCCGGACTTATCCGTTACTCCGTAGTCGGAGCTTGCCATAGTGGTACCGGGGTCCGTTGTTCACTCAGTCGGAGTATACTCCGAGCCTCGTCCGGCGCTACCCCAATTTATTCCTCCTTTTCCGCCTTTACAGGCCTCACTTGGCCTGCTCAGCGCCTCCGAGTCCGAGCTCTCTGCTTGTGCGGGCCTCTTCCGCCTCTGCTGCGCTTCCCTCTTCAAGGTCCTCCGCGCTTGGCCTCCCAGGCTTGCTTGTGACTGAAGAACCTTAACCAGTCTGCTTGAACCCGGCCTCGCTCCGCCACCGGCGTTTCCCTTCCTCGATCCGGGGACTCCGCCTTTCCTTTGCCCCTCGCCTTCACTTGCTCTTGGGTTCCACCATCCTCCTCGGGTGGCCTCCACTTCTGGGTCTTCTCCATGAGACCCCAAAGCATTCCGTCCATGGCGGTAGAACTTCGCCGTGTTTCTTCCACGGCCGTGAGAGGCCCCACAAAGTCCGTAGTGGGGCCGGCATTTCTCGATCCCAAGGACCTCCATCCCTTGATCCGGAGTAAGTCGGTGGGTTCTCGGACCTAATCGGGACCCTCGGGTCACAGTGGTGGTCAGTCTCACCCTCTTGGCCCTCTTGGCCTCTAACTCCTTTGTGCCCTCTTTCTCACAGGGCTCGGAGGAGGTGAGGGGGTCGGGAGCAAGCTCTTTTGCCCCTTCACAGCCGGGGCAGGCGGCTCGAGGTGGGCTGCTGACCTCCACTCCTTGGGCCACGTCCTTTGCCCCTCCTTACGCCTCTTGACCTCTTGCCACTCAGGTAGGCGGGGTAAGAATCGGCACCTTACGAGGTCTTTGCGTTGGTAAGCGGCACCGCCTCTTGGCCCTCTTGGCTCCCGTTGAGTTCGTCGGGGCTCGGCGTCGTGGTTGTTAATTTGTTACTGCGGTCGGGCCGCCGCGCCCTCCGGCATCGGCTCCCTCCAGTCTTGCTCGGAGGGCACCAAAAGGAGGAAGGGAATCGCCTCCCAAACTTCCACAGGTGGTGAGGGGTTCGCTCAGGGCGTATGGAGTCAGGAATCCTCGATCGTCCTCCTCCAGTCGCTTGGTCTTGAAGGGCGACCCCCACCTCAGGCGCCCTTGCTCTACTTGGCGGGGCCTCCGGCCCTTGGGCGCCCGCTCAAGCTCCCTCCTTGAGGGCTCGAAATGTCCCCATACATGAATCGGTATGGGGTCGGCCGATGGCAGGCTTCTCGCTCCTTAGCGTGCCTCTGGTGAGCCAGGCGAAGATAATCCTTCCCGTCGCTCTCTTCCCATTGGGCGCATGCGAGAATACCAGCGAGTTATCACCAAGGTGATCCACCTTGGTGGCGAGTTCAATGGACAATGATCCGGGCTACCGCCTTACTCGTATCCGGATCGGATATCAACCATCCGTTGGTTGTCCATTGCGTTCGAGCCTCGGCATCGCGGTGGCCCTATCTTCCCCGCCTTAAGGGGCTCGGCACCGCCCCTTCTTCCTCCTTGGTTGTAGGCCATCCTCGGGACCTCAAGGTCCATCGCCTCGGTCCTCCGGAGGTTCTTGGATCGGACCTCCTTGTTGATCGGACATCTTCGGGCAAACTCCGGACTAGAGTAGCGTTGTCAAAGGTCGAGACCATTTGGAACACGTCCGGATGCCACTCCTGCACCAATTCCCTTCCTCCGGCCCGGGCCGTCCGGATAGCGCGGGTCACAATGTTGCGCTCCACGGTCCATGGCTCCCAGACTCGGCTTTTGGGTGCCATTGCTTTCTCCTCCTCTTGTTCTTGTAGGCTGGCGGAGTCCGTGGCACGATGTTCCTCCTTGCGTTGCTCCAACCCAGCGGTCGCGCTCTAAAAGGCGCCCAAAAAGCGAGCGGATTGCGGGCGCAAGGGCTATGAGGATTGCGGAGGCTGCCGGCCATGACCTCCCTCCTTGGCGCTTGTGGAAATGCTGGGCGGAAGGCGCCTCTTCGTTGTCCGTAGCGCGAGTGCATGGCTTCTCGACCCTCGGCCCTGCGGCCTTCGCGCGCGCGCGGGCGTGAATACTGCCTGCGGCCTCAGCAGGTTACAGTCTGACCTCTGCATGCCCGACCTCCACTCGGGGCCGTCCACGTGGCGCCCATCCTCACGCCTCCGCTCCTAGGTTACTTTCCTGGCGTACTTATCCTATTTTGACACAGGTGGGTTCCGGACTTATCCGTTACTCGGCGTGGTCCGGAGCTTGCCATAGTGGTACCGGGGTCCGTTGTTCACTCAGTCGGAGTATACTCCGAGCCTCGTCCGGCGCTACCCCAATTTATTCCTCCCTTTCCGCCTTATTTATCCTTCAATCCTAAAAAAAAACAGAAACCCTACTTATTTCCTAACTCCCCAGGGAAGTGCATAGCCCACACCATGACAGTTGCCCAGGCACTTCGGCTGGAGCCTGTGGCTCCGGCGTCTAAGGAGAGTATTGCTGCTCTTCGGGCCCTTCACCCGGCCCCATATGTCTCCATCCCATCGGATATCTTGGAGTCTGTGGCTAAGGAGCCTTTCCGTCTGGATAGGGTGGTTTTTGGTTGCGCTCTAATTACCACCCTGCGGCTCTCTTTTGGGGTCTTTTTGGAACTGTCTATGATCACCTCCGTGACTACTTCTCTCATGAGGATCCTCCTAGTGGTTTTCAGACTTTACTTTGGTGACGCCAGGCGTGGGTGACCCCTGATTTCTGTGTTGGGGCGGGCTTTTGGCTATGGAAGCCCACAGGTGCGCCTATCACGTAAGGCAGGCGTCCTCGTCTTACTAGAATAACATTTCCTCAAGGAGCAATTCCGGGCTCATCTTAGCCCCCATCAATTTGGTATTGCCACCCCGGGGGACTGCGAGACGGTGAGTTTTGGAGTCGAGGCGGTTCTGCATCTATATCCGGATTGGGTTACCCTATAGGTCGATGTTGAGATGCTTTCAACACTATATCCAGGGCGGCCATGTTCCAAGAGCTTAAAGACGGGCGGACAACTAGCAAGTCTTATTCCTTTTGTTCGCTCTTTCTATGGTTCCGACAGCGATATCTTTGGGGCGGTTGGGGGTTATTGGGTAGATTAGTGTGGGGGCATGCCCCCTCTGGCCTGGTGCCCCATCGTGGGTTGTTCCCTTTCACCTCAGGGTAGATAGGATTTCCCATCTCATTTTTTTTATTAAGTCTCTACGTATGCATTGGAGTGTCCGGAGGGACAACACAAAAAAAAAAAAAGGGACGTCCCAAATGGCCATGTGTGTCCAAATGGCCTAGGCCAAATGGGTGTCCAAATGGCCTAGGCCAAATGGACACATATTTATAAGAACGCCGTGATTAAGCATCCTGAGCTTTGATCGGTACTTAGATGGGGTGCTTAAAAGGAGTGAATGCCCTTGGTGCAAGTAGCTTAGGTACACCATGGTACAAGTTGTTAAGTACCAAGTCCCATAACGAAAACACGAAAGGGGTGCCTAAAAGGAGTGAATGCCCTTGGTGCAAGTAGCTTAGGTACACCATGGTACAAGTTGTTAAAGTACCAAGTCCCATGACGGAAACCCGTCTTTCGTGGACTTCAATAAAATTCTTCTTCTTCTTCTTCATACGATAAACTATCTCCTCCTCTTTATCAGAATCTAGACTTCTTCTGGATGAGGCGCTCCGAGTGAACGCAACCCTTCATGTCGAACTAAAAAGCTAACAAAAGATGAAAGAAACATGATCTCACCACATACTTGTGCAGATGCAGATGTGCTACACCGCAAGCGCCGATGCAACGAATCCAAGATTCGCAACCCCGACCACATGTTACAAACACATGGACTGCCATGTGTGATGACGTCGTGAGCTCGGCAAAACGGACCACTGTTGAATTCAATGCGGACGACAACCATCTGCAGCCTGCTTTCAGCGAGCTTTGACCCACCACACTGTCGTCTGTCGTCGTTACCGTCGGTAGCGTGTACGGATCAGAGTAAGGTCAGGAAGTCTATAATAAAAGCCCGACTTGCCGGGCAAGCAAGCAACGCGGTGGCCCGGAGATGTGAGAGGTCAAACACCTGCCATGCCAGGCTAGCCGGCAGCCCAGCCGCAGCCGCAGCCGCAGCCGCAGCGGCGGAGGTGAAGTTTCTTGACACCACTGCCCTCGGCACAAATCCACCCATCAACAAATCACAACCCATCAAGCCACCACCATTCGGCATCTCCCCTCCCACCCACCAACCAAATCCCCTAGACGTAAACAACCCACAAATACATGCATACTCCCCCTCGAATTTCTCTGCAATTCTGAGGCTCCGGAGAAACGCGAGAGTAGATTTTCGCTATTACTCACCAGCCATAATCCCAACGTTAATGTTCGCCCCCCAGAATTACTATTCTAATTTCTCCCCCATCCCAGCTCCAGGCTGCAGGCTCCAGGCTCTAGGCTCCAGGCTGCAGGCTGCAGGCCCCAGGCTCGAGGCCCGTGAATACCCACCACTTCCTCGGGCCTCCCAACCGTGCTGCCAGCAATAATACCGCAAATCAACACTCCCCACATGCGAATCCCTACTCTGCTGTTGCACCTCCTCGTTAATGCTTGCCAGGCCGTTCGAATTTGAAACCCTTGGTTTATGAACGTAAGCCGGATGAGCGCCACTCCCCGGGAAACGACATCATGAGTGGTGGCCACCCCGATGCTGATCGCAACAATCCTTCTGGCACTGTCAGGAGCTCGCCCAAGCCTGACACCCGGTCGCCCCTGTTTTTATTGCGCTTCCTCGCCCCGGGCCGGCATTGGGCCCCGGCTGTCAGCCATCCCATGGCTAATAGAATTGGAGCCTGCAGGCTCCCGGACCCAAATGCGCATCCCCCCGCCGTGGCCACAGCCCCAGCCCGGCTGCCAGTCCAGCACGCGCAATCTTATTCGTCGCGCCCATAGGCCGCAGCTTCACAACCCAGTTTACGCGCCGGATTAGCGCAGAATTAGGGCAGTTTAGCCGGCCGGGCGGCCAGGCCCGGACACTCGCATTTAATATCCACCCAACGGACAGCTCTTCAATGCGGAAGAATGGCGCCCTAAAAAGGGTCGCCTTAACTAACCCGCCCCGCCTTGCCTTTAATGTCGCCCCAGTTTTAGAAGATTTGCGGCAGGAGCGCGGGGATTTCCCGCCGCGCCTCTTAACTCTGCGTTAACCGCAGGATTTGTTATCCGTAACCTCGATTTGTTATTGCTCGTAGGTGATTCGACGTCATGCGGATGGGATCACCATGTCTGTTTCTCACATGAAGGCCCCACATGTACACAGCACGGTTCGGCAGTCTGGTAGGATGGTACGTTTTTTATCGGACCCAAAAGGGGTCGATGCAATCGAGCAGGAGTGGGATATAGTATTATGGGTCCAGAGGGGCGTATAGAAATTTATAAATCAGCGCGATATGCGATATTCTGCAGGCGTATGTATGATGGTGCATCGTACAGAGAACATCAGTGGATGAAACGCGGGAGCTTTTCTTTTTGTTTTTCTTTTTCGGCTTTTCGATGGCTGCTCATGAGCGGAAGTGGGGGCCCATGATAGCCTCCCTTCCCCATGCGGATCACACATGGGGGCGATGCGATGCGATGCGATGCGGGGCTGAGGTGAGGTGAGTGACCGGCTGGGCCGGTGGCGCCGGTGGGCTGCCGGTCAGACGCGCGGCCCGTTTCCCCGAGTCCCGACCGCCACTGTGGAGATGAGAGGAGAGTGATTGCGAGGATTCCTTCATGTGCCTGCGGCTGGCTATGTTTAGCGCGTGGCGTTGTGGGAGTTGTTGTTGGAGCTCGGCCGCAGCCGGCGCTTTTATGCGGCTATGTATAGTGGGCTCACATGCGCCGGCTGCCTATTACCTGCTTCGGGCTTTGAAGGGGGGTGTGAATTCGGGGAGGAAGGTCGAGGGCTGGTGAAATCATTGGGCTGCGTCATCTGCCCGTGCTGGGCCGCCTTTCTTTAGTCAGACCCGCTCAGCCACGGGGCCCCAGATCCTTCTTCCGCCCTGCTGCGCCTCCGATTCCTGCTCTTCCGTCTCCAATTGCTGGAAGATTCTCCGAGTCTTCGTCTTCTTGGGCGGTCTGGCGGGTGGGTGGGAGCTGGGTTTTGAGGTTGCAGGCTCTGGAGTGGTGCGCAGTCGGGGGTGATGGAGAGCGCCTGCTTCCTCCCTCGTCGCTGCTGCTGCGCCTGAGTTGGCGTTTCCAGGCCTGGCGGTTGTGGGTTGGTGGTAACGCGAGGGAGGAAGGGCGGTGTGGTTGATTTTGGTGTTGGGTTGTGGTGTGGTGTGGTGTGGTGGGTGGCTGTGCGTTGGGGGAGATGTCGGGCAGGAGTGCCAAGCTCATGACGCACCCCTTCTTCGTCATGAGCGCTCCCAAGGCGCATTACCCGCTCTTCAGTCTGGTGGAGAAGAATGCGAGGCCGGTGATTCAGAAATCCCGGTCTCCCTCGGGATCGCCTAAGCGGAGGAGGAGGCCGTCGCCTGGCGGGGAGAAGCGGAGGGGCAGGGAGGTGAAGGATAGGGAGGTGGTGGAGAGCGTGCTGCTGGAGGAGCCGGCGGTGGCGACTCCCTCTCGGGAGGAGATGAGAGCTTCCGTGGTCTCGATTGTGCAAGAGAGTGAAATTTGTGAGGAGGAAGAGGAGGAGGAGGAGGAGGAGGAGGAGGATGTGTTCTTCGATGACGAGCTCAGCTTGCCGGTGGATTTTCCCCGGAGTGACATTGACTTCAACCGCTTCTCGTTCGATGACGGCATCGGGTGCAGCAGCCGCTCGCTGGTCGGGAGGAGTGGTCGGAATTTGGAGTCGGTCTGCGCGGAGAAGCCGACATTGGAGAAGACTGCGGCGCAGATCATGGCTGCTTTGCAGAAGACCGAGGAGGAGATCAGGAAGTTGGAGCAGATTGCTCTTGCGGAGAGTAAGTTTGCTTTTGCGGTGAGCAGGATGACGGGCTCATCCGGGAGCGGGCTCATCCGGCAGCGGTCTCATCCGGGGGGGTGGTTGGATGAGAGTCCCAGGCCGTCTGGGGTCGGGACGATGGACGACAGCTTGCTCTTTACTCCCAAGACGCCCAGCAGCGAGGTGGAGCGTTCCCTGAGACGGGGCTCTGGCAGGGACGGGGAGAGCTGGGCAGACATGAACGCTTCTCTGTCCCATCTTATTCACCGGGAGCGGATGCTGCCGACTGCAGCTGCCAGCACCAAGGAGAAGAAGGTTCACTTCAAGAGCAAGTCCATCGGCGAGGAGACGGGCGACAGGACGGACCATTTCTCTGCTGATGAATTCGACGACGTTCCTCGACGCCGGCACAGCGGGGACTACGCGTCTGAGAGGGCCAAGGTGTTGAAGGCCAGCAAGCAGGCGGCCTCTCCGGAGATGAGAAGCGCTTGCTCCACTCCGGGAAGGCCCAGCTTCACGCTCGACGAGAGCAGCTCTGGGCGGCTTTTCTCCATCGAGAAGCTTGATTCCGATTTCCCCAAGGCTGCCTATTCCACCAGGCTGGCTGGGTCGAGGTCGCTGCAGGATAGCCCGATCAGGACCCTGGCCAAGGACACCAGGAGAATGTCGGAGCAGGTGTTCGGTGGCTCCTCTCTTCAAGAAGCTCTGAATCCCGCTACCCGAGTGCCCAACAAGCAGCTCGCGGAATGCCCCAACTGCAAGTGCATGCAAGAGAAGTCATCGAGCAGCAGCAGCAGGATGCCCACCCCAGACCGCAGTGAGATATCGATGTCCGGAAGCAGCAGCAAAGGTGGGCGGAGAATCTCGCATTTGACAAGAACAGAGAGGGCTGGTGGAGGAGGCTCTGACAGTCCTTTGCGGCACGATGGGGACACCACTGCCCAGCCCAGGGCTGAGGGATTCAGAGATGGTCCGTCCAGGCATGACAGCCCTCTAAGGCGGGAGAAAGGAAGTGGGTCTGACAGTCCTTTCAGGAACGACAAGCCTGAGCCTCTCCAGGTGAAGCTGGCGGCTCCGCAGAGCCCCCTCAGATCGCAGGTTTCTCCTGGACGTCCTACTGTGTCGGGAAGTACTACTGTCGGGAGGGAGTTCTCCGGAGGGGCGTCCCCTCCTCGATCGAGACGGAGGGTGAAGGTGAAGCTCCGCCTCATGTCTCCTTTCCAGTTCCTGCGCAAGCTGAAGGAGGTCTGTGCTCGCCTTATCCTTGCTGCGTCCTCCTCTGTGAAGCCGGAGCCTGTGATGGTGGACAATTGGAGTGCTGCGGCTGGCCGGGCCAGCACCAGCAGCAACTGCAGTTTCGTGAGCGCTGCTGCTGTGCCTGCCACTCCTAGTCGGGTGAGCGAGAGTGTGGCCAGCAGCAGCCCCAGAATCAGTACCAGGAAGAGTTCTGTGGCCAAGAGCACGCGTGGTTCGCCCTACATCTGCTCGCCGGCCCTGAGCGGACACTCCTTCTATTCTGAAGCCATCTCCGACTGCATCGAGTTCATCAAGAGGTCGTCAACCCCTGATACAAGAATTGTATGATGCCTTCTGCTCCCTCCCATTCCTCTCGATGTGCGTTCTATGTTCTTTTGTCTTTCGGTTTGTAACGTAAGGTAGCAACTCGGTGAATGGAGCATGTGATTACTAGCTTAGTGATTCCTGCCATTCTTTTCCTGAGCCCACAGGACCTAGATCTGATAAAAACGAGGCCTACATTGATGTTCTTCCTTGTCGACACTACCTATTGTGTCTGTAGGCTCACCAATTTTTGTCATGGGCAGGGTGCCTTTTCGCTGTTTTGTAAATATAATATAGCTTTTATCGTCCTCACTGGGTTTCTGAACGTCAAGCTTGCTCCACGTTTACCGATATGCACTTGAGCTCCCACCACCCAACACCCAAATCCCATAAGCTCAAACATGACACTGCACATTACAAGATGCCAAGCGTCCGGTGAGAGCAACCGCGTTTTCTGAGCCGTTTGGGTCACTTGTTTGTAAATATGGGCTCCTCGTTTCCCAAGCTCTTGATCTTCCAAGATGGGAGCATATAATGGCTGGCCTGAACTCCTCTGTTGTTGATGTACTGCACCTTTTTCGCTTCAGCCCAGTGACAAAGAGGAATCATGTCTATCCCGCAGATGCAGCACGCGATGGCTTCCGAACAGGTGGACGCACAGTTTAGCTTTACGGCGCCAGGAGGAGGAGGAGCGCGCTTCCCGCAGGCGGTTGTGAAAAGGCATCGTTTTGATGTTCATCAGGCAACAACCGCACCGCATGCTCGCTCACAGCAGTGTTTCTCCTTGTTAAATGTGACTGGATAGATAGGATGATTCTGATTGCTGGTTTTTATGTCAGGACCACGGCGACGATGAAGATGGGATGGAGGGGAGAGTATACCAAGCCATGTTTCCACTGAAAGCTTCAGGTTCTCAAGCTGAAGCAACACAAACTAGAAATCCCAAAAAGCGAATCAGACCTTCTGCCAAGTGAGGAACTAGTTTCTCAATACCTTGTCAAGTGAGGAACTAGTTCCCGACACCTTGCCACGTGAGGAACTAACAGGAAAGGCGAGGAAGGTCAGATTGTAGCTCAAGCACAGAGGCTCCAAGTGAGCTGAGTAGACATTCATGGATTGCTTCATCTATAAATAAGGATTTTGAGCTCACACTGGATACCACGTCTTGGTATCGAATGTGCGACACCCTGGGCACTTCCTTACGAGCTCAGGAAAATCCTACTACTTTGTGATCTACAAGGTTTCCTCCCTCCCAGGTCACGAGAAGCTTACGAAAGGCTACAAAGGGTATAGTAACGCTCAGAAATCACCCGCAAATTCCTGCTTTGCAATCACGACACCCTACATCCTCACTGGTCTGTCTCCGATAAGGTTTCCTTTCCCTACATGCCGCAACAACTAGGTTTAGGCAGATACAACAATCGGTTTCGGCCCTTCCGGTTGGGCTGGTGGAGTGTACCATCCTAGGTCAATCTCCAGAGCCCTCTTTGCTCGAGAGAGGCGAGACTTCCTGTTTGCTCCCTTGTTCCTATGAATGGTCCCGACCTTCACAGACTTATCAATGATCCTAAAAGCCTCCGATATCAATTTTTCAACCGGTAGTAGATCTTCTTTCGTAGGCTGCTGCGACTTCTTCAAAGCTTCCAAGGCAAGAAAAACCTGCCGGAGAACAAGCACTGTCAAAACGGGGACTAGGTCCTCCAACAACGAAACAGCAGATACCAGCTGAATGCAATGGAGAGTGGCAACCGCGAGCTCAACCGCTATGGACACGGTACGCAGTTAGGGTGTCCGAGGCAAGCACCTTCTTCATCCGAGTTCCAATTTCAGACTTCCTGGATTTGTTGTACATCCGCCTTTTTTCAGCTTGCCTCGCTCTTTTGGCAGCGGAGTCCGCTTTCTTTGGTGCAGGGGTAGTCGTCTTAGCAGCCCTCACGACAACGGATGGTCTGCTGAGCCGCAATGCTGTTTGGTTTGGAACCGCCAATCTCAAACCTGTAACGAATCCACCAAGCAATAAGCAAGACACCACAACCATTCACCCGGCCAGCTCTAGGCCTACTCCTCTCCCGACAACACAAGACACAGCAAGCTGAAAAAGTACCAGCAAAGGAGGACGAGGAGAAAGACGTGGAGACAGACGCCGATGACCGCACACCCCAGTGGGTGCGGCTTGGAGCCGAGGACAGAGAGGTGGCGGCGATGGAGAGAGCGCCCATGGCGGAGGTCAGGGCCACGGCCGTCGCCATTGCTGCTCCTGCAAATCTGCAGTCTCGTTTCGGATGAGGCAGTCCAGTACAACCACTAAACCAATCGCCCAAACATGAGCAATCCGGCAACCACTAATTTAACTTGTCAACATAGGCTCGCTGTCTCCCGGGTTTGACAGCGTGGCCAGGTAGCCAGTCAGGCTGTGGTAGGCGAGTCGTGCACATGCGAGGCCACTACCTAACAGGCATGGACGCGTCCTGGGGACCAAGTTTCTTGTCTGTGAGAACAGTGTGTGATGGTTGTTGGCGTTCAGTACCCCTGGTTGACAGTTTTTTCAAAGTGCTGTTCGTGGTCACAGCCTGAGTGTTGGAGAGCCCGTGCTTGTGATTCTAATGGTGTGAGCGAGTCTGTGGCTTCGTTTTCGTAAAAAGGAAAAAGCTGGTTCCCGATGAAACGGCCCAACCGCTCCTAACATTATAAACATCAAATGCCTTGGTAGATGGAGGCAACTCAGTGTGTTGGCGAGAGCTTTCCTTGGACAGCCACATCCTTAGAGCTTTCCTTGGACAGCCACATCCTTATAATTTTCGTATTAAATAATTTAATATATGGAGAGGAATTTTGAAGAAAAAAAACACCATGACACATAATTATTACAGATAACGGGATGTCCCGACAATCAACCTCGCGTTCACAGCAGCTTTATTTATGTCCGCTAAGGGTGGAAGGACCATTATGGGATATGAATAGTACAGCGTAAAAGAGGTAAAAAGCAGAAAGTTCAAGTAGACTCTAATACATTTCTCCAACTTCTTCTACCCATACATACGTCTGAACCAAAAAGATAGTAATTGTTTGAGATAAGAAGAAAAAGAAATTACAAGATATGAGGTTAAAGCTATAAGGAGTCCAACAACCTGCCGATGATCAAGAAGGTCACAAAGACAATGGCTAGAGAGCTTAGGGATATGAAAATAAAAAAAAATCTTAGTAAAAAAAACCTAACATACTCAAAAAAATATGTGGAGCCCAAATGTCATTGTAAGTGGAACAATAGAATAGGAAATGCCTCTTACATTCAGGGTTCAAGGAGAAGAATTTGCAAATATGTTCTTCCTGAGGAGGCGGGGGGTTAAGCCAAACAGCGGGTCTCAATATGGAGGTGATGGGAGCTAACACCGAATTCACCAATGAATTGACCAATGAGTGTATGAAGTTCGAAGGAGATAGGAGAACTAAGGTAGCATGGGAGTGATGGATCGCCGGCTCACCAAGCTGCTTCGGGAACTCAGACGGTGATCCAAATTTCAGGTTGGTCAAGGTGAGCAACACATCGTCCTCGATGAGGTGAAGCTCGGCACGCGATGGTTCTACATCCAACACGATAATATTTGAAGCGGCTGAATATACGAAGCCGCTTTCAGAAACCCCGGACCAATTTCAGATTCATTGTACAGTCCCAAAACCCATGATTCTTAATGTTCTCGGTTTACGCATTTGGGTCTTATCGCCCGTCATGTTTGGTCCGTTTGGACAAAATTTTGCCTCGGTATGGTGCACGGCAAGATGCATAGCCGCGCCCAAAAGAAACTCAACTTAACTAATATAAAAACTATAATTGGATCTCGAACTCGCGATCTATGATTCTTAGCCGAGTTTTTACCACTTTTACCAACTTTAGGAGACAACAAAATTTTATGATATGCAAATAACATATATCAATGAAGGTGCCAATATGCTAGCACCCTATGCTCTTATGCTCCTCCATAGGCGCAGATGCGCGCCCCTTAAATAGGTTTTCTATAGGGTGCTGCGTCGCATTAACACTAGGGCTTACAACCACTTGTCCCGCACCCATGCACATTATGACTTACATATATTAGGCCACGCGTCGCTTGCTTGCGCAAGAGAATGAGAAAAACACACCACCTTTCACACTTCCGATCACGACGCACCTTGGTCGCTCACAAAGATGGTGTCCAACATACAAAAACGTATTCAATTGCTATGACCTCAGAAAGATAGTCGCTCACACGAGCTCGAGAATAGGGAAGAAACTTGGCCGTGTCATGTCTCTCTTCTCCATTCCGATTCAAGTGAAATTTGAGATCATGAATATTAGGGCATGGGTAATTTCAAACGGCGTGCTTAGAAAACCTTTGAAATTTAAAAATAATTTCCATGATTTTGAGTTCAAGTATGCAAATTATTAGAATAAGAGAATTTAAACCAAACCAATCACTTTTACAACACATACTATGCTCTCATTTCGATACATATATTACCTATTCCCTACACAACATGAAAAGTTCACCTTCAAAGAAGGGGACTTGAACTCAAGATCTCTTAATCCCAATTTTCAGGGCTTACCACTCCATTAACCTTCCCATATGCAAATAATTGAGGCACAAAGTATATGTTGACATGAGGGCGCATGCCGGCCCCTCATGCCCTCATTTTCTTCTTCTTCTTCATCATGCCCTTATGCTCCCCATGCTCCTTGTTTTTGATAGCCACCGAGAAGCCATCACGGTTCGGTGGTTTCTTAGCCACTAGCCTAGGGTGTCTAACCGATGTTGAGCGGTCAGGAGAAGCCATTACAGTTCGGGTAGTTTCTCGGCGGAAGGAAAGTGTTTGTTGGACGTCCGGTCATTGCCAAAGGCCATGAATCTTGGCGCCGGCATCTGGCGCCCAATGCGTAACCTTTGAGCATGACTTGGTGCATGCGGCGCCTAGGTGTGTCACTTACGGCGTGTTTAGGGTCTTCACGCCTCGGTACATTGTACATAATGACATCGACCGTATGCGGATTGGATGTATAGCATATAGAAATAGCCGTATGCATTCCCTTCGATGCTGCTGAGATGGTCGCCCATGTTCATTCTTGTTGTTTAACGAATGGCATGCACTAACGACATGGGCATCATTTCCATTGAAAACAATGGTCTACATAGGTCAAATCCTTCGTCTACCATTGTAAGCCGCTAAAATATATAAAATTCTCTCGACACCCTAATTGTGTGCCTTCTTACGGTATGCTCAAATACACATTTCAATGCCCATCGAAAACCCCGTTTCGCGTATATTCACGTCAAAAGCCGCTTGATGTATATTCAGCCGCTTCAAATATTATGCTGTTATCCTTCTTGCCTTAAAGGCCTTTGGTATCCCGGATGTAATTCCTCCGACGACGTCCGGATGTAATTCCTCCGACGACGTCAGCCCAGACCAGGAAGGAGGATGTTGCGTGGGCTTATGGTCTAGAGATAGAGGATAAGGACGAACTTGTTGACCTTGCTGGTGGAGGCTCTCCTCTTGGATGTGCCTGAGTTTGTGTCCTTCCATAAAGACTTGGCGAAGCTTTTCAATCCTCATGAGGAACTTGTCTGCTTGATCGATGTGGGTGCTCACGAACCTGTCATGGTGCTCAAGACTCTCGGGCGTGCTCTTTCCCCTTACACCACCAGCTAGCTCACAACGAAATTCACCAGCTGGCTTCCTAGGATTGGGACAAGGCTCAAAGTGGTGATGGGCGCTTGGTCCCTCATTGCTTTGTCAAGAGAGCCCTGAATCTATTGCATGACACCCCACCTTGGGGCTCACGGCCGCCTGCACTACTGGAGTCGATCTTGCGATTTGCCTCGTTCTCTAACCACGAGCTGCGTCGAACTTTCATAAAGGGACCGCAATCTTCACAATGTGGGTGGTGAGCTCTCAGCCACCGCCCTCATGCACATCCAAAAATTGGTTGATGTGGACCTAATTAGAAAACCCTTGGCCTCATTGGAAGGAAGTATTCGCCGTCGGTGTGCCCTCCTGCAAGAGCATGTTGTCATCGGGGATGATGGGACGGGCATGAGTTTTTTAAGGATACGAATTATGACATTTGATCTTGTCGATAATGAAAAGGTGCTTTTCGCTAAGCACTGAGTCGACTTGTGTCACCTGGTGGGAAGCGTGTAGAATACAAGAATTTTGGTTAGTTTTATATGAGAATCATTGATCGGCATTGCACACCCTTTTTTATCATCGATCAGACATTTATCTACCCTTGCAAGGTTTGTGCAAGCTGTACTGTGCTGCAAGGCCTATACGAGGTGCTCAAAGGTTTGTGCGAAGTGTCTCAAGGTGCTGCAAGATGAGGCCACTCTTCACCTCTGTGAATTTTTGAGTAGCAACACAATTCGTGCTGGTGTGATATGCTTTTAAGATCGCTTGGACTGGGAACACATTGAGCGGAATAAGGAAGATCTTACAAGGATTGTCAAAGACATGGCCCTCAACGGAAAGCCTTTATCTAATATTGGGGATGAATTGCATAAAGATGTTGAAACACAGATATCATTCCTATGAGGCAAAGCTGACAATGGGATTGACAGCTTGGAGGCCAGGATTGCCTTCCTCGGTCATAAATCTGACAAAGTGATGCGGACAGTTGAAAATTTCAGTCTATTCCGATCAAGGAGTTAGCACAAGGAGGCTTTCAAGAAGTGAAGACAAGTAAAGCATAAGAAGTGAAGACAAGTGAGGCAATCAAGAAGTCAGCGCAAAGAGGCTTTCAAGAAGTGAAAGACAAGTGAGGCATAAGAAGTGAAGATAAGTGAGGTCATTAAGCACAAGGAGGCTTTGACGAAGTGAAAGATAAAGTGAGGCATAAGAAGTGAAGGTAAGTGAGGTGAACAAGGAGTCAGCACAAAGAGGCTTTGAGGAAGTGAAAGACAAGTGAGGCACATCAACGGAGGCTTTGAGGAAGTGAAAGACAAGTGAGGCACATCAACGGAAGCTTTGAGGAAGTGAAAGACAAGTGAGGCATATCAACGGAGGCTTTGAGGAAGTGAAAGACAAGTGAGGCACATCAACGGAAACATCTGATGCTCAGAGGCTTTCAACGGAAACATCAAAGGCTTTCAACTTTCATGAAGTGAAAGCTTGACCTAGGTAGTGGCAAGGGTCATGGGAGGGTGGGAAATAGTGGCGTGAGGATCATGGCATGGCTACGGGGCTTGTGGCCTCTTGCCCTCCCTTCCACCACAAGTGCAGGGAGCACCCCCCTCCCCCTTCTTCTCTCCATTGTGTCCTTTTTCCGGCTTGGTCTCTTCTCCTAGCTTATTGATGCAGGGGTTTGAGGACATGATGTTTAGGTCAGAAGTGTAAGCATTCGATGTACACACATGTGTGACCGGCATGATGGGGGAGGCAGCGTGAGGCATTAGGCAGCATGGTGGTCTGCGGCCTCTCCAGCCACAAGAGTGACCCCTGTTGTGCAGATATGCTATCTCAAGAGACAATGGCGGTGCAAAGACTCCTTGACATTAAGCAGCTCCCCCCTTCCTCCTTTTCCCCTTTCGCCCCTTGTTTTCCTCCCTTCCTCCCTCCCTCCTCCTCCCTGCCCCTCCCTACCTCCCTGCTCCCTCCATTCCAACTCCCTCCCCCTCTCCCTTTTCTCCCTTTCTCCCGTTGCTATGGTCCCTCTGGAAGGAACTTTTTGTTCATATGGCTTCTCATGAACTTTTGTATTATGAAATGTGACCCCTCAAGAACTTTTGTGCCATGAAATATGGCACCTCATGAACTTTGGTGATATGAAAGGTGGTCCTCATGAACTTTTGTGGTATGAAATATGGCCCCATGACTTTGTTCCATGAAGTATGGCCCCTCAAAGTTCTATATCATTGTGATCAAATTTGTCGTCCCTTGGAAGGTCGCGCTGGACTCCCTCGAGTGAGTTCTTTAGTGCAAGACGTTAATAAAACCTTGAACCTTGATAAGACCTAGGGGAAAGTTAAGTTGGTGCAACCTCTAAAGGCTCACAACCACCAAGACAAGGGCTTCAAAATACGCAGGTTTGCTTGCAGGCTCGCTTTCTCCTAATACACGGTTTCCATCATTGAATTCACTTACATGTCCTTTGGCTATCATGTTCTTCTTGTTCTTTGGCTATCGCCAAGCCCAGCCCCAAGAAAGGGCCTGCCCATCCCTCCCATAGCCTCGCCATGCGCACTCTACTTGTATCGAGGTATAGAGAAGCATACATATATTGCCGTATCTTTCATATTTCGCCATGCAACTCCCCATATCGGCGAATCCATCACCGTGCGCGCGCCATATACGTTTCGAACGAGCGGGGGGGAAGTAAGCATCAGGTCGCTATGGCAGGGCATGGGCATGACATGCCACGGAAGATGTTACACGGGCGAAGCATTTATCGCTTCGGAGATTGAGACGAAGGAAAAGGGAACACGGCGCGATAAAAGTGTCTTTTGCTCGGTTCTGCACACGATATGTATTGTTTACAAGGTAGAGAAGGCAGGAAGAAAAGCTAGTTCCGCGCTGGACATGCCGTTGTTCGTTGCGGGAGCAGTATGGGTTATATAGAAATGCTATCTGGTGGGCGCTAGACGCTAAGCGCTAGTCCCGGTGAGCAGCTGCCGCACATTGATGGGACTGATCTGCTGAGTCCCGCCGGTGAAGAGAGCTGGAGCCAAGAGTCGATTCACATGTTCTGTCGGGTGGAAGGGGTCCCAGAAGATGTAATCCGGTCGGTCAGGACACACGGTTGCCCCGAGGTATGCAACGCAGGGGATGAGGCCGCCGACGGCAGCGCAGCACGGCATGTTCGTCACGTTGAAACCTGCAGCAGCCGGAATCGTCTCAGCCACAAGACGTTGCAGAACGGAACCAAACTGTATGTCTGTCAGTACTGGGCAGTGGGAGGTGCGTACCCTCAGGGGCGGGGTTGTTGATGAGATTGAGCACGAAGTCGTATGTATTTGCGTAGAGGAATGCGGCATCCGGGTACTGGGATCGGAGCTGCTGGAGCAGTCTTTGCAGCCCGGAGTTGAACCCGGAGGCCAGCTGGTTCACCCTGTCGACGCAGGTTCCGTTGGAGCCGTTTTGCTGGATCTGAGACGGGATGCAGCCCAAGGGGCCCAGGCCCACGACCACGAACTGGCGCGCTCCCAGAGAGTATATCGTCTGCAATGTGATCATGAACGGACCCACGTTTTGTGTCAAGATTTCGTGTCGTGCAGAACGGTGGCAGAATGTGAGTCTAGATCTGACCGTGAGTTGCCTGTCGAGGTTGGTGATCAGCAGGTTCTGATAGGCAGACGGCGAGAGGAGGCTTCTGAAACTGAAGGGCAGCAAGTAGTTGTTGATGTAGTCGTTGCTGCCGATCACGATGGTGAACAGGGAGTTGTTTCTGAGAAGGGTTTCTGTGGAGTCGTTTCCGAGCTGCGCCTGGAGGCTTGCGATGGTGTTTTGGAAGAAGGAGATCTGCTCGTCGAAGTTGATGTTCGTGATCTGCATACGGTGGGCAGCATCGGATTCACGACCAGAATGAATGGTGTTCACCAACCCGAGTTCCAGTGCTGCTGCAGAATGCGACTTGCATACTCACATAATTCAGGCCGGTGTCGTTTAGAATGCCCGCTGCTGCTGAAGCGTAGTTCACCCCTTGAAGAATCCCAGGGCCACCGGCTTGAATGTCGGGCTGGAGATAAGGCGGTTGGCTGGTTGCGTAGCCTATGAGTTCAGCTGCATCAACAAGTCCGACCCAACAGTTGAGAATTTCGAAATGCGTGCAACAGATGAATTCCACAACACTCCACACAGCAAGTACTGAGTAGTGCAGTGCGATCGGGTGGTGCCACAATTACAGAGAATGTCCAGAACCGTTTTGCCGTTACAGAATCGGCCCGTTGCGATGCCACCCGGGTAGTCGATTCCGTTGTAGGGGAAGTTTGCCCTGGCCAAAGTGGGGATGTAGTTGTTGTTCCCGACATCCACCAGGGAGTCTCCAAACGTGAACAGAGCTTGAGTCAGCGGAGCTGCACCAGCTCCTGGCCCCGTGCTCATCACCATCACAGCTATCGATAACGAAATGCTGGCCAATCTGGTGGACAGCACCAGTATCGACAGAGTGGACTGCTTGGACGTCATTGTGGCCGGGAAGCCTCGGGACTGCCTCCTGATCTGACACAGCTGCAGGGCACATACTGTCTTCCTGCTCACACTGAGATGCAGTATTACACCTGCAGCCTCACCAGAAAAGGGACCCCGGTTCCTGAAAGCTTTAAGGTGAACTACCTACAGCAGCTATTCAGGCGGTGACTTTGGCCACCACTCCACGAATTTGTGCACCCTGCTCGGGAAGTATCCAATGCGTGCTCCCGCAAACACCGAATTCAAGTGTGCTTGCCGGTGGACAAACCACCAAAGGAGCCGCATTCCCGGAGTGGAAGACGATCGGGCCCAGCTGTGTGGACAACCTGCAACAGACTGTCTGCACACATTATTGCCACCATACTATTTTGCTAAAAGAAGACATTATTGCTCACATACACAATACACGCTTCTACCTTTCCCAAACGCAGTTTTCAAACAATAGTTTTTCCTCGCTTTTCCTCCGGAACACCAGGTTTCTTGCTTCATCCATTCGTTCACGGTCGGTGGGCATTGGTGTTATTAAACGCCAAGGGGTATTGTTGTTGCAAGTTCCACTGACGATTCCAACCCTGCGTGCGTTCTCCACGTTCTTCATTGGGCATTCGGTTCCTTGAGACCTCCAGGTTATTTCACAGTGCTCATAGAGGTACGATCAACCCAAGGCGATTGGACCTCAAAATGGGCATTGTACTTTTCTTGTTTCTCTTCAACGTAGGATTTTAGGACGATTCGAGAAAATAAAAAGGCTCAGGACTAGTATCATCAAACTCTCACCGTGCCATCGTCCAGGGCTTGTGCTCCATTTCCTTGTGCGACGAGAGTGGTGGGTGTGCCCTAAAGCGCTTGTCTCTTCCACCTGGTTAGGGTTTTGAAGAGTTTTGTGCCATGGTTTCAGTATGGTTATCATTTCTTACTCCCTAGATGTTTTTGCACCTAGCAGTGGAGAAAGGCGTCAGTTTGTGGCTAGTGCGGCCTACTGGCTGGTGGGGAGGCAAATGTTGTTTGTGATCTTGGTGGCTTGCCGCACCCTTCATGCCGGATTCCTGGAAACCCTGGGAAAACAAAAGCAAATAAGCCATGTAATTTGTAGCTTATGCACCTATGGGCAACACCTATAACATTTTAATGAGATCATTTTAAACCCGTCTTAATAAAATGAAGTATTGCAGTAACTTCTTAGATCTCTTAGATCTTCTTTGTGTCCAAATGGCTTAGGCCAAATGGACACACATTTATAAGAACGCCGTGATTAAGCATCCTGAGCCTAGATCGGTGATTAAGCATCCTGAGCCTAGATCGGTACTTAGATGGGGTGCCTAAAGGGAGTGGATGCCCTTGGTGCAAGTAGCTTAGGCACACCATGGTACAAGTTGTCAAGTACCAAGTCCCATGACGGAAATCCGTCCTTAGTGGACTCAAATAAAATTCTTCTTCTTCTTCTTCTTAGCGGATTAGGCATCAGGCTCCTGGTTTTAGCAGATTCGGCAATCGGGCGCCCAGTTCTCGTTTCCCTCGACGAAATCAGGCTCCCAAATTCGGACCAACACGGGAAGCAGGGCAAATGGGGTACGCAATGTCGCACTTCGTGATCATTAAAATGTAACCCGGCGCAAATTTTGCCGAGATTGTATAGTCCGGGTCGAACCACTCGTGTCTACAAAAAAAAATGATCCGCTTGAAGCAATGTTGTGCCGCAAGCTGGGTGATCTATGTTACATGAACTGGCAGCAGCAGGCAGGCTAACCTACGCGTCGGGGCTTATCACCCTGCCTGCTTTCCGGAGAGTGTCAATTCGGATATTCCGTCAAGACACGCAACCAACTTCAATGACGGATGTCCCAGAAGGTTGTGATGTCTCCGCCCCCGTTTTACACTCCAGAGGAAAGAATTGTCTTCGACATCACTGCCGAGCTCAAATGGATAATTATGTGCCGCAGACCAGCTGTATCACCTACCTTCGCACCCAGTTCTTGGTCTGATGAGGTTTGGGTTTCTGCGTTGGGTGGTGATGCTTAGCGCGATTCGGTCCACCCTTTGGAAGCTCGTGCAAACCCATCACTTGGACAGTCCGTGACTTCTTGGCTGCAAGGGTCATCCATCCCAAGGGTCACAATGAGGAGTCGATCACCAGCTTTCAAGTCATGCCAAAGCAAAAACCAAAGCCAAAAAAAAGCAACATCCTATCCTCTAAAGCCAAAAGCAGGAGATCTGTGGTGGTTAACCAACCAGCTTCTGCCTCCTCATATCTCTCGTGCAATTTCCTTTTAGCAGCTTCAAGCCTTGCTTGAACATTTGGTTCAGGAGACCTCTGTCTCTGCAAGCAGAAAGCCAGTGTAAGCAAACAGCCCCGCTGGATGGAAATGCAACCAGCACCCCAGAGTGCTTCACATCTCCTGCAAACCATCAGCAACCACAACCACCATGGGAAATCAACTCACCACTGGCTGCGCGGGTTTTAGGTTTTCCACTCTCGGCCTGGGCACGGGCTTTGGCTCAGGCTTTTGTACCTGTGTCTCACTGCTTCGCTTCATATGCGCTCCATTGGAATCTGTCCGCATAGGGTGGTCCTCATCCACACCAGCGTACCCATCACCTATCCTGGACTTGCGAGAGGAAGAATTGCCGAAGTCCTCATCTTCCTCCATGTACTTGGTGCCATTGCGGCTAGAGGCTACTCTCTGAGTGGCATTCGACTTCTGCTGTCGGGGTTCATCATCTCTGGATCGCCTGATATCAATGCTAAAATTTGCCCGTTCTCTATTCCCCCTGACCTCTGGCTCTGGTTCAGGGCTTGATGATACAGCAATTCGATTCCGTCTCTCGACTTTTTTTATCACTCTTGTCGAGGCCTGCGGAGGCACATCCTCAAGGCGGGTCATCGAAGAAGTCTCTGCAGATGGTCGGCGATCAATCTCTTGGCCACTCATATCCCCAGAACCCGCAGCTGAAAGAGACCAGACATTGTTAAGTACAGGTGCCACAATGAGAGGGATTTAAACTGCAAGGACTAAGACAGCAATCGCATAGGGAACAAGCTACGTTCTTACATAATTCATCTTCCGTGAAGTCCAAGAGCTGCATAAACAAAAAGATCGAGTCAGCCCAGAACTAAACATGGAAAGATATCTCCTGCAGTAAAGAGAGCCACAAAGTGCCTTCACTTACTCCATCCAGGCTTTTCCCAAAGTCAACTTCCATTGAACCTGCAGCTAGCAGGGCACCTGCATCCAGAGGAGGGGACGGCAGTCCATGCTCCCCTGCATTCATTTGAGAGGGACCTGCATGGAGCACCGAATGTCACTGCCTTTTTCTCAAAGAGCACGCGCAGACACAAGTACAGGAGGGGGGGAAACTACCTGCTGATACAATGGACCTCTCGCTCTTGACAAACTCCTCAATCACTTCCTTCCAGCCACTGCTATCACGACCCAAACCCGGCAAGCCAGTGAGGAAGGAGAAGCCGCACGGAACACGGCCGCCAAACGAAAATGACATGAATAAACCGCACAAGATAAGCCTGTGGACATATTACGTGACAAGCTGCCGAGCCAATCCGCGCACTTGCTTGCTCCTAGAAAACTTTCTCAAGTCCCTCACTACCTTTCCAATCTCAGTATGCTGCAAAGACAGCCCCAACACATCCGTCAGCTCCATCTTCAGCAGCACCCCAACAGCCAGGCAACGGCAGCAACAGAGCGCACAGGCTCGAAAACGCAGTGCAGTATTCCACGCAATGACTGCACCCATCCTAGAGCACAAGAGCAAGTCTGCAATGCAAGACCTTCAAAATTTCCACCGTGATGGACACGTCCTCCATCCTCCTCAGCAGGCTCAGAATGTCGTCATCCGACTGCACAAAGCATCACAACCCCGTTCAGCGCATCCTCCTGTACTAACCCCACGAAACCACATCCAACCGCCACACCCCAGCCTACCATGCCGGGATCCTGCAGCTTCGCCTTGATATTCGCAATGTCACCCAGCGCCCGCTTCTCAGCATCCAACTCCCGGTCCAGCTCCTCCACCCCCTCGTCGAAGTCGTCGTAGCCTAGAGGCCCAGGGCTCCCCGGCTCCGGATCTCGCAGCCCATCCTCCTGCTCCTCCTCCGCCTCCCTCACCGGCACCGGCTCCGGCTCCGCCTCCACTTCCCTCCCCCTCACCCTATCCCGCTCCTCGCCCGCCTCCTCCTGCTGCCGCCTGCCCCCCCTGGCGGGCGCAATCCGGGAATCCTGCGCCACCGGCCTACCCGCAGCCTTGGCAACCGCGCCATTAGCCCTGGCAGGAGGCAACGAAAAGAGCTGCTCCGCATACGAGTCCCTCCTCCTCCGCAGCTCCTCCGGGTGCTCCGCAGCCGCAATCCCTATCAGCTCCCGCAAGGCCGTCCATATATCCTCCCCGGATTCCCTCACCAGCCTCCGCCATTGCCCCATCCTTCCTGCTCCCCCGCCCCCGCAGATCCACCGATCCCCGCCCACCCTAACCCTGCAATTGCGCCTCCTGCAATTCCTCGGAATCATTGGCAGCTGCTGCATGCGCTCCTCCACAATTCCCCAATTTAGTCCCCAGGCACCAAATCACCACACCCACGCCGTGGCCGGAGGAGCAGCGCAGACACAATCAATCCCGCACAGGACATCGCGCGACCCCGGCCCGGCCCCGCCCCGCCCGGCCCAGCCAGCCTCAATTGCGGCCTCCTTCCGCGCAATTTCGCTGCAGCAGTCGGCGGGGCGCGGGAATCGCAGCGTCCAATCCAGGGGGGTCGGGGAGGGAGGGGAGGGCTGGCCAGGGGTGGCAGGAGGCCGGGCGAGGGCGACTCTACCCAGCAGACCCCGTGTTGTCGCGAGACGCGGAGGAGGGGAGGAGGGGAGATGGAAGGAAGCGAGTCGACTTCTCTGATCTGCTTCTTGGAAGGAAAGGGAAGGGCCGAGGGAGGCGTGAGGAAAGCGAAAGGAAAGGGGGGAGGCGGAAAAGAAAAGATGCGGAGAGGCGGGGCGTAGCGCCTCGTGGTCGCGAGGTCCGCCGGGGCCCAGTCAGATGACATGTAAGATATGGGGCAATGGGCATGGGCATGGGCATGCCGCCCGGTCCGTGCCACGGACCCCTCGCCTCCTCCAACTTCTTTACATAAATGCCATATGTGGAATCGGGACAGCGGAACCGCGGAACCCTGCACTGCCGTGTCCACACGGCCAGTCCTGTGGCCGCCGCTGCCCCTTGCCCTAATTTTGTTCCCACACCCTCGCGTTCTCTTCCTTTCACCTTCCACCACCTAGCTCGTCACTCTTCCATAAACGCCACGCCCTCACCTCTTGGTGCCTGCCACACCTTTGCTATTATTAGACCTACTTCGCTTCCGCTTCTGCTACCTACCCCATCGGGCAGCACTCGCCACTGGGATAAGGTTGGGTCCGAGTGTCCTCACCCCAACGGGATCTCCAAGTTTTGGTACCTACAATAAAATACTTACAAAATCAAAAAAAATACGGCTACCGTGATACATTCAATTAGGTATCTTCTTTTCCTCAATCATCGTTGTTACGAGGAGAAAAATCAAAACAAGTAGTATTATGATAATGTTCATAATTCTCAAACTAGGTCATTAAATTTAAAAATATTCTCCTTGACTTCTTTTAAATCTTTTATGAAGGTATAATTTTGTAAAAAATAGAATTGAACATCAGTCTCGTAAACAAATAGAAAAACAAAAAAGAAACATAAGGTTCAATGCTTGAGTGTTTGCTCGTCTCTAGATATGATATTGGGCACACTTATCCCCTTCAATTTTTCTACATCCATCTTGAGTGATATGACACTGGTTATCTTACAGGTTATGTCTTTGATTGAATAACTCTCTTTCATACTTCATTACCATTAAATTGTCTTTGATTGAGTAACTCTTTTTCATACTTCATTACCATTAAATTGTCTTTGATTGAGTAACTCTTTTTCATACTTCATTACCATTAAATTGTCTGGAGCGCAAGGCAATGATATTCGTATCGCAACAGCAAACCGATCCTTAAAGGATTCGAAGCATGGAGATGGCGCTAAGGCAGTGGCACGCATGAGCAATTAACTGTACGTGAAGAACTGATTTTATTGAAAGCAGAAACTAAATTTTGTATAGTGTATGAACAGTAATTCTAAATAATGTCTTATACTATATAACTTTGGTATGAACGGTTATTCTAAATAATTTTGTAAAGTATATAACTTTAGGATAACATCTTAAATTATTTAACTAGTTTCATAATCAAATATAATGTAAATGGATTTCTAACACTCCCACTCAGTTGAGAATACTAGTAGGGTAAACAAAAATACAAATTGGGTGTATTTTCAGTTATATAAATAATAAGAAGTCTCCCATTATTTACATGTTTGTAAGATTTAATCTAAAAATGCATATGTTTTTGGTTAGAAGAGCATGTGTCAATTCATGGAAGCAATTTGAGCACACAGATTGAGACAATTTTGAAGGCAAAGTGCTTAAATTCCTTCCATGAATTTATACTTATTCTTTAACTACAATGTTACCTATATTATAAATAGATTGTATCAGTAAAGAGCGCTAATATGTATATCTACATAGCAATGTTGATCATTTTAATAAAAATTACTAGTCATTTGTTCGGTGTGTTCAATAAATTATAGAGAATGCATGTTCTGTGCGTTGATACTGCCCAGTGCTCCTGTTGTTGTTGTCCTAATGTGATGCAGGTTGTAAGGAGGAGAATAATCATCCCTGCCAACATCTTCATAAATAGTCCATATGCACCCTGGGATAATAGTATTGAGATAATATTTACACATGATATTTTATAGATTCTAATTATTAGATTTATATTTTTTTTTCTCAGCACCATAGGCACTTATGGAAAATGTGTTTTGTGTGTCCTAAATATTCCTCATAACGAACACAAGCAATCCAAATCATGTGTATTCCGTAGCAGGTGAGGCGCAGCCTCATATGGACAGAACGCTCTTACATATCAATAGGCGGTTGACTATTTTGAGATAAAAGAGGAATTAACTCCAGAATAACATGACATTAGGCAATTTTTTTGGACTGAAATGTTGAAGTTAACTTAAGTCTGCCCAATAGCGCTAGGGTGTGTTTTTAAGCTGGAGGTTTGGACTCTATGTCCATCATACCTAAACATCTCACATGTTTCCTATGTAATTCATAACCCAAGGATTTTGTTAATAGATTTGCAACCTTATCTTGTATTTGAATATAACTAATGTCCATAGGTTTATCCTCTAACTTTTCTATCATGTAATGATATTTAAAAACAATATGTTTTGTTCTGGAATGAAAGATAGGGTTTCTAGCTAAATGGTTCCTTAGCTAGCACTGAACAAATGTGTAGGTTTTAATTAAGGATGCTCGAGGTCACTCAAAACTAACCTACTCCATACTATGTCGTAAGAAACTGAGATCAATACTCTATACTCTGACTCAGTACTAGACTAGGCTATAGTTGGTTGTTTCTTACTTGACCAAGATATGGGAGCTCCTCCCAAGAGCAATACGTAATCTGATACGGATTTGTGTGTCTCGAGATCACCAGCATAGTCGGCATCAATATATACTTTTAATGTTAACTTCTTTATGTCTGGTGTATGCATGAACATCAATCCTGTGTGCACAGTCCCCTTGAGGTATGTGAAAATGCGCTTCATTGACATCCAATCTTCATGTCCAGAGTTCTCCAGGAATTGTGAACAGGAGCTAACGTCAAAAAATATATTTGGTATTGTAAAATTGCTTAAGTACATAAGAGTGCCAAAAGATGTTGTGCTACGATATTATGAAGAGAATCATACACTTGCTCGAAGCAATGCTTAGATCAAAACCTCCAAGATAACCGAAGAATAAAATGCTCTTGATGTATATCAATAGCATGCTTGTCTGGATCGAAATGAAACTGCATTCCGAGTAAAAAAACTCAAGTGACCATGGTTAGTCATCTGTAATCTCAAGATTAGGACAACTTTGATCTTTGCCATAAAACTCAGTCAAGTACAAAATACAAATGTGTCATTCGAAAAATTAGAATATGCATGGATTACATGGGCCTCAATGCAGTAACATTGAGAAATAGGTTTTGAATACCATGCATTAAAGAGATCATGGACAATCTTGTTAGTGTTTAGCAAGGTGGACTTAAAATCTGGCTTGCACCATATTTGATCAAGGGTGGGAATGAATTCACGTTAGTGTTCAGAACGCGCCGCGGGAATCACTAGTAAAATTATTTTGCTCGAAGCGTCAAAGAATATCTATTTGATCCTTAATGTACATAGCCTATTTGATAATAATATATAGATTGGTCGACATGTATACATATATATCTAGATTAAATTTAAAAATGAATATTAGCATCGTTAAAACATCACTTATTGATTCCTTGAATTATGAGAAAATCAAGAAACTTTGATGCTACTTAGTCTAGAGGTATAAGTAAAATCTAGATATGCACTTTGCTTTAGTTAGAAGAGCATGTGTCAATTCATGGAATCAATTGGAGTAGACACATTGAGACAATCTTGAAGCTAAATTGCTCAAATTGCAACTACAGCGTCTCCTACCTTACAAATAGATTGTATAAGTACAGAGCGCTAATATACACATTGAAATAGAAATGTTGATCGTTTTAATAAGAAAATCTAGTCATTTGTTAGGTGTGTTCAATAAATTATAGAGCACGCATATGCCAATAACATTCTCAATCCCACACATCCAACACAAAATACTCACTCACGTAGACATCTGTCACAACAAGTGACCAGCTTGGATCCAGACAGACTCGGGACACGGCGCCTGCCGCGAGGGAACCCGGCTAGGTATTGAACCGGGTACCCACTCAAACCTCGTTCGAGCAGTGCGTGAGAACCAGCGGGATCCGTAATAACGCGTATATGTATAAATAGATTAATACATAATTAGGTAATTAGAAGGAGTAGAAACGTGTAAAGAACCCCATAACCGTAGACATAGTCCGTTACCACAGGGGTTCTTGGCCTGAACGCAGCCAAGCCCTTATGTACCCACAAATCGTGAAGATAGACAGCCATTCCTGGACTCAGTTTCCAACCTCCCGGAGCCGATCAAGCCCGTGGAGTGTTGCATTTGGTATCAGAGCCATCGATTCTGTAAGCAGCCAGATCCTGCTGTCGGAACCCTTGTGGCACGGCCAAACATGAGTGACCACGTCTCACCACGCATGATGGAGAGACGGATCTCTAGCGGCAGTGAAGATGAATTGCTGCTAGAGGGAATCGGCGACAGGGTGCGCCAGAGAGGTAGGCAAGCGCCCACCTCAGCTAATCATGGGAGGCTGACCGGTTTGCAGATCTTGGGACCGGCGCCTGCAGAGGAAACCGAAGCGCAAGTGAGAAGACGCCAGAAATTGGCCCAACGGCGTCAATCCCAAGCAGAGGTGGCTGCACGATTACCTGAGGAGCTCAGCGACCCCGAGGTGCCCGTCGGAACGGCAGAGTACACCACCGAGCCAATCCCGCGCCGACGAGGCAGGCCAAGGAAGAAAATCGGCTCCACGCACCAACAGGTGGATGAGCCGGGTCTTTCGCAACGCCCATGAAATCATCGCAATGGAGACACAGACGCATCACACCTGCTAGAGGCCCTCCGGTGCCAGCTTGAAGGACGCACCGCAAACTTGGAGAGGACCTACGAGGGCGTGTCCGAGACATTAGTCTCACAGGGACACCGGATGCAGACTGTGGAACAGGCACTGGATCGAGTAGAGACTCGCTGGGAAGAAGGCCAAACACGTCGAACTGGTGTCTGCAAGCCGGCGATCCCCCAAGCCCGCCCCACGCCGGTGAGACGATTTTGACACCTCTCGCCCAGATCCGGCAGTGCTTGCGCCTGGCCGTTCCGGCCCGCCAACACGCGACACGGTCACCCCTACACTGACCCATAACGCCAATCAACGGAGTATGGAGAAGACGACGTCCGCGGAGCCCACGGGACCAGCACGGAGCACGGAGGAGGAAACTCTGCGAAGGCTGGTGGTGGAACTCTTACCTGGGGAATGCGAAAACAAGGACATCAAGACCCTGGTCCGACGCCTACAGCTCCTCAGATACGAGCACTGGGAAGCTTAGAAGGGTAAGGCATACCAGGAGCAAATCGAGTCGCAGGGGGACGAAGCCATCTTCAGGCCGCGGGCACAGCTTGACAAGGAACTGCAGCGGAAAATCAGGACAACCACATTGAATGGGAATGAGAAGGATGCCCAGGCAGTACACGATTGGCTAGATAAACTGGACAAATACCTGAATGCGACTGAGAAGGACGATCAGCAGAAAATCCAATTTTGCGTGATGTCTCTGGAGGGTTATGCCTACCGATGGTGGAGGCAAAGGGAGAAGCAAGTGGAACTAGGAATGGAGATGCCGATCTACACTTGGCCCTCCTTCTGTCAGACATTCCTTGAACACTTCTTGCCTGTTAATCATCGGAGAGAACTCTACCATCAATTCTGGAAAATACAACAGCAAGGTACGGTTCAGGAATATTGTGACAAGTTTCTACAGCTCACCCTGGATATGCCCCGCTTGGACGAAGAACAGAAGATAGAACGATTCATCGATGGGTTGAAGTACGACTTACGTGCCGACGTGAACCAGACTGCTCCCAGCACGCTAGTCGATGCCATGAAGACGGCAATCAACTACGGCTGCAACAAGTACAAGCATCTCAACACCGCTTACCCAAACAAGCCGAGGTGGGGCCAATCAGCGAGTGTGGCAGAGAAGAGGCCCGTTTTCAAGATCCTAACAGAAGAGGACAAAAAGAAGTATCATGAGAAACATATGTGCTTCACATGCACCTCTACAGAACACGGGATCCAGAGCCTGCCCTCATCGAAAGGAGTTCATCAGTTGGCTAAAGGAAACAGGTCAGACCACACGTACCCCTCTTGGTTCGAGCTCTAACGTCAAGAGTGGCCATTCGGTGAAGACGGAGGAAGTGGTTTTGGAAACCCGGAAAATGGTTGCGTCTTCTAGCAAATTGTGCCATGGTTGTAGTGGGTCTGCAGGTTGCAACCTGGATCATGTGCCAATCAAGTTGTTAGTAGGTCTCAATGGTGTGGCTGCAACGAGTCTGTTAGACTCCGGAGCCAGCCACCATTATATCTCTCGAGCAGCGGCAGAGAAAGCAGGGTTGCATATCAGGGACACAGGATACGTGTCTACAATTATCACAGCACTCAACGGGCGTGACACTGGTGAAGAACAGTGTACTGAGGCAAGAGTTACCTTCCCAGGTGGCTATGCTGAAGTGCTGCAGTTCACTGTGATGCCGACTCTCTGCCATGACCTGATAATCGGCAAGCCCTGGCTCGCCAAACACTCCAACAAGTTGGAGATAGATTGGGCACGAAACATAGTTAGGTTGAGCGTAGAACAGCAACAACATGTAATGAAGGGAGACAAATATGTCCCCGACAAACACTTGTTTGCAGTGTCAGCTCTAAATAAAGCCAGGCGATTTACGTATGTGGCGGCTCAAGAAAGTCCCGCCTTAGAGGCACAATGAGTCTAGGGCTGGCGGAGAAGGATGAAGCAGCCTTACCCCAAGAGACGAAGGACCTGCTTAGTGAGTTCCTGGACATCTTCGAACCGCCCTCAGAACTGCCCCCACGCCGGGCAATTGACCATGCCATCGAACTGGTACCGGGTCACAAACCTGTGAGTATCCCGCCATACGAGCATCAGCATCAGAAAGCGAAGAGATAAAGCGGCAGGTGGATGAATTCTTACAACAGGGATTCGTCCGACCTTCCGTATCTCCCTTTGGTGCTCCCGTGCTACTAGTTGGAAAACCGGATGGAGGATGGAGGCTGTGCATCGACTACAGAGGCCTGAATAGAGCCACAGTTAGGAATGTCTATCAGATGCCGCGGATAGATGAAATCCTGGATCTATTACATGGGGCCAAGTACTTTACCAAGGTAGATCTCCGCTCTGGCTTCCATCAGATTCGGATCCGGGAAGGCGACGAATACAAAACCGCGTTCCGGACTAGGCATGGACACTTCGAGTTCATAGTAATGCCCTTTGGTCTTACCAACGCACCTGCCACTTTCCAATGCCTAATGCAGGAGATATTACGTCCCCTGCTAGGGCATGGTGTTGAGGTCTTCCTCGACGACATCCTGATCTACACAGCAACGCCACAACAGCATTATGAACTCGTGAGAAGAGTATTTAACCTTCTGCGAAAACATAAGCTGCTAGCAAAACGGAGTAAGTGTGTATTCATGAAGGAGGAGTGCGAATACGTGGGTCACCTTATCAGCCTCGAGGGAATCAAAGTGGATACTCGCAAAATCAAAGCAATCTCCGAATGGACCTTGCCCAGGACATCACACAGCTGCGTGGTTTCCTTGGCATGGCGGGTTCTACCGGAGATTTATCAAGGACTTTAGCAAGATCGCCGTTCCCTTGACTGATGCCCTCCGCCAGTCTGCGAGTAAGGAGCTTCAGCTAGGTAAGGATGCTGAACAAGCATTCCTCACTCTTAAACAAGCTCTTAGTTCAGCACCCATCCTGGCAGTTGCGGACCCCAAATCTCCTTACACAGTGCACACCGACGCCTCCGACTTCGCTATTGGAGCCATTCTCTCTCAGAATGGCAAAGCCATTGCTTATGAATCTCGGAAGCTACAGGGTGCCCAGCTGAATTACGCGATACATGATAAGGAGATGCTTGCCATAGTACATGCAATGAAAACATGGCGACATTATTTGCTTGGCCAGAAGTTCATATGCCACACTGACCATCACTCATTACAACACTTTTTCAGTCAGCCTAACCTGAATGCCCGGCAACGTCGGTGGTCGGAATATTTGGCAGATTTCAACTTTGAAATCAAGTACGTTACAGGGCCTACCAATGTGGTGGCAGACGCCCTCAGCCGTAAAGCTTGCTCTCTCATGACTACCGCTTGGACACCATCGTCGGTCGAGTCCCTCCCACTGGACCCTGCGTTATGGGCGACATACCAACAGTTATTGACAGATGCTCAGACAGGCGTACCCACTAGCCTCATGCAGGAATACACCATCAAGGATGCGTGTTTGTATAGGAAGGGACGCCTGGTCATACCTCAGCAGCTGCCGTATGTGAGGAGAGCCATTCTCCACGACCTACATGACAGCCCCATCTCTGGACATCTCGGCATAGACAAGACATATGCACAGGTGAAAGAGCATTTCTATTGGGATGGCCTCCGAGCTGATACCATCGATTGGGTCCGCTCCTGCACATCCTGCCAGCAAGCAAAAACCGAGAATCAGAAACAACCCGGCTTGTTATTACCCCTACAGATACCAGCAGGTAGGTTCCAGTCCATTTCAATGGACTTTATTACGCATCTGCCCCGAACTCGATCTGGCAAGGATAGTATATGGGTGGTCATGGACCGTTTGTCCAAGACATGTCACCTCATCCCGACCACAGCCACGGTTTCAGCAGCAAAATTGGCCCAGTTGTTCATCAGGGAGATTTTCCGTCTACACGGAACCCCGGACAGTATTGTGTCCGACAGAGACACGAAGTTCACTTCAGGGTTTTGGAGGACCTTCACCGAAACACTGGGTATACAGCAAAACCTCTCCTCTTCATGCCACCCTGAGTCAGATGGACAAACGGAAAAACACAATCAGGTCCTGGAAGACATGTTACGACACTTCACCCACGAGAAGCAAGGACAGTGGGAACCAATGTTGCCATTATTGGAATATGCGTACAATACCTCTCGTCACGCTGCCACAGGCGTTGCTCCCTACAAACTTCTCTACGGTGAGTGTCCGCCTCCCCGGTTTGTGGCCCTCACAGAGACAATGCCATGGTGCAGCTGAACTGGCGGAAGACGTCTTCCATGAGATTCAACAAGCATTCCTCACTCTTAAACAAGCTCTTAGTTCAGCACCCATCCCGCAGCTATGGACCCCAAATCTCCTTACATAAAGGCACACCGACGCCTCGACTTCTATTGGAGCCATTCTTCTCGAATGGCAAAGCCATTGCTTATGAATCTCGAAGCTACGGTGCCCAATTAATTACGATACATGATAAGGAGATGCTTGCCATAGTACATGCAATGAAAACATGGCGACATTATTTGCTTGGCCGAAGTTCATATGCCACAATCGACCATCACTCATTACAACACTTTTTCATCATAACTTGAATGCAACGCTTGGTCGGAATATTTGGCAGATTTCAACTTTGAAATCAAGTACGTTACAGGGCCTACCAATGTGGTGGCAGACGCCCTCAGCCGTAAAGCTTGCTCTCTCATGACTACCCAGTTGGACACCATACGTCAGGTCAGGGAGTCCCTCCCACTGGACCCTGCGTTATGGGCGACATACCAACAGTTATTGACAGATGCTCAGACAGGCGTACCCACTAGCCTCATGCAGGAATACACCATCAAGGATGCGTGTTTGTATAGGAAGGGACGCCTGGTCATACCTCGAATTGCAGCTGCCGTATGTGAGGAGAGCCATTCTCCACGACCTACATGATGCCCTATCTCGACATCTCGCATAGACAAGAGACATATGCACGGTGAAAGAGCATTTCTATTGGGATGGCCTCCGAGCTGATACCATCGATTGGGTCCGCTCCTGCACATCCTGCCAGCAAGCAAAAACCGAGAATGAGAAACAACCCGGCTTGTTATTACCCCTGCAGATACCAACAGGCAGGTTCCAGTCCATTTCAATGGACTTTATCATGCATCTACCCCGAACTCGATCTGGCAAGGATAGTATATGGGTGGTCATGGACCGTTTGTCCAAGACATGTCACCTCATCCCGACCACGCCACGCCAGCAAAATTGGCCCAGTTGTTCATCAGGGAGATTTTCCGTCTACACGGAACCGAGACGATATTGTGTCCGGCGAGACACGAAGTTCACTTGTGGTTTTGGAGGACCTTCACCAAACACTGGGTATACAAAGAAAACCTCTTCATGCCACCCTGAGTCAGATGGACAAACGGAAAAACACAATCAGGTCCTGGAAGACATGTTACGACACTTCACCCACGAGAAGCAAGGACAGTGGGAACCAATGTTGCCATTATTGGAATATGCGTACAATACCTCTCGTCACGCTGCCACAGGCGTTGCTCCCTACAAACTTCTCTACGGTGAGTGTCCGCCTCCCCCCGGTTTGTGGCCCTCTGCACAGAGACAATGCCAAGGTGCAGCTGAACTGGCGGAAGACGTCTTCCATGAGATTCAACAGAAACGTAAGAAACTGACAGCAGCCCAAGACCGCTACAGCAAATCGGCTAACAAACATCGGCGGGACGTCACCTACAACGTGGGACAACTAGTCTGGCTCCGAATGAAACCACACCGATACCCGTCACTGGTCCAACCGAAGAACAAGCTCTCCTACCGATTCGCCGGCCCATTCCGTATCTCCCGACAAGTGAACCCGGTGGCCTTCCAGCTTGAACTACCAGCACATTGGCGGATATGCCGCACTTTCCATGTATCCATGTTGAAGCCGGTGGTTGAGCGTCCGCCTCACCTCAAGCCACCATCCGACGGGATGCAGGTACCTCATGACCCTGCACCCCACCTTTCTGACACCTCTCCTCAGGCCCCGGAGGCGGCTCCCAACCCAACAGCCCAGCAAGGTGACCAGCTTTCAGCACACGAACCCGACAGGATATTACAGCACCGACATAGGAAACTCCGCACCCGTACCATCACTGATTACATGGTAGGATGAAGCGGTGAATCAGATGACCTCGCCTCTTGGGAAACCGCCGAGTGGTGCCAACGCTTCCCTCAGCTCCGCGCAGCCCTCAATGGTCAGGAGGACCCGACCATGCTTAGTGGGGGAGAATGTCACAACAAGTGACCAGCTTGGATCCAGACAGACTCGAGACACGAAGCCGCCACACCGCGCAGGAACCCGGCTAGGTATTCAGAACCCGGGTACCCACTCAAACCTCGTTCGAGGCAGTGCGTCGAGAACCAACGGGCAGGATCCGTAATAGCAGCGTATATGTATAAATAGATTAATACATAATTAGGTAATTAGAAGGAGTAGAAACGTGTAAAGAACCCCATAACCGTAGACATAGTCCGTTACCACAGGGGTTCTTGGCCTGAACGCAGCCAAGCCCTTATGTACCCACAAATCGTGAAGATAGACAGCCATTCCTGGACTTAGTTTCCAACCTCCCGGAGCCGATCAAGCCCGTGGAGTGTTGCAACATCCTGTGTAAAAGGCATAACCTATTCCTCAAAAATGAAATGGAATCTCAATGGAATGACAACTGCCAGATTCAAAAACATGGTTGAGTATTCGACTTTTGGAGCATTAACGTATTATTTATGCCACTTAGGCGCAGTGTCCATTTATTTGGGAGTAGCTCACCAACCTACAGGACACATCAACCACAAATTAGCCTAAAACATTTAGAATCCTAATAGCTATGCACTTAGAAACAACCTGCCTATTAAAAAACTTTGTTTTATAGATTTAAAGCAGATAAGCCAACACCATGTTGTCTCCTAGTATAAACTTATACGTCCAAGGAACACAAATTCGATGGACAACAACTCAGTTTCTCAGTGTGAAAATTTAGAATCACTAAGTCTTATTTTAAAGAGTATAACTTTAGTTTGGGTAGAAAAACAAACTAAGTTGGATCTCTACGATCTCCGACTCTTCAGATCACCCATATTTTCCTATTTATCTAAACCCGTTCGCACCAAAATCGACAAAGCAGAAAAAAAAATATTTTCATCGGCAATACTGCAAAAATAAATAATAGTGAGAGGAAAGATCAACAATGTTATACTCTTTGATTTCATCAGAGTAGCCAATGAAGGTGAGCTTTTTGGCTTTGTCATCCTACTTTCTATGGGTGTTATCTGAGACATGCATACGGACAGGCTGAGCCGCCAAATATCGGGTACCTATACGACTCATAGGTTGGTTGGTTTGTGATTAACAAACAATCTCAAGCACACCTTGTTAGGATATGTGAATTTCAGTCTTAATTGAACCAGCATTCTTCTAACAACGTAACTTCCAATAATAACTTCAACATTAACTTGACTCCACACCAATGTGGAGTCAATGTGTTGTCAGCAAAGATCGCTAGATAGTTATTCAGCAATGTGCAATGACAAGGGCACTTTAACAAGCCAGTTGAAACAAAAGCAATGGACACAGGATGCACCAACAATATCGACAATATCAGGCTGGGCATGGGAAGGCGAGCTCGCGTGCTGGGGACCAGTACGCGCGCTCGCCCGCTTGTCGCTACATGCAGGAACGATCTCCAGCATACATTCGGTTGCAAGCGCTGATACTATGAAGAGAATCAAGGACTTGCTCAAAGGATCTTAAGCATTCATTCTCATAATAGAAAGTACATAATATTTATATGAAAGTTTGTTATAACCACTTCTAGCTCTAGAGATTAAATAATCTTAATTCTAGGGGTTTAATAGAGCCATAATGAATAATGCCTCAATATATGATGTATTTTATCAATTCAGGACAATCCCACACTATGTGAAATGGAGTAGAGGTATTCCTAGATGACATTCCACATACAGATATACGTCACATTGGTCTGAAAAGTAATGCTATTATTGTAGAAGTACTAGCGGCTGATAAAAAGAAGCAAATGTAGCTTCATGAGTGCCTATGTGGAATACTTAGGCTATAATATGAATGTCGAGGGTATAAGCATGGATCCTCAATAGATTAATTAATCTGGCTATCACTAAATGTACGCTACCACAAATCAGCACCCAACTTTGGACTTCCTAAGTTGGGCTAGCAAGATTTTATTGGCAATTCATCAAATTCAACACGATTGCCTTGAAACAGTAAGCTAATATATATGTTCAAGGCTACATGATGGCTTATATGTATATGATGGCATATATATATCAAGGTGCATGAGATTAACAGCGATAGTCTCGCGCGGAAGAACTCTCATGTAGAATTTAGGGCCACCTCATGTGGTGGGACCTAGTGATGATAAACATTCATGTGGTGAGATCGTACATAATTAAAGCTTGTCTTCCTACAAACTTAAAGCGTATCTACTTTATTTCATAAGTGAATTCTAAGATAGATTATTTAATTTTTAAATCATTGATAAATCAAGAAAATTCGATGCTACTTTTTTAGGGTCATAAGTCAAATCTACCTTATTCCTATGCTTTTGGTTATAAAAAGATATGTCAAGTCCTTGAAGAGATAGTGAAGTCATTTTAGAGATGGTTTTTTAATCGTTAATCAAAGAACTTTCTTACTACTTTAACCTTAACAGGAAGAGGGAGCTTAACAATGGGCTTTGCAGGATGCCTCGATGCTTTGCAGGATGCCTCGCTTTGCTTGGTGCATGACCGCTCCCCTTCTACTTTGTTAAATAATTCTATATTACCTACACATTGTTAAACACCAACTTGAGGTTTCTGCGTAGTTAACTGTTATAACCGTTCATCCCTTTTGTGAACTTGTTGTTCTTTAAGCACAATCAATTGTATGCTATGAAGCACATGTGAGTGTTGTATAAATTTATGTAAAAATTTATCATGGTATCAGAGCATGCAATGATATGATCTTGGGCGCTATGCCAGTGGACGCACGTTGCTTATTTTCTTGGATTAATTGATAAAAAATTATGGGAATTCATACTCACCTAGTAGATCAAACTTTTGTCTGCCCTCAACATCACGGAAACCAAAAAAAGAGGTCACGGAAACCAAAAAAAGAGGTCAGATTCACTCACTCACCCACCAGCCCTGCCAAGTGGTGAGAACCTCTCTACCGTATTGAAGACTTTTGTAAAGTCTCTAGCCCTATAAGTTCTAATTATGAGGAGACACTTGTATGATCGATTGTCATTTATGTCATGCCAACATAGTTGTCAATCCCCGTTATGAACCTCAATCCTATAGTGTGGCCCTCAATTGATTTTAAGTAGTGACTGAAATAGTTGAGCTAGACACGCTCCATCCAACTTGGCAAATCTAATTTTCTTTCTTAGATTGGTTTCTTTTTTACAAAATCTTATGTATATAAGAAAAATTGGGCTTCGTCTACTCCTAATACTTCCACTAAATTGAAGAGTTTTCCCTCCTTTAAGCTATGTTTCCAACTTTCTAATTCATTTATTGCGTAACAGGTTGATTGTTCCCAAGTGCGTGTCACTATTGTTGATATTGAATATTGGACGTCCTTATTAGATTTCACTAGCAGCACTGATTTTCCGTTCTCTTTTTCCTTTTGTATTCTCGTCAATAATTCATTGGTTTTCCCACTTAACATGGATCCAAGGATGAATAACTTTCCGCACGTGGTTCATCATCATTCCTTGCGTTTATACTTTGCTCAAGCCATTAGAAATGTTAGTTCATCATAGGCGCCTAAGCTAAGCCATTCTTTTGATAGTCCTTCGCTGATCTGTGGCTATGTTCCAAGATGCATTCTCATGACTTGCTTTTGATCTAAACATCATACAAGAATACAAGACTCCAACATAATCAAAGTGATTCAGTTGCTTAGTTCACGCTTAAATTTCATATTTAAGTTTACAAAATAAAGAAATTTGTAAGCCACAAGATCTATACATCAAGCTTTGAAACGCGCAAAAATTGTCAAAAGAATGCTCCTCTGTAGTGCCCTCATACTACTTTAAGGCTAAGGTGCATAGGTACAGTCTACGGATACTTGTTGTTTTAGTTAGAAGAGCATGTGTCAATTCATGGAAGCAACTTGATCGATGATAAACATAGTTTAGTGTCCTAACAAATTACTCTCCATGGGCTCCAATCGAGAAAAAGCCATTGCCTTCTCAAGATACCCTGGTGGGGTATTTTGTGGTCATCGATGCTCTATAATCTTTATCTCAATTGGACCATAGTAACCTATGGTGGCCAACGGTCGAGCTCCACAACTAGACTTTTATGCCAGATCTGGAGCATCATTTTACTAAGTGGCCAAGTGCTCTGACGACCACGAAATATCAACCTAGGGGAGTGGCACCACGCAGGTTTTCTCCTTCTATCTCACCCAGTCAAGTGGAATTGGCACTGTCCTTGGGGGTGAGATAAGAGCTAGATCGGCGTAAAGCCCCTGTGGAAGGTTACAATAATGTAGGAGCATTCGTTCTTTGGCGAATCCTTCATATCTAAAAGTTGGCATGTTTGCAACAATAAGCTGTGACAATTCACAACTCTATTTTCTACTAGCACGGCACACAAAATCAATCTCCCATGTACTCACATCCAATGTATTGGTTCATTGATGCTGCAAGTATACAAAATCCTTTGGCTGGAATTTCCTAGCCTTTGGCTTTTGTGAGCTACCTTTGGCGAAGGCATATCCCAATTGATCTCTATGGTGTGCGTAAACTAATTAATGCGATGTTTGGCAAAACAAGATTAGATCCTAGTGTGAAGGGACCAGCACGAAGGTTTGGAATATGTTGCAATGCTAATTCAATGGACTCAACTTGAATGGGATTAAAGATAGCAAGCAGACTACGTTCAGCAATTTTGATTTTATGTCCTTGATTATGAGACTTACTCAAAATTGAACCAATAAAGTTGGAAATTTTTGCAGAGAGGTAAATGATCTCATCAATGCGTAAATCTGCTATATTTGAGCGTTGCAATTCGTGGGTCTTATTATTCTCCTTTTGCTTTGCAGCCTTACATGCTCTCCAAAGTCTATGCTTAATTGAACATGAAGAATCCATAGCCATTTGGAGAGAATTGAATGCACAAATTGTGCATTATATAAAAGTGAGCATAATAAAGCTGTTGCCGAATATGAAGCCTCCTCGCTGCATATCTACCAATTAGGAGATGTTAGAGTAGAATAGGCATAGCAGAGTTGATGAATTCGTAGGCAGGATATCGCATGCTCAAAAATCAAGAGCAAGGTGCTCTGATACTCTGATGAGAATCATAGCTTGCTCTAAGATGCGCTTAGCATTGATTATGATGCTTGAAGGAAGTGTTTATATAGTACAAATGGTTATAGGTTGTTGTAACCGATATAACCGATATAACAACTAACTACTTAAGTAACTTTCTAAGAGACTACTTCTAGCACTAGCAATGAATTAATTATTAATTTTAGGGATTTATAGGTGCACTAGCGAATAGTGCCCTAAATAGGTATATATTTTATCATTCTTTGACTTCAAGATGTAGGAAGTGACAAAATGTGTTTTGTCATCTATGAAGGTCAGGAAATACCGTCCTCCACCGAGGGACTCCTTAGACAAAGGCCTGTTATGGAGTGAAATATTATTAATTTGTCTCTTATAACGCATTTGCACTTTCATGGTGTATCGGTGAAGCCTACTACGATACAAAAGATTTGCGACACGAATAAAATTCTTATAAAGTCGATTCTTAGTTTCTTTGAACGACCACGTCCATAGTTTCTTCGAACGACCAGTTGTTGCGGAACCGGAGTCTTGAGCAATATATTTTTTTTGCAAATATGAGTTAACAACTTCTATCAATAGCTTCTCTTCCAAAATGTAACACACTCTGAAGTTTCAGACGTTGTCGTTGTTTGGGGTGAGACGACCTTTACCTTGTAGCTGATCAAAACCGCCGTCTGGAAATCTGAACCACTGTTTGTAAATGCTTGACTTGGACATGTTCAAAAGCAAGTTGCACTCAAGGGAATGTTCTGTTCTTTAGTGTGTTGATTTACGCCCAGCTCTTGTACCACTTGTGTCATTAGACTAAAAGCAAGTAATTCTTAAAGCGCTAATATTTAGATTAATATTTAGATATCAGATGATCAACCTGGCCAGAGCATTCTGCACAACATGATACTTTCGACATATTGAGAACAAAATTAAGAAGTGAAGTAAAATCTACAAATGCTTGTTGCTTTAATTAGAAGAGCATGCATTAATTAATTGAAACAACTTGATTCCTGAGGGTGTAAGCATAGTATGATGACGACTTATGGTGGAAATGAGTGAAATCGCTCTTAACTTTGTATGTAGTTAACTTGGTTTCTTCTTTCCCTTACAGATAACATCAATAGAGTTAAATTTTGAGAAATTTAGTGTTTTTTAAGATTATATAAATAAAATTAAAATTTGAAGGCCTTAGTATTTTTAACATTATATTAATATAGTTAAAATTTTAAGGAATTTATTGTCTTTTTTATCATACGGTTTATTCATTGGAGCTAAGATTTTGAAAAGAGACCAACTTTAAGTGTGCAATATGTGTATGTTTGTTCTTCCTAAAAACTAAGTACTTAGAAAGATTATTAGTTGCGAGCATTGACTTGTGAGACGGGCACCTATGGATAACATTTGGCATAATGCCTATATGTGAGGGCTAGAGATTTTCTCCCCAGCAAAGGTATCTTTTATTAATGATAGACGAAATAATGATATAGATATATTTCTTAATATTCTTATATTATACCATAAAAATAACAATTTAAAATATCTTACATATTTATTATATTACCTAGTACATATAATGAGGGTTACATTTGTTGCTCGTTCTTCTTCTATAGTAAAAATATTAGAAACACTTTTGTTTAGAAGCCTTTTCGGAGCTGTAATCAAATTATCTAATTGTCACTTTGCTTGGGGGATAAGAGCCAGCGATAGCAAAATGACTACACAACTTTTTCCGAAATGTAACCAAATCATCAATTGTAGCTCTACTTGGGTGATAAAGCTTAGCCATAGCAAAACGTTACTCTAGTCTGGTTATAAGGGTCAAATTGTCACTGTATTAGGGTGATAAAGGTCAGCCGTAGAGACACATTACTCTACTTGGGTGGTAAAGGTCAACCATAGCAAAATGGATACACAACTTCTTCTGAACTGTTATGAGATCATCAAATTCATCCAACTGGCCCCGCCTCGTGCTACATTTCTTGAAGCTCCACCTCATGGACTGGATGAAATACATGCTGATCTCGTGCACTCTCATTTGGGGCCCAGTGGAAGGAGCGGATCATCAAACTACGAGCAAGCCCCAAGCTAAGAATTAACCCTTATTTGAAGACTAGATTTATCACTTGTTAGTTTCTTTGTGTGTGCCCACTTTAAGGAGCACCTAGTGTCTTAGTAGCTCGAGGGCTTTTTGTCCTATCTTTTTCTATTTTCTCTATATACATGGAATTTAAGAGTTATTGGCTAAAACATCATCAATTTATCACTCTACTTGGGTGATAAAGGTCAGCCACAGCAAAATGTTACTCTACTTGGGTGATAAAGATGAGCCATAGCGACATGGCTACACAACTTATCAAATCATCAAATTGTCACTCTACTTGGGTGATAAGGTCAGCCATAACAAAATGGTACTCTACTTGTGGGATAAAGATCAGCCATAGCAAAATGACTTTGCAGACAAATGGCATGGAACCCGAGATGAGAATACTCACCACGATACTACTATAACTACAAGCAACAACAAGCAACAACAAGCAACAACAAGCAACATAAGAAACACAAGCAAGTTTCGAATGGTTAAGACCCTTTTGCGATACCCAACAGACCAAATCTACTTATTTTTCTATATTTTTAATATAAAGTTTTAAAATATTTTATAGTAATTATATAATATTTATCTAGATAGTTATCTACGAACCATTTAGAACTTTGAACGAATGAACAAAAAGTATGAACCCGTTTGGTCGTTGGTCTTGCATGGTGAAAAGAAAGACGTGGTGCTTTTATTCACTCATGGAAAACACAAAAGACGTAGAGCTTTTTTTCCGTGAATATTGCTCTTTATTCCAGAAGAAAGACGTAGTGTTTGTCTGTCGGGATCCGGACTGGAAGAGCGTTCTGTCTTGGGTCCCACCTTTCTCCTTTCTTTCCGCGGCCTGCCATCTTTGACGCGTGTAAGCCGTCCAGCTATCCACGCCTTGTCCACGCCACGACCGTTTGCTTACGTCTCCCAGTAGGCCGAGACTCCAGTCAAACTGGCGCTGGAATTTCGGAAAGCAGATAGTAATATCTAATAATATACATAGTGTGAGTGTTCAAATTGGTGGTAAGCACGCCGAATATCGCAGTGGAGATCCGGCACTATTCCAGTTCCAGAGTGCCTAGTCGGTGCCATGCAGGCACTGTCGGCATCATTTGTTGCAGTTTGCAGTTCACTCGACTGGCGAAACGTAACTGTGCTTTATGCTAACCGCAGGCCTAACTGGGCTGGTTAGAATCTAGGGGGTGGAAGCGTGGCAATTTGGAACCTGAAGGAATTACGAATTTGTGCGGGCGCGAAGCCATGGTGCTGTCGTGCTTTGTGTTGGATCTGGCGTCGCTGCTGCCTTCACTGCTGGGAGATCTGAAGCAGGTATGGATTTGCCTTTGAATTTGAGGCCTGGCGGGGGTTGAAGTTGCCGCTGGCCAGGGATCTGGAATTCCACTGTTTGGCCGTTGTTCAGTGCTTGCTCCATCTCGGGAACTTGTACGCTCTCCGGAGGGAACGCGTCCCGGCATTGCAGCGAAATGGAATTGCCGTCTGCTGTGTTGACAGAGTTGCTTCTTCAGGCCATTATGAGGTCACGCTTGTGGTGGATGCATATGGCAATCCTGAATTCAATTTCAAGACTGTGAAACACAAGTTTGATAGTGTGCGGGGGGGAATTTGAGGTGTTCTGTTCGCCCGCAGTTGCGTATCATTTATGCTGCCAAGGGGCCTTTTGTTCTCAGAGATTTCCACCATGCAGTGTCCAGCCTGTCCTGTGGCACAGCTGAGCGGCTGGTGGCTTCATCACTGCCTTCCATGAATCAAGGCAAGGGAGTCGCAACCAGCCTTAACCGCTTACGCTTTTAATGATCTTGGCAATTCGTGGCTGTTCTGGAGCATGCGCGTTTTGTGGATCAGAGTGTCCAGCTGCCATGAGTAGCGCAAGGCTTGGCTTGCTGATAGTTCTTGTGGTTGAGGCAACCAGTGTCAATCCTCTCTCAGCTGCTGAAAACCGAGGATTGTGTGAAGGCTTGGAGCCATCCGGACTCTTCCAAAAAAATTGTCATGATCAGCTCCTTTTTCACGGAAAGGTCATCATCCTTTCAACAGACACTGCAGGTACAAGCATGTGGAAAGTTTGGAGTCCAGGACACGAGGACTCCAATGGATCTTTCTCCGTGGAAACATAATGACTCTTTTGGCCTCTGTAGGAAGCAGCGGATCGGTGTGTCCCAATCGAATTTGTTCACATTCAAGCACCCGTCACCGAACAGCATCCAAAGGATATTCCCCAGTACAAACTGGCTGATTTTGTACTGGCTGTTTCGGACTTTGATAACTGTACCTGGCAGTCTGTTGGATGTGGTCAGTTTCGCACACTGCCTTCTGGGGTTGCACATTTACAGACCTGTCCAAGCTGATCAATTTGTCGCTTCCCTACAGATCCTACGACTCTAGCAGGCCTTGTAAAACGCTGGTTCAACGACATCACTGTTGATAGTGGAGGACCCCTAGAAGTTGTTATGACATTCCCAAAGATGACTGGGAGCACACTCGGACCAATCTTCTGCACTGCTTATCCAGCAATCATCCCCCTTCACGATACCATTGATCCATGTCAGGTGAGAGCAAAACCTTGAACATTGAAGCTCTAAACGCCACACTAGTACTCAGGTTTTCCTCTGATGGATCATCATTTAGCCAGCCTTCGCAATCTGGACTTTGTTTTGCTACCAGACTTGCAGGTGCCATGAGGCAGTTATTGGGACAACGGCAAGTGCAAGCTGCACCGAGAAACCCGTGTGTCCCGTTACCGGCAAAAAGCTGGGAGTTCACGATGTCGCGGACAACTGCCTTACCATTGGCTCTCGTACAGTTTTGCACATGCCGTCTTTCAAGACTCCTCCGTCGCTGTCAACAGCGCTCCCAAGCAGTTTGAGCTTCAACGTCATCCAGTATGTGAGACTGGACACCTTGAGTGCAGGTGCAACTTCTGCCCACAATCCAATCCAACGTCTGTGTCAGAAGAGACGGTCCGGTCACGTATTTTACTTTAGGGCCTCGATATGCTGATCATGACTTACCTCACTCATAATCTTCATGAAGGACTCCTTTTTGGGCTACCTCACGTCTTAGTATCGTCTTCCGAATTTGATGTGGATTTTGATTCTGAAGAGGACGTTCTGGAGGTTAATGAGCAGAGTAAGTGCTGTTGAGGTACAGCTGCTTCTACGGTAGTGCTGTGCTTTCTGGTGCTGTAACGGGTGACTGGTCATTCCATATTCCAATGGGAAGGAGATCTTTGGGCATCGCAGCTCTTCTTGCTCTCTCCCAAGAACTCCACTCTGCAGACCTCGGCCTCATTTGTACGTCGGATATTGACGTAAGCTCAAGAACAGTTACAGCATTTCCTTGCTTTTACGCACTGCTACCTTCAGAAAGCGGATCTTTACTTGCACAGGTACGCTGCCATGTCTTGAGTTGAGTTTGATTCTCGTGTAGGTGCACCGTGCTGTGAGATATGTACCGTGTTTTACTGGAACCCGTCTTTATCCATCTGTATTGTTTCTGTAGCGAATAGCGGCGTCAGAAGAGTTACTTCCAGGACCTCAACCAGGATTCCGTGACTCAACTGTCCCCCACCATGTAACGGACTCTGTCTCGTCCTACTTCGCTAAGGTGAACCACCACGGTGCTAACCGTTTGTCAGGTTGTCAACTGCGTCACCTCCACATGTTAAACTGTTTGACCTAAACCAATGACCAATGTAGGTATTAATAATGCTCCAGGTGACTAGCGTGAATATGCAATTCCGAAAAGCCGTTTCTCCATTTCTTCTGACCTCCCGGTCCCTCGCCTGCTTCCTTGGCTCACTCGTCAGACACCGTATTTGCAGGTGAAAAAGCACACCTATGAGCCCTTGAGCCAAGAGCGAGGTTGCCACTCGACATTAGCAGGGCTGTTGAAAGAGAGCTTGCAAGTCCGGTACGCAATTTCAGTTACTGAGTAATCAACCTGGTTTTGGAACAAGCTCTGAAATTTGAGAAAATCGTGACTAAAGTTTCGATCGAGTTCTAACGACAGCGGAGTGTGATTTAGGCCAATGGAGTTTGTCATGGAGACATGTTGTTCTTCAAATGATCAACTTAGGCCACCAAGTAAGAGCAGCAGTTTCTTCCCTTACTCAAGGCCTGTTACAGAGAGAATCAGTCCCGCTGGGACACCCAGCCCAATCACCCCGAGGCTGGTCCCCAATCCTTTCAAACCTCCCACCCAAATTCACAAACCTGGACTGTCACAAGGGAAGGACGACTCACAATCAGACTCGGAAGATCACCTTCCCGACGACTTCCAATTCGTTTCCAGGACCGCCTATGCTCTAGGAAAATTAACGTGCGAGGCGCCTCAGGCAAAAGCAGGTGGGGTGGCCAATCCTGCTAGTCTGCAGGGCTGGGGACCATCTTCCAGGAAACGACCTCCTCTGTCAACCAAGAGAGGATTAATATCTACAACTGGGTCCGAAACGGGTCCATCCTCAGCAGAGCCTCAAGACTGGGACGATGAATCGACTGATCATTTGTTGCAAACACCTGCGAAGCCAAGACTGCGGAAGACCAAAAGAAGCAAAGTTGATAGCTGAGCAATTTCTGTTGGATAACCGGTGCTGGCGCTCCATCGGTTTGTAGGCATTATATGTTAGACTGAGATCAGGATGCCCCGAATTTGAGCGCTCTATGCTAATGTGCCAGGCTGCCAGCTGATTATATTACGTGAAGGTGGAGGGATCGGAGAATGATGGTATATCGTTTTATGCTAGCTTACAGGTTTGCTTCTCTGCACTATGGTACAATTACAAGCTGAGCAGAGCTCGTTCATGAATGTGAGACCAGAAACATTGACGAGCCTAGCACGAGTTCACATTATTTGAGGCGACCTTGGAAGCGAGCAGCAAGCAGCAAGCAGGTGCTACTGCCTGGCCCATGAAGTCACACCCGCACCTCCACTTCCAGTGCGCTCTCCGCAATGGTGTCGAGTCCGTACTGAGAATTCCGGCGGAGCCCGGCCATATGCTTTGTATTGGGTGAAAAGAGAATGATGCGATCCCTGGACTGATCCCAGCCGCTGGGAAGCTTTGCAGCAGGCTTGGAGGGTGCGGATTCCGGGGACTTCTGGCTCTTCCCAATCGGCCTGTACATTTCCAGCCTCCGCTGCACCACCTCGTCCAGGTAAGGCCCGATGTGGTAGCCCGTCATGCTCATTTCACTGGCGGGGGCGTGCAGGCCGGTGATGAGCAATTTCATGGCCTCTCGCAGGAACGAGAGGCCCATCTTGGCCTTGCTCCGGCAATGCACCCCCGCCCAGCAGGACACCGACGAGATCCATCTGCCCGCATGCTCCAGGGATCGCTGCAGCCTGACCGTGCGGGATCCCCCCAGCCTCACAGTCTTCATCCTGGGCCTGCCCCTCTTGCTCTTCCTCAAGGGCTGCGTCTCTTCTGCAGGTGGGCTCTTAGGGAGAGGCCCGTACTCGCTGGAGCTGCTTCCCTCCATTGTGCTCGACGGCCTGCGCGCAATTGGCCACCTGAGCTTGGCCCTGATGCGCCTCACTCCCCGCCAGGACCGGCTGGGCCTCAACCCAAAAGGCCTCACCTTCACCTTGGTGTGCAGCTGCAGGTGGAGGTGGAACTCGGACTCATGGCCTTCCTGCTGAAGCTGGTCATATCCATAGGCACTCGTCATTGAGGTGTTTGAGATCTTGCACTCACCACTACTGTAACTGCACAGTGTTCTGTATCCTTCTGTTGCAGATCATGGGCCGGAACAGCCCTATGTCATGCTCCAGGAGTGGACAGTGTTGCAGGCCCCGCTTGCAGGCAGACAAGCTGAAGCCCGTTCCAGGACTGTGGGAGAGGGGGAGGCAGGATGTGTAAATATTGCGTACCAGGCCTGGAAATATCTTCCTCTCCTGATTACGGCGTCCGGCTGCACACTACATGCAGCGCAGCCTCACGGGCGGCACAGCCTTTGGCGAATTCCCTCGAGCCAAGGGGAGGCCTCACTCTCCTGGAGTTCAGAGCGTGTCCACTTGCTCTCGATCCCAGCAAACGCAACCACCGAGAATATTCAGAGGCTCAGCCTACAGGTAGGTGCCTGAACCGAGGTATGAGCCGTTCCCCTGCCTATCAATGAGCCACTGGTGCATCGGGCAACCCACAATCCCCACATCCCGCACACATCTCCAGCATCTCCCGACTGATGACTCCTCCCGCCTTGCAGAACCAGATGAGAGTCGTCAAATTTGGCATCCCAATGCCCCACGGATCCCCTGGTTCCCAGCATCCAGCCCTCACGTGAAGACGCATATGATAGGCATGGGTTCCAGCTGATGCATGAGCTAGGTCACAACCTGGCCACAAGTTCAACGGCGTGGCGTACAGTAAGCCAGCTGTTGCTGCTTGCTTGCCATGCTCCAGGTCCTCCAGGAGTCCAGGTTGGGCCGGAACAAGGCCCATGGAAGCCGGCGCAAGGGCCTCTTGGCCAAATGTTGCCCGCCACTGACACCCGCAACCCATATTTTGCCTGCGGAGGCCAGAAGCCGCGGAATGGGGAAGAAAGTGCCTGTATGTTACACAGTGCATGCACTGTGTTACACTATCCACGGCTGCCACAGCCTGCCAGTGCTGAGAGCAAGACCCTCTTCCTTTCAGGATCTCTGTCCTTGAACACATGCGGGTGACATGCGTGCTGATCGCAGCAGCAGCCTGCAGGACTGGGGGTGGACAGTGGACAGTGGACAGGCAGGAGCTGGGCCAACTGGTACAGTTGGATGCAACAGGAGAAGGCAGGCACACCAGGGTACGCAACTGGAGAGTCCTGACTCATGCAGCGTCGATGAACAGGTGTCTGCAGACTGGCGTTGCATCGTGGGCACTGAGCTCCGGGCGGCTGGCAATGATGGACTGTGGGAGCGGGACAAACGGACAGGCCCCGGCCAGCAGCCTAGGACAGCGCAAAAGCGAGTGTGGCCAGGCCAGGGCCCAGCTGAACGGCGTTCTGCGCACCTTTTGGAGCCTTGTCCTGACCCTGGAACCAGACCGAGTTGGGTGGGTGGCCGAGTTCCTGCATCTACCTTTGATCATGCTGCCTGCTTTCGCTTTTGCCAGCTCTGGCAAACTTGAACTTGCCAAGTGTGCGGATTTGGCAGTTCCTCGGAGCTCGATTTCTGCACTGGTCGGTACCGCTACGGGGTCCGTGGGCTTGGCTGGCTGGAGCAAAACGTTCGAGATGCCATCGGGCTCGCCCTCCAACAACGAGTCATGAGAGATGCCTTCAAGGTTCTCCTAGAGGTGCAATGAGCCCCGATGTGGGATTTGGAAGCCGTGTGAGATCACGGCGCCGGGTGTCGTTTCCGCCCAACAGTGCCATCGTGCCATCAAGACAAGGCACCAGATTCCTACCTGGGATTCCTCAAAGACACGCATGGAAGTCGTGGCTACGAAATTCGGAAGAGCTCGAAACAGGAAAACTAATAACCCATATCGCTTGGGTAAAGCAAGGGGCTCGCTAAGAGCTATAAGATGAGGAGGCCTGCTTGTTGAGAACTATCTTTGCGCTTGGGGCAATGACGCAGTTAGTGAGGTAAAACCGAGACGCGTCAATTGCTGGTTGAAAACTTTTTCCAAACCCCCTCTTGGGCCTTTCGGGGCCCCTGAGAATTTTTGGAAGGTCAGCCCTCCGGGGTAGACCTCACAAATAAGTACAAATCGGATTCCTTGTTCGTCCAGCGTGCCTGCTGCATTCTGACTGAGTCTGCTTGTTGTCGTATGTGTGGTGAAAACAGAATGACGAACGAGTGTGTCCGATGCTGGAGGCTGAATGCCGTAAACACATCACCCGTAGCTCAGTGTCGTTTGGGGGATTTGGGTCGTCGAAACCGAACATAGCCTAAACCATGAACTTTGTTAGAGCTCATCTGCTGTTATATCACTGGAATTGCGAGTACAAAAGTGGGAAATGTGGGGTTTTCCAGAATTAAGAAACTAAGATCTTGGTCCGAAGCTCCTGCGCTTCAGTCTCCAGATCTTCCCACTCCTTCTCGGCTTCGGCGATTTTGAGCCGGAGCGACTGCTTCTTTGTGTGGATCTCCAGTGCTTTCTGCGCATCACTTCCAGCATCCATCATCTGCTGCTCGAGAACTCCACAAGCTGCTTCTGCTTTGTCGAGGAGAGCAACTACAGTTTTGATTTGGGTTTGCAGCTGCCACAACGACGTCGATTAGATTTGTGGGTACTGGTGCTTGGCAACAAAGCGCAAGAGTAGAGTTCACAACAATACCTGCTGCAATCTCCTCCGGTCTTTTCCTGACGAACTGTTGCTTTTGTCCTGCTTTGGAGCTCCGGGAGTGGGAGTCCGCGTTGTCGGCTTAGGTGTGACGGCAGTGGAGGCTGTTTGTCTGCTGGCCGGCCGAAGATCACCATTGATGCACAGATCCACCGTGACAGAACCGTCGGGTTGAACACGAGCTATGTGGGTCGGGTCAAGAGCTTGGATAAACTCTTCATCGTGCGAAATGGCAGCCAAAGCCCCTGTTAACAGCCAGTCTCATGTCAAGAGACGACATAGAAGAAGAAGGACAATGCTGCCCTGCCCACTTCTACCAGTGCCTACCTTCAAATTTGCTCAAGCTTTGGGCAAGAGTCATGACTGATGGACGGTCAAGATGGTTGCTGGCTTCATCCAGGAGCAAGCAATTGTACGGTCTCAGCATAAACACACCAAGAGCTACCCGCGCTTTTTCACCTCCTGTTCGAACACAAACATAACACTTGGCTTACGGGATCGCCAACATCTCAGCTGAAAGGAAACTATGCTACCAGAGCACGCTCGCCTACCAGAAAGAGCACCAATCGGGCGCAATGCTGCATCTCCAGTCAATCCCAGTGCTCCAAGAACACCTCGAGCTTGGCCATCTGTGATCAATGGGTTCTTTTCTCTTGCAGCCTGGAGATACACATAGCAGGGCACGCTCAGTATGCTCAGAACTGCTCCCCATACAAAACAAATGCTGGTGTAATTCAAAACAGTTCAGATAAAGTTGCTTGACAAGATGGTCGATGGAAGAAACCTCCAACACGAAATTCATTCCCGACACATGTGCTGGCAGGTCTTGAGCCAAGTCTTGTGTAAACACACCTATCTCCACACCCATCCCGACAACCCTTGACCCTCCTTGAAGGTCTGCTCTCCCTGACATTGCCCGCATCAAGGTTGACTTGCCACAGCCATTGGGTCCCAGTATCACCTGTAAACTCTAATCAGAAGGAATGAAGGGCTCATGGGAATCTCATGCTTTGGAGCAAAATGTGATTGGACTTACCAGACGCATCTTGGTCTCCAATCTCAGGTTGACACCATGCAACAGAGGTGGACATCCATCCCACCCTATGTTGGCCGCCCTCAACAATAGCACTTCCCTTGCAGAGGGAGGAGGCTTCGGAAGTGTTATTTTCACCGACCGCTTGTCACCAGCAGATTCTCCAAGTTCTGAGGCATTACTTGTGTGTGAACAGCAAATGGGCATGACATCAACATGTTAGTTGACAGGCAAACAACCAGTTCGATTAAGAACAAATCAGGCTTCATCTGATCTATTTGACTGGTAAGTTAAGCCACCAACCGTCTTCAGGCGCAGAATCAGGCAACTGGTCCTTGAGTCGCTCTATCATCTTCTTTCTTGAGTTTGCTGCTGAGGCTTTCGTAGCCTTTGCCCCAAACCGTGTAACAAATCCTTGCAGACGGGCAATTTCTGCTTGCTTTGCTTTGTACGCCTGAGCCTCCTGCTCCTGTCTTGCTGCCCGAGCTTGCAAAAACTTAGAAAAGTTTCCAGTAAAATGATGCAATCGAGCTCCTCGAATCTGCAATCCAAGGAGAATGTGGTTTCAGCCTGATCTTGCTTTCCTGACTTGTGGACAGAGGGCAGGGCAACATGTACTAACCAACTTATTTATACAAAGGTGGCAAGCGAATAGTACCTCAACTATTTGATTGCAAACTTTCTCCAGAAACTCCTGATCATGACTCACAATTGCAACAGCTGAATTTGTTCCCTTCAAATAGGTAGCCAACCATTGCTGCAAGCATGCACTGGCACCTTCAATCAATATGCATATGGAGAGAAGAGCAACTCTCAAAGGAACTCGAACGGCATTACACAGGAAGAGAAGCGGAACAACCTTAGCTCCACCGTCCAGATGATTTGTTGGCTCGTCCAGCAACAGAAGAGACATCCCAAGGTGTCCCACTTGACTGAGGAGAAGTCTTGCAAGGGCAATGCGCATTTGCCAACCCCCTGAAAACTCCGCACATGACCTTGTCCAATCTGAAGTCTGGAAACCGAGCCCATTCAATACACTGCAACGTTGACAATTACAACATACGCTCAGAACATCCTGCCAGGAAACGTATTCCATGGGAAGACCAGGACTTTGAACAAAGATTATAACCCACCTGGCAATAATCTCATCAGCCCTATAGCCATCGGCAGCCTCAAACATTTCCTGTGCTTTTGCTAGCCGAGCAATGGCACCTTCAGTTCCCTTTTCCACAGCATCTTCTGCAGCTTGGACTTCTGCGAATATGGCATTCATAGCAGTCATCCTAGACCTTGCCTCCTCCCATACAGTCCTTGTGGAACCAGAAACTGCACTGTGCAAGAAATAATCGATACATGTCTCACTTCTCAGGTCCTCCCCCAGAAGTTTCTGAGAACCAGATCAGCAAAAATCCAAACCTAAAGGCCCTGTAGCAATCGTGTCGGTACACACATCCTCAGGAGACATAGGGAAAAACGTACGTTTGCTCCAGGTAGGCAACCTCTGTGCCGGCACCAAATGAGACAGACCCTGATTGAACATCTGCAAGCCCTACAATGGAGCGCAGCAGCGTGGTCTTCCCACACCCATTCACCCCCACCAGGCCTGTCCGGTCCCCTGGCATAAGCCTCCATGTGGCCCCGTTCAGCAGATCTCTTCCGCCAGCGCTCAGAGTGATGTTATTCACAAGCAGGACCTGGCAAAAACGCAAAACAGCACAATCAGAAACCGAAATGTCACTCCGTCGATACACAGGGCTGGAAACATGCTTCCCATCCATCACTCACAGCTCCAGCTGTAGAACCTGACGACGATGGGGCGTGGCCTGTTGAAATTGGTGCGGCAGGCGCAGAAGAAAAATTCACATCGTGTCCATTCTCTACTCTTGTCAATGTGCCCTCCGAATCTGCATGACAGGAATCCCGTTCCTGCTGCAACCCATCCGCCGCCACCAAGGACCCAACATCCCGCACAGCAACCCCGAGCCTCCCAACCCGCTTCGAGATTCCTCTGGTCTCAGAAACACACACCACCCAGCTCTCCGGCTTCTGCCTGCAATTCCCCGCCACAGCCCACTTAGTGCCGGCTCCCCTGGCGCCGGCGGAAGCCCCGCCAAGCACCACCCTGGACGACAGTCCTCCAAGAGAGATGGTCATGGCTTCCCAGCAGTAGCGTAAGCAGAAGAGGCCGAACGAGATCTAGGCCGTCAGACATCACGAGTTTCGCTCATGGTGGGTTCCCGGTGAAGCAACCAATGCACTTTGCTACCCTCAAGATGAGACAAGAGGCAAGACAGGAGAACCACAGGAAATGTGGAGCGTGTAGTACGCGTGCTCCCGGGACATAACCGTGGGACCCTTTGCTCTCGTGTACATATTGTATCTTCCTGACAAGACAAAAAGGCTGCGGTTTCGGTTGCCTGCAACGGCTGGCGCCGCTGGATGAAGCTGATAAGCTCCATTCCCGCGAGGGGCCGCATGCGGTTTTTGTGTGGGAACATTCTGAGAGTTCCTGCCACATCTTGGCTTGCATCTGCCTCTTCTGCTGCCAGGTCTTTTACGTCTGCCATGGGGGTCACCAAGGAGGGCGTGGAGGAGAAGCTCACCAACGAGTTGAAGCCGGTGCATCTGGAGGTGATCGATACCTCCGGAGGATGCGGTGCCAGTTTCGACATAGAGATTGCATCTGCTCAGTTCGAGGGCAAGAGGCTGCTGGAGCGCCACCGCCTGGTGAACACAGCCCTGGCGGATGAGCTCAAGACCATCCATGCTCTGTCCATTAGAAAGGCTCTCACGCCTCAGCAGTGGCAGGATCAGCAAGGCGGCACCAAGACCGCTGCTCAGTGACACTTCTTGCTGCGTAGGGTGAGAAATCGTGTCTTGGAGAATCATGGAAGGAGGGTAGAGACCTGGAGAAAGAATGCCTCCCTGTCTAGAGATAGCCATATCTGGCCCAAGCTGAACCGATGGGATTCAGACATGTGCTTGGCTCGTCGCAAAGTGTAATACCAGACTTCTCTTCTCTGGAATGAAAAGCTGATCGGTGCAGGCTCCTGCCCTTGTGTATTGTGTGTAGTAGCTCGCACTCCAATTCCAGAGTCTTCTGCATCAAAATAGCTGAGACATGCCACATCATTCGTGTTGCATCTAGACCTAAATTAGTTTCTTGCAATGCTCTGAGAAGATGAGATTGAAGATTGGCATTCAAGCCTGTTGTAGATTTTGTCTGTTCAAGCCTGTTCTATCACCAGTCTCTTTCTGTCACCAGTCTGATTGTTTGTCCCCCCACACCATAAGGCCTATGCTGGCCACGGTATTTCGTTGTTGAATGAAGTTGACGATTGCTGTCAACCGCTCCGTTCAATCCGGATGACATTAGAACGACGTGACTTCTTGTTCGTAGTATTGTTTCCCATTCCTCGCTTCGAGGATTCACCCGTCGATGGTGGATCTGCCCAGCGAGACACTATGGGTAAGATTTTCTGGAATTTCTGTGAGAGCAGATCATGGAGTGTGCAGAAAGAGAGACGACATTTTGGTTTCAAGTTCTGGTTTCCTCCACGGTACTCATGAAAAACTTTTGGGGTTGTTAGAATGCTGAGAGAGATGGGACAGGGATGCGAGGATCAAGACGAAGACGAGGACGACATGTTTCAGAAAGGCCGTTAAATGCCTCGTCCAAGAAGGGTTGATAGATTTTCCTGGACCTGACGGATTTTTCAGATACCATGGCATCCCCTGCACCTGCTGGAGATGCAGCAAAACCAGCAGCGTCTCCTACGGAAGGTGCTGCAAAGCCACCACCTGCACAGGATGCTGGTGCACCAGCACCTGATGCGGCCAAGCCACCGCCAAACTCAGATGCAACAAAGCCAGCAGCACCAGATGCTGCAAAGCCTGCTCCGCCTCCTTCAGATCCACCTCCGCCATCGGATGCAGCAAAGCCACCAGAAGCTGCAAAGCCTGCTCCGCCTCCGTCGGATGCAGCCAAAGATGGTGCTGCAGTTGCCACAGCTGGGGCACAGGAGTCTACAAAAGCTGGTGGACCTGAAGACACCAAGGGCAAGAAGAAAGCAGAAGACAAGCCCCAGGCACCTGAAGCACCCACCTCCTCCTCTACGAACCTTGGTCTGCCGACACTGCTCATTACCGGAGACACGCTGTCCAATGGCCTTAGAAGACAGAAAGATCCGGTCTATGCTGATCAGCACGACAGCCCTTGGACGGCAATCAAGAAGCAGCCACCTATGATTACCACAGGCACCCAGCTGCTCAGGTCAGCAAGGAACCCAGAGGCAGCACAGCGGGAGGTAGAGAGGTTGAAGAAGAAAAAAGAGGAGTACATGAAAATGCAAGGAAAACTGGGGCAGGTAGGATCGAAGATGAAGGACCTGAACCATGAGTTTTTGCCGATGGATCCCCTCGTGTTCGGAGACAGCAATGAGCCCTTACAAAAGCCCAATCTTGCAGGTGATGCAAACAAGGCGTCTGATGCCCAAAAAAGAATAGATGATAAATACAGGATGCAGGAGCCACTGAAATGTGCAATTTTGTTCACCGACTGCACGGCGACTTTGACAATCCCAGACCCACCTGAAGACCCACACCAAGTGTTGCAGCACTACGAGATCGCAAAGTTCTTGTCCACCCACGGCCTCCCTCCATTCCAGAAGGACACCTACAGATACACTTTCCTACCTGGCTGTTCTGAGATAGGGTTTGGGTCCCCTGATGATCACTGGGAACGGCATGCTGACTGTGTGATAGTGATTCGGCCACAAGATTACAATGCCTTGAAAAGCAAGGCTAATGCTCTCAGAAGACTTAACGATAACCTACTGAACATGGAGATGGAGCAAATCAAGCACCTGGAGGCCTCCAGGAGATTCATGGAGACATTCTTTTACGCCAAGTCGAAGGGCCACAAGGACGATGGTAGGTTACTTGCAGACCTCATAGTCCAGTTGGAGAAGGAGTTGCGAGAGGCGTCTGAAAAACTGGCTCTTAAGGAGAAGGAGGTGATGGAAAAGGCATCCATCATTCAGATACTCGAAGGCCAGCTGAAAGCTAAGATTCATGCTCTAGAAGCCAGCAACAAATCATTACTACAGAGTCAGGATAGAAACAGCTGGATTGAGCACAAGTATGACGTGGTATCAGCTTCTATGTTCAAGATATGGGTACGCACCTTGTTGGAGAGAGTGCGAAAGCGAATGGCCGATGATTTGCAGCCATACAATAATCTGATCAGGTTCAGCAGGGACCACCATGACAACATGAGTAACTGGCATCTGACACTGAATGACATCCGTAATCAGCCAGAAGCCTGCTGGCTACTTGCAGATCGAGGGCTTGATGAGACCCTGGTAGAACTAACACGGATGTCCACTGGCAAGGATAAGACTTACACACTGCACCAAATCGCAAATATAGCAGCACACTCGGCAAGGGATGAAGAAATTGCAGAAGCGATTACAAGTAAGACCATGGAGGAGTACGGGGTAGCACTGGAAAAGCTCTTCAGATATGCCCGTGGTTCAGACCTCAGACTTGAAGAGCTCAAGAACGACCTATAGATCAGAGACGACCGGCTCACCTTTGATCAGAGAAGACTTAAGCTTCAAAGCAAAGAAGGGCAAGCAAAAGGTAAGTAAAACTTCAGGTGCGTTCCATAAGCGTCTTTCTTTTCCAATAAGAAAACAAGGGTAAGAGCAGGCGCTTTTTCAAAAGAAGGGGAACAAAGTGCTTTGTTTGCCAGTCAAACTTTACTGCATCCTAAACCCAACAATCAGGCGGAGACATCCCAGCAAAACGACTCTGGTACGTGCAAACCCTTAACTCGGTTCTTGTTCCTGTTAAGTGCCACCAGCTAACCACAGATGCTCACATAAGCAGATCTCAAAAAGGAAAGAAAAAAAAAAACCTTCTCTAGAAACTCGACAGGTAAAGGACGGGACTTGTACATTCTTAGCTCCTTGGATGAGGAGAATCAATGGTGGATCAAAGTTGAGATCCCAGCTCTAAGTGCTCAAGAATAGCAGCAGCTAAAAAATCAGTCCAGATGTCAGGAACGCCAGGTAGGCACCAATGAAGGCAGTCTTGACCCCAGGTTATGTAGGAATCCTTTTTACCCAGCCACAGCGAAGGATGAGCATCAGCCCGAAACTCACTCATGGGAGCCACATCCAGCACCTTGAAGCTTGTGCCGATCAAAACACTCCTAATAATCTCATTAAACTCACGCTCTTCCTTGTTCACCCCAGCATTTTCAGGTCGGAACCACACCTCCACCTGCACAATTTGAGTTAGAGTCACTAGAGACATTGTTGCGCTGGAGACAAAAACCTGAATGCCCAACAAAGGGATTCACAGCTTGTTACCTGGTCGCTACTCAACAATAGATCAGATGAACAGGTACCGTTCTTGTTCCATTCACCTCCATCAAAGTGGCGTGGGGACTGTGTCCGCCACAGTTTCAACGTTCCTGCCGGAACATTCTCCTCAACATAACCCACCATGGTCCGTAGGACCAGCTCCAAACCTTCTGCCATTGACAAAGGAGGAAGCAATGGCTGTCCCCCTTGGAAGAAAATGAGCGGTGTCTCCGGAGGGAACTTGTCCACACCCCACCTGCTGCCCACAAGCCTCCACATTACACGACCCGATCCACCAGAACAATCACCGGCTCCGGCCAAGAGCAATGCAAAATCCAGAACTCACCAGTGCCCAGTATTAAAGACGAGGACGTCGTAGAAATTGCACGCATTTATCCAATCCTTAGCAGGGACATCCACGTCCACCCTGAATCCCTTCACCAGACCGTACCTTTCCAAAACGCCGCCGTGGGAGCTTGTCGACTGCCACCTTCAAGGAGACAGGCGGCGCCCACGGTTCACGCCTTGCAGCAACAGGCAGACGCAGAGGAGGAAGAAAGAGACACTCACTCACTGTACTGCGCCAGAAGCACAGCCCGATGATACCCGACGGTGACATTGAAGCCTGGGAAAAATGCTCCCCGCCAAGCCCCCTTCCTCTTCCACTTCCGGGCTGCACGATCCCCACTTCTCAAAATGCACAGCAGCGAGACCAGCAGGTTCTCGTTCAGCGAATCGCCCACAAACCCGATATTCTTGTTCCTCATCGCCTCCAGGAACAGCCGAGGCTGGATGACCGGCACATCGCAGCCCTGCGCCACCCAGCTCCAGCCGTACATTCTCTCCACCCCGGGCCTCCCATTCCGCAAGCAATTCCACCCCTTTTTGTGAAACGGGCACTCCTCGTCGTAGACAGCGTGCCGGGTGGAGTCGAACCTCCACTCCCCAGCTGCTGCATCGCACCTGCTGCGGTCACCAGCCCGGGCTCCGCCATCCGATCTGCCCACCCGATCTGGGCCTGGGCCCCTCCCATCGAACACGAGGGCAGGTGGGTACCCGTAGTGCAGGGAGTTGGAGAGGGAGAGCAGCAGCAGCAGCGACGACAGCAGGACCAGGGCGAGGAGCAGCAGGAGCGAGGCCCTGGAGGAGAAGCAAGCAGCGTAGTGCCGTGTCACACTCCATGGCTGTTGCTGCGCTCCCCGCACAGGGGACGAGCGAGGGCCAGCTGGTGCAGCAGGCGGCTGTAATCCGTGCTGGTATTGGCGGAAGGAGAAGAGCGACGAGGACATGGCAGCGGCCTGCAGCTCTTCTCCTTCCGCCCATTCCAGCACCGTGCTCAAAACTTCGACATCATGTCCCCAGATTCGAACTCCAGACGTGCACCGTCTGCATACAGTGTAGGTATATACTAAATGGTTAGTTTCACGCCGATGGCATGGCTCTCCAGTGCCTCTAGAAACATGTGTCTCAGCTCATTTCTGCGCCCCATGGCTCCTCCATGTAGCTCGCAACTGGATGGCAAAGTTTCGTCCTTATGCTGGACTGGGCTGCTTTCTTTTTTGTTTTCCGTATTCCTATGTTGAAAAGGGATTGGGCTGGTCGTGTAGTAGTGCACGACAAACACCCTTCGTCGCAGGGCATTGGAACTGAGAAAATGTTTTCATCGGTTCCAATCTCGATGAACAAGGGGCTCATTGCCAACAACCGAGCCTACAAGCCAGAATGGAACACACGGAAATCCGATGTCGGTTTCATACGCTGAAATTGTAAGTGTGATCGATGGGACTTGAGGTAGGCAGCTATCGTCATTAGAAGCTTAACCTCAATTGATGAAGGCCTGCCAGTACTCGGTCTCTGTTGTGCACTGTCCTGAAACTGTGTGCAGCTAAGAAGGATTCAACCTCACAGTACATAGCTGCAGCATCAGATCGCACCATATGACTCTCGGTGTGTTTTTTCCGAACAAGTTTATGACTCTTGATATGATTCCAGCAGCTGCAGCAGGAAGGTTGTACAACCTGCTTCCTCCTTGTAAAGCACGAACCGGAGAGAAGTGGGCCAGGTGTGGCTGCCTTCAGAAGGCCTATGGAAGCAGTGGTGCCTGCAGTAGGGCTGGCGGCTGCACGCTCAGATTGTCGAAAGAGGACTGCTGGATGGCGTACTGGTGGGCACCTGCGTGGTGGACATGTATGCAAAATGTGGTGAACTGGAAGATGCACGCCAGGTTTTGACGACATGAACACAAAGAATCTGGCGACATGGAATGCTCGGATCGCTGGGTACACAGCAGGGGTTCGGACATGAGGGGCTTGTTGCGTATGGGCAAATGGAGCAGGAGGGGCTGATATAGCTGACCATGTTACTTTTGCTTGCGTTCTGAAGGCCTGTGCAAGCACTGGTGCCTTGCAGTAGGGCAGGCAAGTGCACTCACAGACAGTCAAAAAGAGGACTGCTGGATGACGTAGTGGTGGGTACCTGCCTGGTGGACATGTATGGAAAATGTGGTGAACTGAATGCATGCCAGGTTCTTTTGACGGCATGCACACAAGAATGTGGTGTCATGGACCGCCCTGATATCGGGCTATGGTGCTTGTGATGAAGGCCACCAAGCAGTAGCTTCTTTTGAGGATGAATCAGTTGATGATGCAGGCCGCTGCACTCACAGATTGTGAAAAGAGGGCTGCTGGATTACGAAGTGTTGGGCAACTGTGGTGAACGGGATTGTGAAATAATCTCTCTACACATACGGTCCCACTAACTTATGCTTCGGAGTGCCAAGGGAGTATCTAAACCGTTCCCCAAGTCCTCCGGCCGGCGTACCTCATGCACACTATCTCAAAATATTTTCGTGTAGCGGGTCAGGGTTTCGGCCGTGGTCGACCTTCTTGACACGCTGACAACCTTAGTGTTGGCTTGCGGGAGGTCTTAGGTTCAACACTAGGCGCTCCTGCAGTAGCTTGGACCTTGGCCATTGCTTGCCTAGTCAACACTGAATTTTATAACTGTCTTGCCATCGTGGGGTGATGCAAATATGCCGATTGCTCTAAGTTGGAACATAGAAATAGAAATTTGTAAACCATGCCCTGCAGCCAGCAAGGGACCAATTCTGATAAGTTCTTTAGATGATCCGGAGTCCAAGAGTTTCTCTATAGTGCATGGCACATGCCATTGCCGATGTCCAGTCTCCCCTTGGAAGAAAGCCAGCTCGTGTGGCAACAAGTTGAGTGCACACAAGCTTCGACCCTGTCATCAGGTCAACACGGTGCAAACTTGTTGCTTGTTGCTTGTTGCTTGTTGCTTGTTCTACCATAGTCGGGCAAGCGATCCGCCTTGCCAAAGCCCTAAACTGTGATCGGCCTTGCGAACATCCCAATCCGTGTACTCACCGTGTAAACATAGTTTTTTTTACATTGGATCAGGAAACAAAACCCTAGAGCGGCGGCAGAATGAAGCACTTTCAACTGCGGGAAGAGAACTTTGCAAGAGAATGAAGCACTTTGAACCATTCCCCAAGTTCTCCGTCAGACTTAATGTACACTATCACACTATTTTCATGTAGCGGGTTCGGGTTTCTTCGACAGGACCTCAAGAGACAGAAGCTAGACGAAAGAGTCTAGAAGAGTTAAGTATGATCGTCCAAATGATTTCCGATCGTGATTAGAAGTTTAAAGTACGAAAATATATGTATGACTAAGATTCATATGTATTTGGTAACATGTGGATAAAAATATGCATATATATTTAATGCCATGTGGATGAAAAATATATATATGAATATAGTATTCCCTAATGTAGGGAGAGAGTGGAAAAAAAATTCTGGGAAACCACTAAGGGATACTATAAGTGCGCACATGATAAACTTAGTAGCAAATAGTTTTGCCCAGAATGACTGTTATGTAAGTGGTCATGCTTAAAATTTACTTAGCATGTCCGCTGTTCACTGGAGGATTGCCGTTTTGGGCTTACAGATGCCGATGGGCCGAGTTAAGGGCATGCCATGCCGATGTCGCACGGATCATCGAATAACCAAGCATTTGGTTGTTTTTACGTACTACTTAAATAGAAGTTGGTGGTTTTAGGCCGGCTCGGGCAAATAAATATAATAGGTCAGTGGGTTTTGTCGTACGCAGGACGAAGTCGGGTTTTGGGAAAGTTGAGTCTAACGCGAAGTGGCAAACTCCACAGCTTTCTCACGCTCGGCCGGGAGGCCTGTCAGACAACTGGCCCGGTACAAGCGCTTCCCAGCGGAATCATCGTGTGACCAAGTCAAGCCAAGCCAAGCCCTGTGTGTGTGTGAAGACGCCGAAGCTGCCAGGCTGCGGCTTGTCCCTCGATTCTGTCTGGTGTCCCGAGTTGCCAGCCTTCATCTAGTACTCTGCGGAGATCCACGAGCTGCGGGTGTACATGGCCCCGGATTCCAGATCTGAAGCTGTTCTTGTTCTCTCTTACAGCGGCTTGAACCAGGCCAGCATCGTTCAACCCTAGTCCTATGTCGGATTCGCGGGCTCCACATGCATGCGCGAGGGAGAGGAAGAGAGGAGAGCAGGCTGCCAGGGCTGACGAGACCTGCTCGCAAGGGAGAGGAAGAGAGGAGAGCAGGCTGCCAGGGCCGACGAGCCCAGCTCGCAGGGCTCCTGTCCTGAGATGTGGAAGGAGGACAGGAGAGCCGAACTTCTGCGCGACAATCGGGACAGCTCATGGCTCTTGGATAGCCCGGAGGACAGTCGGGGCGGCGACCGGGATCGGGATCGGAGCCGGGCTTCCGGCAGCGGCAGCGGCAGCAGGGTCTCGGCCCGGCACGAGGAGAACCTTGCGCGTCGGGAGAAGCTCAAGGAGTTGCAGCGGAGTAAGTTGAAGACGCGGGAGAGCTTCTACGACAACGGCGGTGAGAGCAGCAGCAAGCATGCAGGTGGCGCGGAGAATGGCAAGGCGAATTCTGAGAGGCACGGCCCCGTGGAGCAGAAGAAGAAGTACCTTCCTTTCGACAATTTCGGCTCCTTCTTCGGGCCGTCCGAGCGGGTGGTGCCCAAGCATGTGCTGGAGCAGATTCGTGCCAAAGAGGAGCAGGCCAGGATTGCGCAGATCGAGGGCAGGCCGAGGGTGGGTGGAGGAATCGCCGGAAAGCCTGCCCCCAGGGAGCCTCCAAGGCCTCTTCCCAAGCCCGCTGTGAAGAAGAGACCTGTGGATGAGGCCACCAAGAAGGCTCTGGCTCTTAGGGAATCGCGGGACTACTCGTTTTTGGACTCCGACGAGCCTTTGAATGGGCCTGCTCCCAAGAAGGGCGCAGCTGCTCCCACTCCTCCTGCGAAGAACCGTTCCTCTGGAAGGCCTTCGGCTTTGCCTTCAGGCCAGAAGCCTGGTGCTGTGCGGGATTTCAGAGATGGCAGGAATGCTAGGGATGCTAGGGATGCCAGGGATGGCAGGGATGCTGGGCATGTTGGATATGGCAACAGGGATGGCAGTCGGGAAGGGTCTTCTGGTCATGCCGCCTCCAAGCAAAGGGTGCAGGCTGGGGGAGGAAGAGAGAGCACCAAAATGCAGGCACCTACGCAGCGTACCAAGGAATCTTTGGCTCATTCTTCCAGGCTTCCACCGAGTTCACGCGGCCAACCTAGTGTTGCCAGGCCTGTGTCGAAGCCAGGTGCATCAAGTCAAGCTCCGGAGAGGGCTTCAGCAAGGCCAGGTGCATACCCGCCACCTAAAACTTCTGCTGCTCCCAGACCTGGGGATAGGCCTGCAGTTTCCAAACCCTCGTCTGTAGGAGCAGGTAGTTCTGGCGGGGCTGCCCGGCCAGCTCCTGGTGGGGCCAGATCCAGTGGGGGATTGAAGGCTTCTGACCCCAGAGCTCGAATCGACTTGCGGAAGCCCGCTCCTCAGGATGCCAGGCGCATGCCAGGCGTTGGGCAACAAAGACCTAACGTCCCGCCAGTGACCTCCAGGCCTCCTGCTAGACATGTTGGTGACATGCAAAGACGGCCGCCCCCCACAAGACCCGTCCCCCGGATGGAAGCGCCTAGAAGGAGAGAGGATTTGCGACGCCCTCTTAACAGTGACGATGAGGATTCTATGGATGATTTTATAGATGATGGGGATGGTCCAGCTGATTATTCCTCTATTATACAGAATTTGTTTGGACGTGGACGCAAGAGACCCATTTACCATGACTCTGATGATGAGGATGACAAGTGCATGGAGGTGGGATTCAGTGCGATAGAGGCAGAGGAAAGAAGAAGTGCTAGAATAGGTCGAGAGGAGGATCAGAGGGAGCTGGAGGCCATTGAAGCGGAAGAAAGGGCAGAGAGGCTTAGGAGGGAAAAGAAGAAGCGCAGATTGTAATATGCTGTCTCAATAGATTTTTTTGGTCAACTTATTCTTATCTTCATTGTTTCGGTGGGTTCAACAGAGCTCGGTAACAGCCTTCAGGCGGCTTGATAGACAAAAACTTTATCTCCAACTGCCTTAGGCTTGTGCCTGCAGAAGATGCTCACTGACCCTGCAGGCCTGTGCAAGTGTGGGCAACCCAGCTCTGGAGATGGGGAAGCTGCTTCATGCACAAATAAGAGAGCAAGGACATGAAGTGAATGTGTGGCAGCTTGGAAGATGCTCAGAGAGTGTTCAACGGACTTGTTGAAAAGGATGATGTGACATGGACTGCGCTTATTGCAGGGTACTCCCAGCAGGGCTTGGTCCAGGGGGCCCTCAGACTCGACAGTGTTATGCAAGAAGAAGGCATTGCTGTACCAAGTCCGACGACGTTTGTGTGCCTCCTGCAGACATGTGCAAGTGTGGGTACTCCAGCCTTGAAGAAGGGGAAGCAGCTGCATGAAGAAATTAGAGAACGAGGACATCAAGCTGATGTCTTTGTGGCGAGCAGTTTGGTAAACACACATGCTAAGTGTGGCAGCTTGGAAGATGCTCAGAGTGTGTTTGACGGACTTGTTGAAAAGGATGATGTGACGTGGACTGCTCTAATTGCAGGGTATGCCCAGCAGGGCCAGGGGCAGGTAGCGCTTTGTCTCTACAGTGTCATGGACGAAGAAGGCATTGCTGCACCCAACTTTGTGACATTTGTGTTGCCTCTTGCAGGCATGCGCAAGTGTGGGCATCCCAGCTTTGTAGAAGGGGAGGCAGCTCCATTCACGGATTAGGGAAAGAGGATATCAGACAGATGTGTTTGTGGCCAGCAGTTCGGTGAGCATGTGCGCGAAGTGTGGCAACCTGGGAGATGCTCAAGGAATGTTTGATGGACTTATCAAAAAAGATGTGGTCACATGGATTGCTATGATAGGAGGGTATTCCCAGCAGGGCATGGGTGTGGAAGCCCTTCGTCTCTACAATGCAATTTAGGAAGACAGCATAGCTGTACCTAATTCCGTGACATATATGTGCCTCCTGCAAGTATGTGCCCATCTGGCAGCTTGCATCTAGGAAGGCAGCTACATGCACAGATTGACGAACACGGGCTTCAAGCTGATAGGGGTTTTGCTGGCAGTTTGATAAAGTATGGAAAATGTGGGAGCATGGTGGATGCAGGGCAGGTGTTTGATGGATTGCAAGAAAGGGATGTCATCGCCTGGAATGCTTTGATTGCAGGCTACGCCTGTCAAGGAGACAGTGAACTGGTGTTTGACTACGTCCAGAGAATGAAAGAGAATGGCAGACAGCCAGTGAGCGTCACATTCCTTAACATAGTCTCAGTATGCAGTCAAGCGGGTGTAGTGAAGAAGGGACGAGAGTACTTTCAGGCTATTAGCAAACAGCACTGCATCAATCCTACATCTCGCCACCTCACCTGCATGGTGGATGAGGCTATAGCTTTAGTATGTACTACCTGATGCTGTAGTTTGGCATACTTTGTTGGGTGCTTGTCAGAAGTGGAGCAACGTGGAGGTGGGACTCCATGCTTTCCACGAAGGGGTGAAGTTAGATGGGGGAGATTTTGAAGCATATGTGTCGATGTCAGACATACACTGGTGCCCAGATGTGGGAGGAGGCACAGAAGATGCAGGCAAGAAGACTGCAAGTCAGGGCATGGAAGGAGCCGGGTCAGAGCTGGTGGACAGACAAGGATGGAGCAGGTTTTTTGTTGGGGACGACAAGCATGATCACAGGCAGGGAAGGCTGCAACAGGTTTTTTTCAAATCAATGAAACAGGGATGTATGCCAGTCTCTGACTCGTCACCGCCCAGCATATCTGGTGACGGAAAGGAGATTGAATATCACCTACGTCCTAAACAACACGTCGAAGGGGATCCCCGGAGGCATTGTAAAAGTCCTTCGGGTCTCGTTGATTTTCACACCGCTAGGAAACATAAGTCCGCGGTCAAGAATTTGCAGGGATGTTTTTCGGTTATCACTTAGACACACGGGTCCACTTTCAGAGCAGGCAACCATGCTTCCGGATGAGATTGGGGAGTCCAGGTTGCTAAGACCACCACTAATTGGTTTGGGAGGCCCACTTGGGGACGCCTGTTTCATTGTAGACCACCAGATTGCCGTCGAGTTGGACCTGGGCGTAGTAACTGCCCGGGGTGGACTGGGATGAAATGGATTACCACAGCTCGTTACTGTGGTGTCCGTGGATGACCAGGTTTCCGTCGCGCTCCAGCACCAGGTAGCAGATGTACTGGCCGGAGTTGCTAGTTCCGGTAGCCCAGTACGCTTGGTCGTTGTGGTACAGCACAAGGTTGCAGTCAGTTTGGAATTGCAGCAAGAACGAGTTGTCTTCGCCGTTCTGGATGGTCATGCGTGCATTGCGAGGAAGACAGTGCTGTGCATGGTGAATCCCTCCGACTGCCATGCGTCCGAGGCGTACAACCGGGAGTCAGGTGGCGGGTAGATATCAGCAATCCCCGGTACGAGCAGCGCTGGGCAAAGGACCGCTGCGAGGAGAAGAGTGGCGCCCATCGCCGAGGCTGCAATTGCGATGCAGTGAATGCTGCCCTTGTTTGGAGAAGATCATGCTCGGAACCCGGTTTCAGAGCTGGAATTGCAGCTTCTCCCAATGTCACGGAATTGGGTACCGCGATTCTCTCGTCTTGCATAACACTGTACAGACGAAGGGCTTCCTGCCCCAAGCCCTGCTGGGAGTAACCTGCTATCATGGTATACCACGCCACCACATCCTAAGCTGCCACACTTGGCGTATATGCTCATCCAGCCAGTGCAGACAATCAAATCAGGCTCAACGCCTGTGGCCAACACATCAGCATGCACCTGCTGCCCCGTTTTCAGGTCTGATTCTTTTGCACAAAACCTTCCGTCCTTTGCTTTTTGTATGCGGTCTGTCACCACAGCAAAGAACCGCCACAACCACATGGCTATCTTGCTGCTCACCTGACCTGCACATCCATGTATACAGTTCTACGGCCTGATGCCCTTGCGCATGTTCAGCATGCGCAGAAATTATTGCCGACCACGTGAAGGCTTCCGGTTTCGCAACTTCTGCGATTGCATCCATAGCGTCTTGCAACCTGCCATGGGAAGCATATATTCGGAGGAATTGGGCGGCCAGGAACTTGTCTGACTGGTACTCGCTTTCCACATCCAAAGCATGTACTCGTCGACCCACGTGCAACGCGATCCTTCGAGACAATCTTCGAAATAGCATAAATGAGGCACTTGGAAATGCACCAGTCCGTCTGCACCAGAACTCCCAGAGCCTCCACAGCTTCAGCGCAACGCCCCTCATGACATAGCTGGCTCACGGTCTCAGCCGTTGCGCCCCTATATCACCTGCAGGCCTGTGAGGGACAACATCATCGGGCGATCTCCAGTCGGATGCATAAAGACCCATCTCCAATTTCGGAGCAGCAAGATGAGTATCCACCCAAGCTGACCTTGCACTACTTCGTCAACAAGAGAACTTCCTGCACTTCCAGCACCGAAACGTTAGGCCAGCGGAGGTTCTTCTGATTTTCCCTGCTATCGCAGTGAAATGTGGATGGTCCCCGAAGAATATGTGCAGGGGAGAGCTCCAGACAGCCATGGCTCGCAGCCAAGGGTGCAAGAAGCACCACCCCTTCGTTGAGCACTACGTGGAGGGGGGAGGATTGTGCAAGGCGGCCAAAAAACCTGTCCTAATGAGTGGTCAAACGAAAAAAACCGCTGCAACGAGAGGGATGGCGCCCATCGCCGACGGTGCAATTGCGATGCACTGGATGCTGCACTTGTTTCGCGGAACTTCAGGGCTGGAATTGCAATTGCTGCGGCTGCTGCTGCCGCTGCCGCTGCCGCTGCGTTTACAGCCTTCTCGCAAACAAAACCGACAACGCGAGGGCTGTTGTCGCTACGGAAAAACCGAAGCGCGGGCTGGCGACCGCCCATGGGCCAGGCTGGCCCTGCACCGTGGAATGGAACGGAAGCATACAAAAATGGAGCACTTGAACACTCTCCTTGCACATCCAGAGCTGGAACATGCCAACCATCCCTGCGCCACGCGCTGTGGTAGTGGCCATCTGGCTGTCCAAATGGCTTAGGCCAAGTAGACACATTTATAAGAACGTCGTGATTAAGCATCTGAGCTTAGATCGGTACTTAAATGGGGTGCCTGAAGGGAGTGGATGCCCTTGGTGCAAGTTTTTTTTTTTTTAATTTGGTATTTTGAAAATAAATCAAAACAACCCCGGGGAGAAATCTTCAGCAAGGGTTCTGATTCCCCTATGTTACACATCGTATCATCCCAACATGAAGAGACTTTACTCTTCCCGAGGTCCTCTGAGTACGTGCCTAGATACCATCGCAGGTTATGTGGGACTTGGTGCAAGTAGCTTAGGCACACCATGGTACAAGTTGTTAAGTACCAAATCCCATGACGGAAATCCGTCCTTAGGTGGACTTCAATAAAATTCTTCTTCTTCTTCCGTACGGGGAACAGACGCTAGAAACTGGCTTGAGAACTGTTGCTCTTAGACTTCCCTAGCTGCAGCGTGCCGTGGTTATGACTCGTGATGACCTAGGCCAGGTTAGCATTTGTTACAAGCAAAGACGAAACCTTCCGTCCTCTGCTTTTTGTATGTGGTCTGTCACCAAAGTCTGGATAATGCAGCTACTTGTGTGTGAAATTTTTATGAATGCCTAGAGGGATATGGAAATGCAGTGCAATGGAATTGTACCAAATTATCACAGCTTGAAGGGATATTGGTTGCGCTCCATACTTCACCCGAGTTCCCTTGAGAGACTAGCAATTATACTCGTGCTCAAAGATATGCCTACTAGAAAAATTGCCCTTACATAGACTTAATATCAAACGAGCCAACGAAGACTTTATGTGGTAAAAAGCGATAAACTATCTACCCGAAACTAAGGGGACAGTCCTCAAGGGGGTATCAAGGAACAACCCTCAAGTGTGCGTTGGCCAACGTCCTTTGCAGGGCCAACGTCCTTTGCAAGGCCAACGTCAAAACGCATTTGGTTCAACATGGCGACCATTTCTATGTTACCCAGAAAATAATTATTACATTAAAATAAAAATATTACAAAAATAAAATAAATTTTTTGCACGGTTCAAATACATATTAAATTGTATGACTTTTCATTGTACATACTTATATCGTACCGTTCTCGTTGGGGTTCGAGATGTGTGTGTGAACATATTTTTGCCGTTTATTGTACGCATCAATTTCCTGGGATCTTCAGATTCTGCGGTACTTTACCATGCCACATCAGCCCATGCATAGCCGTATGGTTGAGAAAACTTTCTTGTCACACAACTTGGACAAAGGTATGGCGTACCAAAATGATATGGGGTTTTTATCAAGGTTCTGATAAGAAGTTTTCCTGCCACATATGGCGTGCAGTTGCACAACTGCAGGTACAAGCATGCTAGAGTTGGTAAAGGGCAGTTAGATGTCCACCGCCAGAACCGTTATGAGCTATAGTGGCAGCCTATAGACGGGAGTGGCAAGAAGTGACAACTTTCGTTGATTACACAAGATGCGTAGATTGCATCAGAGCTTGTATATTGAATAACGTACAAAGTGAACATAAGGAGAGTTCAACTACAAAACGGTGAGTCCAACTATTAAAACTGCCGCTTAGGGTTTCTGTTGATAACTAAACTAGGTACATTCTAATGCGTCATATGTTTAATAACATAACTCTAACACTCCCACTCATTAGATATATGACTATAATCATAGTCTGGCTTAATGGATAAGGGAATTTGCCAACAAACCCTTGTACGCCCAGCGCCTGTACCCTCTTCGTGCTTGCAAAGCCCGTTACACTAGTTGTACTCCTTAGTCGCCAGCGCCCATGCTCCATCTCCAACATCATGGTCTGCAATTCTAAGCCTTGCAAAACACCTGCAAGGAGCTTGCTATGGAGGGCACTCGCCATGCTCCTATCGACTTGTCGACATCAGATAAAGCCAATTCTGGGTATGAATACCATAGCGCTCGTGAGGAGCAATAAGAGGATGTGAAGCCGGTGCTCAACTCTCTGGTCACAGGTGCCCCTGAGCCCCGATGCGACAATGCTTTTACGGTGCCTCCTTGTTGCCATGTGCACTCGGATATCGTCCAGGCATGGCAGGCTGCAGAGGTAGACGACTACTACAACATGACTATGTATTGGAAGGGATTGGTGAGGGACTTGGAACAGAGGGAGGACAAACTTGCACGAGCAGTGGAACATCTCAAAAGAAAGCCGGTGTCCTCCTCTCGCCGCCCTACCTATCCAAGCTACACCAACTACAACATTATGCTGAGAAAAGTAGAGCCAGAAGTAGGGAACAAGGTAGTTGTTCCCACAAACTTCTCAACCAAAGCCTTCACTTTACCAACTGGAGACCTGAACAAAGTTAGGAGGCTTGTGAGCGACGGAAATGGAGTGGATGACCCTCTAACTCCTGAAGTATACATCCGGTGTGGGAGAAGTGGTACAGGTAGGGCGGACATGGTGGGAACTTCATTACTTTCTACTGTAAGTGTCTACAGCACGTCTGACAAATCTCCCACAGTTTGTGTGGTTTGACAAGTGCTTAGACCTATGTTTCACTAACCACATAATGTCTACGCAGTTTCTAAGAAGAGGATATGTGAGGAGGCTGGAATGGACTGGGAACCACATGGACAGAGACGATGAGACAGAGTCTAAGCTAGAGCGTAATGCAGAAGGAGACAGACGAAACTTGTTTCTTTCCCAATCAAGTGCTAAAGACAAAGAATCATCCTAGAGTATCTTAGAGTTGACCAGGGGGACACTGTCTACCTATCTAACCTCCTTCAGACACACCTCACTTACTTGCTGGACTGCAAAATTATGTGGCTAGAGTCTAGAACCCCTAGAGCTTCTCTAAACTAGTAGTGCTTGACTTTTGGAAGAGATTTTGTGAGAATATCTGCAGCATTTAAATCTGTAGAGATGTACTCAAGCTTGATTCGTCGAATACTCTGGACGAATTAAGAGATTAAGAGATTCTCTTACAAAATGATGATGTACCTCGATATTTTTCGTTCTCGCATGAAATATAGGATTTTGAGCAAGTGCTAACGCCAATTGGTTGTCGCAGTAGATGACAGTCGGCTCTTTCTGTGCTTGCAATTGGCCCACATCTTCAAGAAGTCTCCTTAGCCATATGGTTTTACGGACCTTATGAAAATCTTCACTATGATAAGGGGGTTCTTTCCATTGGTGAGGGGGTCTATGAACACGAGCAGTTCGACGAGGGTGGGGAGGAGAAGGCTGGAATGGCATGAGATGCTCACTAGGTTCATCATCAGCAACTTTAAAACGTGGAACAAACCTATCGTCGCAAGGGCCAGCATCAGGAACACCAGGCGGAGGATGAACGAGAGAGTTTGGTTGAGAAGAACCAGAGGTAGGCTCAATAGGACTAGCATCCTCATAAGACTGAGAGTAAGAAGCCTCATCGGGTGGAGGAGGATTATTAGCATGCTAGGGAGGAATATTATTAGGCTCTTCACCATCACCAGCAAAAAAAGACGGATTAAACGCAGAAAAGTCAGTGGCTTCTAACCCATTGAGGACAACATCATTAGCTTCACCCTCAGAACCTAAGTCTAACACATCTGGTGCTGCAGGGTCCACAGGGGCATTAGTTTGAACGATAGGTCTCTCATCAAAAACAACTGTCCGAGCATGAATGACCTTCTTGGAGGTAGGGTCAAATAGCTTATACCCATGGATCCCAACAGTATAGCCGATGAAAATGTGTTTCTTGGATTTATAGGAGAACTTTTGATGCAGTTTGTTCGGGATATGTGCGTAGGCGATGCTCCCAAATACTTGGAGATGTGACAGGTTAGGTTTCGATCCGTCAAGCCTCAAAGGAGTCTCGTAATGCGTAGACAAAGTCTGCTCAAGATACATGGCAACCTGTACAGCCTCACCCTAGAAGCGAACAAGAAGCCTCCGTGGAACAATAGAGAGCAAGCGGCATCCTGGATAGTACGATGCTGACGCTATGCTCTTCCGTTCATATCCGAATAATAAGGGATGGTTAAGGTAATCCCCTTCTCTTGGCAAAACTCTTGAAAAGTGGTTGATAAATATTCTTTAGCGTTATCAGAACGCATACACTTCAGTTGATGGCCTGTCTGTTGCTCAACATATGCCAGGTACGTCGTGAAACAGTCAAAGACGTCACTCTTGTGCTGAATAAGGGATGTGACAGTAAAATGAGTCTTGTCATCTTCCAACACAACAAAGTAAAGTGCCTCTCCATACAAAGGAGAAGACATCGGACCACAAATGTCCGAGTGGACCAAGTCCAAAGTCTCAGTGACTCTTTCCTCATCTCTAACCACACAATCGGGGCGGTAAACGGTAAGTAGGTTCGGGGTTGGCATTCGTGGGGGCTAGCCCCCCTGGCTCTTGGCCCTTAAATGGGTTGTCCCCCGGTAAGGGGTTTTCCCATCTCTTCTTTTTAATATAGTGTCCATTGTTCAGTTATAATGTGACCAGTTGTCGAGCTATGCGGACGAGGGAGATCAAAGACGCATGCAGAATAAGCAAGCTCGTGGCGTAGTAATTAGGTAGCCAAAACAAGGATGAGCATACGCTACGCTTCCTCGTGAATCGTGATGGATCATGGCTGCGTGGAGCGTTGCACTGGATTCACGCAGCGCGCGACAAGATCTCTTGGAGGGACAGGTTTTCTGGACGCGACAAAATGGTGGTTTGGCAAGCAGTGGAGGTCGAGCTCCTGCTCAAGTGGCCTTAATAAGTGAGACATCGGAAAGCAACGAAGGCGTGAGGTGCTGCAGGAGCATTGCACGGTACCCAAGATATGAGGCTCGCTCTCGCAGGTCCGCAGGTCACGAATGGGGCGTAACGGCTGAGATTGTGACCGAGCTATGTGAGCAGAGTCAGCTTACTGAGGCTGTCGAGGCTCTGGGAGCTCTGGTGCAGACTGGCTGTCGTTTCTCCAAAACCCTCTTTTATACTGTGCTCAGGCAATGTGTGGTAAAAAAGAATCTGGTTCTGGGTCGCCGTGTTCATGCTCTCATCAGGAGAGAGGGGTATGGCTCGGACACTTTCTTGTGCAACCACATCCTGCGAATGTATGCCTCGCATGGCAAGGTGCAGGAAGCGATGGATGTGTTCACCATGGTTTCCGAACCAGATGCCTTCATGTGGTCTTCCATGATGTCTGCCCATGTGAAGTATGGGCAATCTAAGGAGGCTATAGAGCTATATAATCTGATGCGCAGGACGAGCGTGAAACCAGACGGCCACGTATTTGCAGCAGCCCTACAGGCTTGTGCGAGGGTAGCAGACTTGGAAACTGGGCAGCAGGTTCATGCTGATGTGCTGGCCAGTGGGGTTGAGCCTGATTTGTTTGTTTGTAATAGCTTGGTGGACATGTATGCAAAGTGTGGCATGGGTCAAGAGGCTCTTCGTCTGTACAGTGATATGCAGCAGGACGGCATGGGTGCACCCGATCCTGTGACGTTTGTTTGCCTCCTGCAGGCATGTGCAAGTTTGGGTGCCCAAGCGTTGGACAAGGGGAAGCTGCTTCATGCACAGATTGGGGAACGAAGACTTCAAGGTGATCTGATTGTAGGTTGTAGCCTGGTAAACATGTATGCAAAGTGTGGAAGCCTGCACGATGCGCAGACTGTGTTTGATGGACTTGGTGTGAAAGATGTGGTGACCTGGAATGCAATCATAGCAGGCTATGCCCAGCAGGGCATGGGTCAGGAAGCTATAAATCTGTACAGTGCTATGCAGGAAGAGGGCATCACAGCTCCAGATTCCGTCACATTTGTGTCCCTCCTGCAGGCCTGTGCAAGTCTCGGTACCAGGGCGTTGGACAAGGGGAAGCAACTTCATGCACAGATTGGAGAAGTAGGACTCCAGGCCGATGTGGTTGTAGGTTGCAGCCTGGTAAACATGTATGCTAAGTGTGGGGGCCTATTGGATGCTCAGAGCGTGTTTGATAGGCTTCCTCAGAAAACTGTGGTAACCTGGACTGCACTGATAGCTGGGTATTCGCAGCAGGGTATGGGCGGAGAAGCGCTTCATCTCTACAGTGCCATGGAAGAAGAAGGCATTGCAGCACCCAATTCTGTGACATTCGTGTGCCTCCTACAGGCATGCGCGACTGTCGGTCCCGCAGCTTTGGAGAAAGGGAAGGAGCTTCATGGACAGATTGAATTACGAGGACTTCAAATTGATGTTGGTTTAGGCAACAGCTTGATTAACATGTATGCAAAATGTGGCAGCCTGCGGGATGCCCAGAGTGTGTTCGACAGTCTTGGTGAAAAAGATGTGGTAACATGGAATGCCATGATAGCAGGGTATTCCCAGCAGGGCCTGTGGCAGGAAGCCCTTCATCTTTACAGTGGCATGCAAGAAGAAGGCATTACTGCTCATTGTGTGACGTTTGTGTGCCTCTTGCAAGCATGTGCAGCTGTGGCAGCTTTACAGGCAGGAAGGGAGCTTCATGCACAGATTGAACAACAAGGGCTTCAAGCTGATGCAACTGTAAGCAACAGTTTGATCAACATGTATGCAAAGTCTGGGAGCATGATTGATGCACAGCAGGTGTTTGATGAATTGCCAGATAGAGGTATTGTCACCTGGAATGCATTGATTGCTGGATATGCCCGTCAAGGAAATGCCAACGTGGTATTCAACTTGGTTGACAGGATGGAAAATGAGGGCATACAACCCGATGACATAACATTCCTTAGTCTACTTACAGTATGCAGTCATGCAGGTTTAGTCGACAAAGGGCAAGATTACTTTGAGACTATGAGCAGACATTATGGTATCATTCCCACTGCTGAGCACTACACATGCATGGTGGATATTCTGGGTCGTGCAGGCCAACTTAATGAGGCATTAGCGTTGGCAAGGAGGATGCCTGTCCAACCTCAAGTTACGGTTTGGCACACTCTCTTGGGTGCTTGTCAAAAGTGGAGCAATGTCGAGGTGGGACGCTGTGCGTTCGATGAAGCAGTGAGGGTAGATGAAAAGGACTCCACAGCATATGTTTCGATGTCCAACATTTACTCAGGTGCCCAGATGTGGGAGGAGGCCCAGGAGATGCAGGCGAGTAGAACAGGAATTGGCGCTTGGAAGCAGCCAGGTCAGAGCTGGTGGACAGACATGGATGGACTGGTCCACACTTTTGTGGTTGGGCATAAAAAACACCCTAATAGTGAAGCTGTACGTCGATGCATGGCCAAAACAGTTGAAAAAAAAAAGGAAGCAGGAAGGTATGTGCCACATCTGGATCCTATCTGCTCAGGACATACCCGATGCTGAAAAAGCTGCTCTCTGTGCGCAGTGCCACCAAACAAGGCACGTAAGGCAGACCAAACAAGCATAGTGATTAATGTGACCCTTCACACGACCCCGGCCTCCGCCCCTTAAATACTAATGAAGAAACTGGGAACATTTGTACATTTCTCCTGCAGGGTAAGGTCTTTGTACTTGGTCAGATTGACGTCGGATGACAAGCGATGCTCGTCGACCCAACATTTATATCCTTAAACATTAGGACCTTTGTCCCAGTGGTAATGACCCTTGCTTACCGTGCAAGAGGTAGCGAGTTCAATTCTCGCAATGTCCTTGCACTATGGCCGGAACTAAAACTTCCAAAAGTTGCCTCTTCAAAAATTTATTCGCGATAGAGATTCTCAGACTGAAGAACTTTCTTCAAGCAACGGATAGTCACTGTTCGTGTCGAAGGGAAGTTGCTTAGATCGCAAGTTGAGGAGCCAGCAGGCTTGCAGAGAGTCACTGTTCGTGTAGAGGGGAAGTTGCTTAGATTGCAAGTTGAGGAGCCAGAAGGCCTGTGGAAAGCAAGCATAAGAGCGTCGATCCGAGGGTAAAAGTCACTTGTTCCTCGGCTACAGCCTATGTGGAGTTTCGGATAATGTTCATACCTGCTACGTTTTCGGCAGCCCAGTCCAACCACGTCCAGAACTGTGTCCTTGTTTTCCAATTGGCGTGCCACAAGCTGTTCAAGCTGGCACAGATGCTCGTGCCCAGAAGATTGCGCAACGCTTCTGGCACACACACCTATGGCAGGAATCGTGTTTGTATTAGCTAGCATACCTGCAGAGTAAGACACAGTCCCCGGCGGGACACGGCTTCTCAAGGTTCTCAGGTCTGAGTGCACCAGTCACCGCCTATAAGAGACAGCAGCACCGACTTGCTCAGCTTCTAACGATTCTCGAAGTTTGCGAACTCTCGATATCGAGAGTTCGCGATTAATATACGTCTAAACATCTATACTGCATTACTGCTCCATCTATGGATACCAAGCACGCGTGCGACACAGCGCAGTTCGAAGCGATCCGTATCAGATCCGACGTGCGTCTCGTTTTGCTGAAACGTCTTCCATTTCACTTGTCTCCAGCCGGCTCGGCTGTGGAAGGCATGCAACCATTTCACTTGTCTCGACCCGGCTCAGGTCTGGCAGCATGCGATTGCATGCCACTGTGTGTTGTTGCGGCATCGAGCTTAAGGTTGTCCGCAGTGCCTGAGCAAGACATTGAATTCTGTGCTGTAAGCAAGGTAATCGCGTCCTGTTCCTCTTTCTTCTTCACACATGTTCATCCAACTTCGGTCTCCACCCAGAGGGCTTACAGCAGGACCTGAAAGATCAAACAAGGCATTCTGCGGAACCAATTGATAATGTTCGGTATACATGAGAGATGTATGAGAACTACAGTCGCGTTCCTTGATGGAATTCTCTCTCCAAGGGAGCTAACACGTGTCATGTAAGGCCAGTGTTAGAAAGCAGTTGTGGAAGGGTGATAGGGATTCAGTGTTGCAAAGCGGTGGCAGGCAATTTCTCGAGGCCCGATGGCGAGTGCAAAGGAAGAGAAGGCGCTGGAGGAGAAGGACATCAAGGAAGGAGATTACGTGTGCACCAGATTCCGTGGCGGTGAGGAGACGATGCACATGTCTTTTAAACCTCCTCCGAAGGTTGAGCACAAATTATTAGAATATGTCTGTTTGTGCAGGCACTCGCGAGGGGACGGTTGAGCACATCGCCAGGACTCCAGAGGAGCATCCTCATCCCCCCAAGGTCATCTTCACAAACCAGAGGGGACGCCAGGTTGCGCACAACCCCTCCACTCTGACCAAGAAAGGGACAGAAGAATTCCAGAAAGAATGTGGCGGTAAATGACAATCTCGGGTGCAGCATTATTCAGGCAGATGGCCATAAATATCACAAATTATACAGTGTACAGTGCTGCAATCTTGTCGCTTGTCGTGTCACGGACACCAGATACATGTGCAGCAGGTTGGAGACGGTCTTTTGTCCGTTAGGTGTAACTTGCCAATAAGATTTTACAGATGTGTAGAGATGTTGAATGTTGCTCAGCGACTAGATTCAGCAGCCATGCGTGCAAATAAAGGTGTGTTGAATCTGAGTCTGGCAATTAGAAGCAAGCAAGCTCGGAAGCACAGGTATTAGGACTGGTTTATTGACCGCAGCATTGATCAATTCGACCTAGATGCTGACAGGCATACAGAATATAAGCTTCCTTGGAATTTGTGTCATGGAACTAGCTGAATCGACCACGGGCAGGGAGTGGCGTGAGGCTTCCAGCGTGAGCGGATCACTGCTTCCCCAGAATGGTCCCTTGTGGATTTGATTGGTTTGTGGTTCAAGTAATATGCTAAGCGCTACTTTGAAGCTAATGAAAGAATGGGGTGAGATGGGCTGCAAGATTGGAGTCTTGGCCAATTGGTTTGGTGTAAAGTAACACCCATATGTGAGGCTTAGGTCTACGCAGTGTCCTCCTCCAAGAGCGGAAGAAATCATAAGGGTAGATGCCCCTAGTAAAGGGGCTACTTGAGAACCTCCCCTCCCCCTCATCACACCATTTCATGGACAACATGGTTGGTGCCAAATCATGGCACATCCCCAGTACATCGCCCTCACCGGTTCCAAAGTGCCACGAGAAGGCATAGTTGTGAACCATGCCATATCTTTGTGACATTGGAAATGGTACCACTCTAGTCTCCTCCAATTTGGTACACCATACAAAACAAACAAGTAACAAAATTGATAAAATTCAAGATTTCCTTTGGGGAAAAGTAGCGAACACATGAATAAACAAGTAATGCATTCCAAGTTCACTTTCCTCCGACGCGAGAGGTTCAACCAGGACGCGGGGTGATCTTCAACGGTGTGCCGTCTTTAAGGAGCGGAATTTTGTGTAGAGATGCGATCGGCTGTGGCTGCAGGTCTGGACATGTTGGCCGGCATTTTGTGCTGTGAGACGTGGTCATTATCACATCAATGGGGTAGCCATAGTAAGGAAAGTAGGGTTGGATAGCAATCGTGACGTGGGCTCGAGAGATGGGCTCCATGCACTTCTTTTGCGGGGTCCCCAGCTGTGATAGTCAGCTGCGGAAGGAGGCAGGTTTCAGCTCTCGTCGGTCTGGCTATCTCGCTGCAGCTGCGTTTCGGGTCAATTCTTGTTCCTCGAAAACGACACTGTTCCTAGGTTCTTCAAAAGTGCAGGATTTCTCCACGGATGAGCTGCCTCACAAGGTGCTCCTGCAGGCCTCTGTGGCCAAGGTACAAACCTTTCTCTGTGTTTCAGGTCGTCGTCGATGTTGTTACGATTTGTGTGGAGGGGCTGACGGTAGTTGGCCATGCTGCTGTTTGACATGCAGACACTGGCAGGACAAGTTGAAGGGGGATCCCTGGAACAGCGGGGGGGCAGAGCTGTGGAAGCATGTTCTGTTGGAGAGGAGGATAGCAGCGACGGTGTTCAGGTCGTTCCTGTGGTCGTGACGCCCAAAAGGAGGCTAAGAAAGTTGTTCAGGCAGAACAATGAGCTGTTGGGGTTTCCTCCTGAAATCCTCAGTGCCAATATTGCTTTTCTGGAGTCCATTGGAGTTCAGGAGAAACACATATTGTCCCTCATGGGAAAATGTCCTGCAGTGCTTGTTGTGAACTTGGAGGAAGTGCTGATGCCATTGGTAGAGCGTGTTCAGCAGCTTGGTGTGGACAAGAAGTTTATTGGTGGCTTGTTGAAGTATAACCCCAGCCGAGTGCTGCGTATTGCTGATTCAAATGTCAGTGCCAATGTAGAGTTTCTCAGCGGTTTAGGGATTGCTGCTGGTCAGATTGCCAGAGTTGTGCGCGGCAATCCACAGGTGCTGGTCATGGATGTTGTATCAGATTTCCAGCCATCTGTTGACTTCCTTTACGGGCTGGGCTTGGATATAGTGAGTGTCCGCAAGGTCATCATTGTCTTCCCGACTGTTCTGGGCCTGCGTGTGGAGCAGAATCTGAAGCCTAAGGTAGAGTACTTGAAGACCATCGGCGTGGCTCCGTCAAATATTGGGAAAGTGATTGTAAGATGCCCCCCGGTTCTTGGTTTCAGCCTGGACAACCTTTTGTCCAAAGTGGAGTACTTGCAGGGGATCGGAATCTCTTCAAGAACCTTGAAGCTGATGGTGGAGCGATGTCCTGCAATCTTGGGCTACAGCATAGAAAAGAATATGCAGCCTAAGATCAGGTATCTGGAGAGCATTGGAGTTGAGCAAAAAAACATAAGCAAGATCCTTGGTGTCTCGCCGAATCTGCTTGGCTACAGTGTGAAGAAGAATCTGCAACCAAAAATCGAGTATTTGAAGAGCCTTGGAGTGGACCAGAGTGGCCTCAACAAAATCATCACAACGTCGCCAGTGATTTTGAGCTACAGCTTGGACCAAAGACTGAAGCCAACAGTGAAATTCCTGTCAGACATGGGTTTCAGCAATGACAGGCTGGTCAAGTTAATCATCTCAAGTCCCTCAGTCTTCTCTGTTTCTATCGAGGGAAAATTCTGTGCCACACTGCAGTTCTTCTCAAAGCTGGGCATGGATGCACGATCAAGTGGCATGGTGAGGGCATTCACATCATGCTTCTCAAATTCCATTGTGACTCTGGAATCAAGACTTCGGTGCCTTTCAAGCTATGGGTTCTCAGACTCTGACGTTAATGAGATGGTGAATGCCCAGCCTGCTCTCCTCACTCTGAGTGATGAAAACTTGAGACGCAAGATAGAGTTCCTGAAAGAGAGTACGGACTTTTTCGAGCTCAAGAGATGGAAACTTGCCAGATTTCTGACTTACAGCCTGGAATGTAGAATGAGGCCTCGACATGAGCTGATGTCTTGCATGAAGTCAAGGGGCGTCCTGAAACAGGACTTTCAGTTCACAACCATGTTGGAGCTGTCTGAAAAGCAGTATCAAGACAGATTCGTTATGTGCCAGCTTGCAGACGCAGCCTTAGCCAAAGACCCGGGGTGATAATGGATGGAGCAGTGGAGCCCTGGGCATGGCACATGATCTGGTTCATCGGTTCCGAATTTTTCACTCTCGGAGTTGCTGAGGAACCGAAATAAAGTATTGGTACTAACATGTGACTCACTGTACAGAATTCTTGTGTAATGTTGATTGTATGATGGTGAGGTGGCCTGCAAAGCAGTTTCCACCAGAGGCAACACCAGAGGGAACATGGATGACAAGTACCTTGGGGTACCTTGAAAGTTCCAGTAATCTCAAAGGCAGCAGCCTGGTGATCTGATCAAGCGTCTTCTTGATTATCAATGCTGTGAAGTTGATCCATCTGGGTTTCTTGAGGCATCGCTCTAAGATTTACACTCTCCGGATCCACCATGTCCGTGTAATACATCTGCTCCTGATCCATGACATCTTGCGGGGACCCCTCGCTCTCCAGGGCTTGAAGGTCTGCTGCCTGCTGCTGCTGCTGGAGATGGGACCGGTCCTTGGCAGAAGTGGCGAGCTTGAGAGCTTCCATCTTCTGCTGAGCTCCGGGGAAGGCCTCACAGATGCAGGCAGCAGGGTACTCGTGGAAGCCTGCCTTGCCGGGCCTCACTTCCATGGGCTCTCCCATGAAGCCCTGCTGAGCGGACTGCAGCTTCTTGGCGAAGACCTCCCAGCTCATGGCGTGCCTGTCCATAAAGAGCTGCCCCAGCTTCCTGGCGTTGGGCCGGATGGTCCTCTTGTGCCCGAAGAAACGGCGTCTGCCGGCCAGCACCTGGGCCATGTTACCGTTGTTGTTGGTGACAAACACGTCGCTCCTGTCGCACACTATGTAGTCGATGGCTGCAAGCTGCGACGTGTGGTCCCCGAACGCCTGCAGCTCCTGCTTGCTGGCCAGCGTGTCCTTGGTCTCCAGGTTGGGGAACATGGCCTTGAGCGGCGCCAGCGTCCTCTCTCCCCCGTACACCTCCCCCGACGCAACGTACAGGTGGGACTCGCTGTCGAACCCCAGAGCCTTGAGCATGAGCCCGACTTCCAGAGGTGAGAGCGGACACTTGCCGTTCCGCCTCTGCTGTTCCGGATTCTTCACCTGTAACAGCATCAGCAGCAGCAGTAGGAATCAGGCCGCAAAGCACATCTCCTTCCAGGTCAGGGTTTCATCATCTGCAGCAGGAGGAAGAAGGAGACACATGACATGCCATCAGATCATCTGCTTCTGGTTCACGAGATTCTTCACCAGCAGGAGGAGGAGGAATGAGATGAAAAGGCAAGCACCAGATCTTCTTCAAGATTAGATCTGGTTTTATAGGACACTCACATGCAGGTTCTCCCACCGCTTCCGAATCTCTCCAAGTTCTTGCACCTCGGCATCACCTCCTCCGTAATAGCAGCCTGAGAATGCCAGCATGTCCGGTTCAAACCTGTGAACATCTGAACTGTTCAATGCTAGGGCAGGAGCAAGGAAGGGAGCAGCAGAGCAAAGCACAGCATGCCAACGCTGCTTACCTGAGATGGAGAGCCATGTAGGTGCCCCCCTTCTGCTTCATCCTGTCCACCAGGGCTTGGCCCAGGGTGGAGATGGACCCGGTAAACTGCAGCGCCTTGTAATTCACTCGGCATCGCAGCTTCTGCAAGTCGGTGTCCAAGCTGTTGGCCAGCCGGAAGTCGAATTTTGTCAACCTGATTACCTGGAGGCAGGCACGGGTTCAACCTGAGGTCAGCATGGGTGCTGCTGCCGCTGCTGTACAGATGTTACCAAAGCCTGTGTCTGACTCTGACAAGGTAACGTCCCCCGACTGCACCCCCCAGCTGGCAGGCATTATGTGTAGAAAAGCTTACTCGTCGTTCTCGTAGTACTGGCAGCACCGTGTCCAAGTAGAAAGAAGGCTTGCTCCTTCTGGGAACCCGCATGGAAAAAGCTGGCACATCTGCAGGCGCGCGGTTCACGACCCGCACCTCCTGGGCCACATTTCTGACGAACCAATCCTCATCAAAGAGGTCTCCAAAATTGCTGCAAATTCCGAGCAAGCCCGAGATGAGAAGCCAGTCACCGGCACCAGCACCAGAGCTCCCTGAATGCAGCAGGAAAGGAAATGCAAGCCCTACCTACCTGTCATCCTTCCAGAACGAGTCGTGATCCAACTGAGGGATGACCAAGGTTGCATTCAGGATGCGGGCGACAACCACAGCGTCGGTGATCTGCAGAAAGCATAATAAACATCAGAACTGAGCTCAGCCAGTGAAGGAAGCCTCCAAAGAGCTCTGCACAAATTGGCATGGAAAGAAATCAACCAATCCCATACCCCGATCCGCTGCTGATTCAGCCCGCCACTGGTCTCGATTATAAGAAAGCCATTGGAATCCGAGGTGGGATCCACCGCTGCCACAAATCCAAACACAATGGTGTTGGAATTACTCCGCTCCGCAATCCTACCACAAATGCAATGTTGACTCAGGCGCAGCTGGGAAGGTAGTGATCCTCACGGGAATAATGACTGGAGGGATCGCTACAAGCATGGTAGAATCTGGAGTACTGCGACCGCCATACCCGCTCCTTCAACACCGCACCTCTCTCCACCTGCTGTGATCACATTTCACAAGCTCCCCGGCCCTCAGCTGAGGAGAAGACCAGGCAAATCAGCAGAGTCTGGCAGCCAAATCCTGCTCCTCCTACGTACCGGCAAGCGATGCAGGCCCTTCACCCGCACCTCCGGGTGCTCGGAATCCGTCTGCCAAGCCACCAGGGAACAAGCCGGTCAGACATTGCCTGCGGGAGAACACAAGAGCAGGGCGGGTGCAGCGTTGTGGGCTGTGCGCGTACGCACCAGCAGGAAGTTGGAGGACTGGGTCCGTTGCGGCCATAGCGGGCTGGCCCCGCGGGTGAAGCTGTCTCTGTCGGGGAGATGGCCGGCCAGGGAGAAGACGAAGGCGATGACCAGCAGAGCCGAGGTGATGTAGAACAGGGCGGTCAAGGTTGTGGGAGCGGGTAGGCGTTTGGGGCGTGGGCGGGCCATCATCCGGCCCAGCTTCCATTGCCTGCTCTTCCCGCCCACGGCATCCGATGGATCCTAAACCCCCAATCCAATCCACACCACAGCACACCAATCAAATCCAATCCCAGCTCAGGCTGAGAAGGAGCCGGAAGACGGAAGCTGGAAGCTGGAAGCTGGAGCCGAGCTGGTGGGATTTGAATGCACGTCGCCCCCCAGTCCTCCAGGACCAGAATCGCAGAATGAGACGCTGCTGCGATTCGCGCCTTTCCCGCAGATCCGCGCACTTCTCGGAAGGAGCGAAGGACCAGTCGGCGGGAGCAGGTTTGCGGTGGGATGGGATCTCTCTGCCGGGTGCTCGCACGACGCAACGTGCTCCGCTTCATACACACTGTTCGTGTATGTATGTACATCCATCTATGGAATTGGCCGGGCCCGGTGACTGAGGACCCGTGACCGGAGCAGCCGGTGTCCTGCCGGTTGCCTTTCCCGATTCGACTAGGGTTTCGTCATTTCCGGCACAAATCGGGCCTGCTTCCGACGACCGCTGCTGATGTGTTGGGATTGGTTGGGTCTCCCGTCGGCTGCGGCTTTCTCGCCTTGTGAAAGTAAGATTGCATCGAGCCCCAGCTGGTCAGTGATTAGCCCCTTCCTGCCAGTGGCAAGGCAGCCCTGGGGATTTTGTGTATGCAGGTACACATGGTGGGGAGGAAGCGGTGCGCTGCGAGAGCTGGATTCAGGGTTGAAGAGCCGGGGGATAGTTGGACAGGAGACAGGACGGTGGTGGAGTATACGGCTCTGATTTCTGGTGTAGGCTTCTGAGTGGTGCCGCTTCCATTGGTACCGCCATGTTAGGTGTTGGAATCCAGTAAGGAAGGACTAGGGTCGGTTTTGGGAAGTGAAGGAGCTTGCCATGCAGCGCAAAGTGAAGTTTAAGGGGAAATTTTAGTGATCACGATTCTGGATCAGTCGTAGGGACATTAACGAACTGCCGTAACTGACGACCAGGTCAAAATCATTGTACATACTTCCAGGTCCCTGGGACCGGACCTTGTGATATAATGAGAGGTGGGCGGAAAATGTCCAAGAAAGAAACCAACAAGTACGCATGCCGGGACGGGATGCATAATTCACCTCACGACTTGAGAAGGACCAGCATTTGTTTTCAACCCGCGGTTTGCGAGTATCCCGCAGAATTACTGACTCAGCGTCGTATTAATAATTCTGGCTGAAACGCTCCACCTCCAGGAAATGCTTCTCTGGATTGACTTCTGTGTTCAGAAAAATGTGGATGTGGTTTGCCCGTGAAAGCTCTCAATCAGTACTCTTATCGGCAAGTTTGCCACAGCAAAGGCACCCACGAAGGGACAATTGGGCTAGAGAAGTTGATAGTGTACCAAGCTTGTGTATGCAATGGCCTCTGGACTTGCGATTCCGTTTCTAAGGAGACGATAGACGAAATTTGATTTGCTTGGCATTCGGATTCTGGGAGGCATGCTAGCATCAAAGCATGATGCGGGTCCAAGGCCTTATGCAATGCAGGCATAACCTTGACTGCAGACCATATACCCCGTTAACAGCGTTAGGACGGCATGTTCATATAAGGAATCCGAAACACTGGAAGTCACATCGTCTATTGCCGCAACTTGAACCAGGGGGACGCTTGGGAGGATCGAGTATCTTGCTCCTTGCAAGTTTGATCTGCGTGGTTTACTACACATATGTCGTATGGCGGAGGGTTCTTTTGCCGAAAATGATAAGCTCGTTTCGCGCACAGAAGATGTTGGCCAAGGACTACAGGAGTGCAGGTGGAGGGAAAGAGAAGCTCAGCCCAGCTTATAGACTTGATATTAGCCTGGGAGTGCTACCAGGTGGTGCAGGAAATGCCTTGTGTGATCCGGGTTTTTGGAAGATCATGACATGAGGCTGAGCGTGCTCCATGGATGTCTGGAGCGTTGCTGCTGAGTCACGCAAATGGCATCAGGACCCGTTGTGGGGGCAGTTTTCGTGGACCCAACAAATCGGGAGAGTGCTAACAGATGTTCGAGGAAGAACTCCCGCGCACCTGACGTCCAGGAACCAACCGTTGCCACACAAGCAAGCCTCCAGGTGGAGCACCTCTGCAAGACAGCCAGCCCGTGCAAGGGGATTTGTGGCTGGAGACGGAGCTTCCTCCAAGGGTAGTGCTCAGGAGCCCTTGCTGGTGTCCATACTTGGGTTGGATAATGGGGAAGAGATGGGTCGTCGTGCTTGGAAAGCAAGCTGGAGCTTGTCGGATGATGCTGACCCTCTCGGGACTGCAGCATATGAAAGGGGCGTGACCGATGAAACCGTGAGTAAGCTGTGTCATGAGGGCCATGTTACTGAGGCTGTTGAGGCTCTAGGAGTCCTTGTGCAGACACGTCGTCGTATTTCGAAATCTCTCTTGTATGCTGTGCTGAAGCAATGTGTTGACAAGAAGGAGCTTGTTCTTGGTCGCCGGGTCCATGCTTTCACGGTGATAAAGGGGTTCCAAGCGGACACGTTCGTGTGCAATCACGTCCTTCGGATGTATGCTTCTCATGGCAGGTTGCAAGAAGCGATGGATGTGTTCACCGTGGTTGATGAGCCAGATACTTTCATGTGGGCTTCCATAATTTCTGCGCATGCTAAACATGGACAGAGCAAGCAGGCCATACAACTCTATCATCGGATGCGCACGTCAAGTGTGAAACCAGATGGCCATGTGTTTGTGGCAGCCCTTCAGGCTTGTGCAAGGGCGTCAGACTTGAAAACTGGGCAGCAGGTGCATGCTGATGTGCTGGACCGCGCAGTTGAGCCTCACTTATTTGTCAGCAATTGCCTGGTGGACATGTATGTAAAGTGTGGCAGTTTGGAGGACGCTCAGAACGTGTTTGATGGACTTGGTCAGAAGGATGTGGTGACTTGGACTGCTCTGATTGCAGGGTATTCCAAGAGGGGCATGGGCCAAGAAGCCCTTCGTCTCTACAGTGCTATGCAAGAGGAAGGCATTGCTGTACCCAATGCCATGACCTTTGTGTGCCTATTGCAGTCATGTGCGAGTGTGGGCAACCAAGCGTTGCAGAAGGGGAAGCAGCTTCATGTGCAGATTACAGAAGGAGGACTCGAATGTGATGTTTTTATAGCCACTAGCTTGGTGAACATGTATGCAAAGTGCGGCAGCTTGGAAGACGCTCAAAAAGTTTTTAATGGACTTGATCACAAAGATGTAGTGACATGGACTGCCATGATAGCAGGGTATTCCCAGCAGGGAATGGGCCAGGAAGCCCTTCGTATTTACAGTGATATGCAAGAAGAAGGCTTTGCTGTACCGAATTCCGTAACATTTGTGTGCCTCCTGCAGGCATGTGCAAGTGTAGGAACCCTGGCACTGGAGAAAGGAAAGCAGCTTCATGCGCAAATTAGAAAAGGAGGGCACCAAGACGATGTGTTTGTAGCCAACAGTTTAGTTAATATGTATGCAAAGTGTGGCAGTTTAGAAGATGCTCAGACAGTGTTTGATGGACTTGGTCAGAAAGATGTAGTCACATGGAATGCTATGATATCAGGATATTCCCAGCAGGGCAGGGGCCAGGAAGCCCTTCACATTTACAGTGCTATGGAAGAGGAAGGCATTACTGTACCTGATTCCGTGACATTTGTGTGCCTCTTGCAGGCATGTGCAAGTGTGGGTCCCCCCGCGTTGGAGAAGGGGAGGAAGCTTCATTTGCAGGTTAGAGAACGAATCGATCAAGCTGATGTCTTTGTAGCCAGCAGTTTGGTGAACATGTATGCAAAGTGTGGCAGCTTGCAAGATGCTCAACGAGTGTTTGATGGAATTGGTGAAAAAAATGTTGTGGCATGGACTGCCATGATAGCAGGATATTCCCAGCAGGCATGGGGCAGGAAGCCCTTAATGTCTACAGTGGTATGCAAGAAAGCGGTATAGCTGTCCCTAATTCTGTGACATTTGTATGCCTCCTGCAGGCGTGTGCTAGTGTGGGTAGCGCGGCGTTGGAGAAGGGGAAACAGTTTCATTCCCGAATCAGAGAAGAAGGACATCAAGCGGATGTGTTTGTAGCCAACAGTTTGGTAAACATGTATGCAAAGTGTGGCAGCTTGAAGATGCCCGCAGAGAGCGTTTGATGGACTTGTTAAGAAGGATGTGGTGACGTGGAATGCCATGATAGCAGGATATTCCCAGCAGGGCATGGGCCAAGAAGCCCTTCGTCTGTACAGTTCTATGCAAGAAGAAGGCATGGCTGTACCTGATGCTGTGACATTGGTGTGTCTCCTTCAAGCATGTGCAAGTGTGGGTCCCCCCGAGTTGGAGAAGGGGAGGAAGCTTCATTTGCAGGTTAGAGAACGAATCGATCAAGCTGATGTCTTTGTAGCCAGCAGTTTGGTGAACATGTATGCAAAGTGTGGCAGCTTGCAAGATGCTCAACGAGTGTTTGATGGAATTGGTGAAAAAAATGTTGTGGCATGGACTGCCATGATAGCAGGGTACGCTCAGCAGGGCATGGGGCAGGAAGCCCTTAATGTCTACAGTGGTATGCAAGAAAGCGGTATAGCTGTCCCTAATTCTGTGACATTTGTATGCCTCCTGCAGGCGTGTGCTAGTGTGGGTAGCGCGGCGTTGGAGAAGGGGAAACAGTTTCATTCCCGAATCAGAGAAGAAGGACATCAAGCGGATGTGTTTGTAGCCAACAGTTTGGTAAACATGTATGCAAAGTGTGGCAGCTTGGAAGATGCCCGCAGAGCGTTTGATGGACTTGTTAAGAAGGATGTGGTGACGTGGAATGCCATGATAGCAGGATATTCCCAGCAGGGCATGGGCCAAGAAGCCCTTCGTCTGTACAGTTCTATGCAAGAAGAAGGCATGGCTGTACCTGATGCTGTGACATTGGTGTGTCTCCTTCAAGCATGTGCAAGTGTTGGCAACCCTGCGTTGGAGAAGGGGAAGCAGCTTCATGCACAAATTAGGGAACGAGGACATCAAGCTGATGCCATGGTAGCCAACAGCTTAGTGAATATGTTTGCAAAATGTGGCAGCCTGGAACAGGCTCAGCTTGTGTTTGACGGACTTAGTCAGAAAGATGTGGCTACCTGGAATGCTATGATATCAGGATATTCCCAGCAGGGCAAGGGCCAGGACGCCCTTCGTATTTACAGTGCTATGCTAGAAGAAGGCATCGCTATACCTGATTCAGTGACATATGTGTTCCTCCTGCAGGCATGTGCAAGTGTGGGTAAATCAGCGTTGGAGGAGGGAAAGGAGCTTCATAAACAGATTAGAGAAGGAGGACATCAAGCTGATGTGTTCGTAGCCAGTAGTTTGGTAAACATGTATGCGAAGTGTGGCAGTTTGGAAGACGCTCAGAGAGTGTTTGACGGACTTGGTGAGAAAAATGTGGTGACATGGACTGCCATGATAGCAGGGTACTCCCAACAGGGCATGGGGCAGGAAGCCCTTCGTCTTTACAGTGCTATGCAAGAAGAAGGTCTTGCTGTACCCGATTCTGTGACATTTGTATGCCTCCTGCAGGCATGTGCAGATGTGGCAGCTTTGCATCTGGGCAGGGAGCTACATGTAAAGATTCGAGAACAAGGGCTTGAAGGCAATTTGTTTGTAGCCAACAGTTTGATAAACATGTATGGAAAGTCTGGAAGCATGGCTGATGCACAGAAGGTGTTTGATGTGTTGCATAGAAGAGATGTGGTCACCTGGAGTGCGATGATTGCAGCCTACACGTATCAAGGGAACACAGAAATGGTCTTTGACCTGTTCGAGAGAATGAGGGAGGCTGGCATACAGCCAGTCGGCATCACATTTCTTAGCGTACTAACAGCATGCAGTCATGCTGGTCTAGTGAACGAGGGGAGAGAGTACTTCGACGCCATGAGCAGAGAGTACGGAATCACTCCCACGGTGGAGCACTACACGTGCTTGGTGGATATCTTGGGCCGTGCTGGCCAACTGGATGAGGCACTTGCTTTGGCAAGGTCAATGCCTGTACTTTCTAATGCTGCAGTTTGGCACACCCTGCTGGGTGCTTGTCAGAAGTGGAGCAACGTGGAGGTAGGAAGGCACGCTTTCGATCAAGCAGTGACGTTGGACAGCAAAGATAGCGCAGCATACATGTTGATGTCCAATATATACACGGGTGCTGAGATGTGGGAACAGGCAGAGGAGATGCAAGCGTGCAGAAAGGGAATGAGTGCATGGAAACAGCCAGGTCAGACCTGGTGGTCAGACTTGGACGGGCTTGTGCATAGTTTCTTGGTTGAAGCAGGCTGATCCTGCGAAACGATGAACGAGGTATATATGAAGGATGTGCCTGCAGAGATTTATTGCGAGAGAAGGAGGGAAATCATTTGTGGGTGCAGGGCAGGAAACTGTCTTTGCCAGTGCTCTGAATATCACACCCCACGATTCCCTTCAGCCCAATATACTTTTGTGGGTGATCATGCAATGACTTTTACAACGGCCGGATCCTAGGCCGTCCCTTATGGCTCGCAGAAGGCATGTCCACTATTTGGCAGTGTAGGCTGAAATTCCGCTTGAGCTTGGATATGCCGTGGGTCCTGGGACAGATTCTTATTTTGTGACCTGTACGAAATGAAAATATAATGGTGCCCTCTGAGACCACTTTACAGCCCCTCTAATATTTCCTATACCCTGACCAAGAATTATAATTTCCATCCCCTCGCCCGGGTCCAAGTGCTATCCGATCATCTTCCAGCACCTTCAAATCAGGTGCAAGAAGCCGAGTGTACCGGTCGAAATACAGAAGCTGCTTCAACAGAAGCCCAAATTCACGAGGAAATTTCAAACCGTATGCATCACTGACACGAACCTGTAACAGCAGGGAAGATGTGATTATCCTGGTAATGCAACTTCTCAAAAAGACAACGACACTTCGAGTAAGGTTCAGGTTTCCAGTCTCAAGGAGGCTTACCACGTCGAGAAGCAAAGCATTAATTTCCTGCTCATCCACAGCTAAAGTAGCAGCCACTGTGGTTCGAGAAGCCCTGCTGCTGCTGGTAGTAATCACCACGTCTGTGTCCAAGTCCTGTGAAGGTGACGGGTTATGAGATGATCCAGTCAAGGGGACTGCAATACTACTCTGAATTCTTCCAGATTAGAAATAGCTTGAACACGATCTCGCAACATACAGTTAAGTTACCTGGACTGCTGAGAATATCTTCTCTAGATCTCTGGCAAAGCTTTCCAAATCCACTTCCTTGTCAGTGGCACCCATTTGATTCAAGGCAGCTGCCATGGCCTTGTATTGCCCACTTCCTAAGGAGGTCAAAAAAATCTCCATTGCTGCCCACGTTGCTGGTGAAATGCGCCCAACAATGCCTGCTCAGGACAATGTCGTTTTAAAGTCATTGACAAACGTACAGAATCTGAGCACTATGGATGTCGGTGACAAGGACAGGACATGGAGACAAAAATCTTTACCAAAATCGATAAACCCCACCCGGCCATCTCTCAGCACCAGCAGATTTCCAGCATGTACATCTGCATGAAAGCTCTCCGAAGCTACCAAGCTTCCAAACCTGCAATTGCCAGATCCAAGAGAGTGATGAATACAGCTTGTGGGATGATGGAAACTCTCTCAAGGAAGTTGTAAAATGCGTACCAAACATTCAGAGCCGATATTAATGTTGCCTCGGGATTGGGAACAATCGCCCGAATGGCATTCAGATCTGTCAAGGGAACTCCATATAAACGCTCCATTGTCAATATCCGCTGCGAACTGCAATGAGGATATACTGTCGGGGCCTTGGCTTGGTTGGTTAAACCACTGGTCTCCAAGTATGTTCTAAACGACTGGATGTTGATAGCTTCTTTTCTAAAATCAACTTCCTCCAACATGGATGTCCGGATGTCTCCAATTATTCCAACCTATCCACCATCAGATTCTCAATGTCATAAGACGCCAGTGCCCAAAAAGAAAGAACGATAATCTGCGCTCAGCTAAGGCAACAAGACGTCCATAACCAGTAAACGACACGCATGAAACTACATACCAATGACGTGCGACTGAGTTGAGGATTCAGAAATTCCAGCACACGTGCAGTGATGTACAGGAAATTCAGGTCTGCTGTTAGGATGTCCTCCACTCCAGGCTTGAGCACCTTGATAACGACATCCGACCCAGTCCCCCTGAGCCGTGCTGCATGAACCTGTAAATGTGTAAGATCTTGGGCAATGGGGATGTATCTCACAGCAGCAGAAATACAACAGCGAAAATGGTGAAGTCAGTGGACCTGAGCAACAGAAGCAGAAGCAATCGGTTGGGGATCCACATACTCGTAGACTTCTTCCAAGGGCCTACCAAGCTCTTGACGTATGATGGCTTTGATATCACTGAAGGGAACAGGTGGTGTTTTGTCGAGACAGCTCTGGAATTCTTTCACGTATTCTGCTGGGAAGAGAGTTGGTGCCGAGGCTATGAACTTCCATACAAACAGGTTATAAGCCCCAGAGACCTATCACCATCTCACAAACATCATAATAGCAACTGAATCACCCTTATCCTGGCAGTTGCAGATTCTGACCTGACCCAACTTGATGTAAGTTGCTCCCAGCCGCTCGAAAAGCTTCCGTAGCTGTGCGGGACCTGGTGGGATAAATGCAAGACCGGCAACATTGCCAGTAGCAGCTCCAGAATTCTGCACACCAGCGCAGCATTAGCTGCCATGGACAATCCTCAGACATGAGGAATGACACAGTTTCATAGCTTTGTGAAGAAGAAATGAGTACTTGTAACTGCTGGGACTGCTCCAGAAACCATTCAGCTCCGACGGTGACAACAGCTTCAATCCCTTGAACGAGCCTGACAGCACCCCTAGGACCCGTGCTCACGGTGGTGCGTACTACTTCTTCCACCAACTCGTTGAATTTCTTGAGCCTCTCTGTGATACCATGCCAGAATTAAGTTGCCTCAATTTCCCACATTCACAACATGAACCAATGTGATCTCTCAGTGCTTCCGACCACACATGGCAAATCAGATCTTAGAAAAGACCTTGTCCCTGCTTCCTGTCGAACGTTGTGGACGAGGAAGATGAGGTTGATGCTGCTGATGATGATCGAGCCCACACCGCCCAGCTATTCTGCCTGCTCCAAGTCGCATTCTTCAGCGTCTGCGCTGCCCACTCCAACGTGTTGCGACGCAACCAAAATCCTTCCTGCTACAGCGCCGAACGCGTTAGGGAGATGTACGGATCTCCCACAGCGGGCAAGACCTCATCAGCCCACCATTTCCCAAATTCAAGTACATAGTCAACAAGCCGACTGAAATCTCGGGTTCGCCTCCCTCCATCATCCACACCAACATCACAAACAACAGTCAGGAATATCTTCAGGCCACCAAACCTGGGGAATGAAAGACGAAGGGAAACGGGCGCAAGCTGTCAGCGCCATGTTGGGACCGAAGTGTAGAAGGTGTAGAAGACCCACCAACTTCACCAGCAGGCAAGCTTCAAATCAAATTGCACCAAGAAAGAGCTGGCATTGGACAGAAATCTCTCATGCACTGCCAGAAGTTTTTCTCGTGAAGTGGCCTGGCGAGGGGGAGGAGTGGTCCACGTAGACTAGCTTGAACCATCCGCTACTTCCGTCGCACGGCCCTTCTGGACATGGCGATTGTGTGTGTAGCAAAACTTGCATTTTACCAGTCAACAAAAAACGCTTCCCAATAATATTAAATGGCCAAAAGCTAGCCGGAGACGTGATGCTCCTCAGAGTATCGACACACTGTTGCTGGGGTTCCCAGATCCATGTCTACACGTCCTGTCGAAGTCTAGGTGTATAAATAGCGCCTGTCTTACAGAGGATAGGATCTCCACAAAGAGGAACTTCACTTCTCTGGCGCACTTGGATTCCAGAGATCCTCGTCCTCATGGCAAGACCACAAAACGTAGAATCACACATAGGATATGTTGTAGCCGAAGTGGAAGATGATCAACTATCTCGAAGCGCCGTAGCATATGGGTTGATCATCAAACCTGTTGAGTGTAGTTCAACAGTGCAGCATGTTGGGATCTTGGGTCACTGCATCTGGTTGCGTGCACTTGCATTTGTTCAGCTTGATTGGATTGCATCTCATGCCACCGCTGCTGCTGACACCAGACCAGATGCTTGCTTTTCAGGCGGAGCCTGCAACACGGTTTCAGCTACGTGTGCATCATTGACAAAAGGCTCGATGTGAGCTTTCTTCTCTTGCTTCTCTATGACATCTTCCGCATCATTGGCCCGGGGCACAGTGCTTGCCTGAGCAACATGCACGACGTATCTTCAGGAGCAATTTACAAACTCATCCAAGACTAATCAGGCACGAAGAGGAATCAGAACTCACCAGAGCTCGGAATTTCAGGATGTAAAACATTTCAAGGTAACGTCTGGTATCCCGCCTGCCAAGCTCGGACACGTACTTCCAAAATCCGTAGACCTGACCAAGTGTCAACAGCCTGTCTGCATATATGTTCCAAGTGTATCTGTATAGAGGATGATGTCAGATGACTAGGCTATGACGGTTGGAATCGTGAGAGGTGTGCATGGTGGAAGACATTGAGGATCTACTTACTTGGTGAAAATCCGCTTCAGGCTATCATTGGAGATCTGGTCCCAAAAGCCAGGTTCTGCTTTGCATTTGGTGAAGAACCCCAGAATGATGTTGCTGGCGGCCTCCCCGTGGTAGGGATCAATGTGGAAGCCAGAGATGCCATCTTCAATGATTTCAGCAGGTCCACCCTGCGAGGTAGCAATTGTTGGAAGCCCGCAGCTCATGGCTTCCACCACCGTCAACCCGAAGGCCTCGTACAATGCAGGCTGCCATATAACAAACCAGTCCATCAGACTTCTGAACAGGAGATGCAATGTGAACGTCCGTAAAAGGAAAACGCCGGATGGCGTGCGGCAATGGTACCTGCACGAAAGCACCGTGAGTGTCTGCAATGCAGCGATACAGCTCTCCGTTTCGCACAGGATCTTTCTGGGCGCGGATCCATCTGAAATCGCCATTCAGGTTGTGCTTCTTCATCAAATCATGCATCTTCAAAATCTCTTTCACCTCCTCGCGGTCCTTGGACTTCTCGGGGTTGATGTCCCCAGCTACTACAACCAAATTCACCAAGCTCCTCAGCTGCGCATTCTCCCCGAACCATTCGACAAGGCCAGTCATGTTCTTCACGCGATCCAGACGTGCCATTGAGAATATGATGGGTTTTGTCTTGTCCTTCAGCACCCCTCTGCAACGCGGAAGAGACGACGTCAATGGAAAAGCGTTCGACTGCCGCCAGTCTCTTCCACAGAAGTCATCTACATCTGCCGGGAAGAAGAAAACACAAGAGGCAGCCCTGATTGGAGAAACGAGTGCCTCACATGTGTTCGTCTGTCTGGGCTTCGCTGAACAGCAACTCCTGTATCTCTGGTTGCAAATGTTTGAGGCGCTTCGCATCCTGAGAGAAGGGAAAGTAAATGGACTCCTCCGCTCCAGGGGACACGATGTTGAATTTGGGGTCGAAGACGTCGATCCCATTCACAACTCTGTAGAGCCCAGGCAGGGTGAAAGCAGTATGGCTTTCGTACTGCCCCACAGTGTTCTCGCTGCCATGAGACAGAGAAGTCAGCGACCACAAGCATCGAAGCACTATCACCTTTCGATTGCAAGATCATCATAGCACATACAGACCTTCCAGCAATCTCTTGATACGAACTGGTGATGATAAAATCGGCGTGGTTCATTGCAATGAGGTCCGCGGTGAACTGGCATGAGAAATGGTACTTCTCCTCGTAGTTGCGCCAGTAAAGATCTGAGTCGGGGTACTTTGTCTTCTCCAATGCATGAGCTATGTTGCACTGAAAGACAGCAGGAATTCGTAAATTTTGGTGAATCACCAGAACACGGATCTCTGTAGAAGCAACTGCATGATCCTCAAGAACAAATGTAAACCACCAACACACCTGTGTGATCTTCAACCTGTGCGACAGCAATGTAGCCACGAGATTCCCGTCACTGTAGTTCCCAATGATGAAATCAGGTTGGCGAGTGAACTCGGAGCGCATCTCGTTGGCTACATCCTGCAGACGAGGCACCCTCAAAGTTGACAGCCATGCGGGTGCATGGTAATCTCTTAATGCACCATAACAGCACATACCTCTGTGAAGCGTTCGAGATATGGCCAGACATCAAAACGAGAGATCCAGCGCTGCAACACAGACCCATCTTCGTTACGGAATGGAACTCGCAGTATGCGCGCATACTCAGTGCCATGAACTCGCTCAATTCTCTGGTTGCAGGTCGTGCCTTGGGCTTCAGGAATGAGGCGAGTCACCTACACCATGATAATGCCCACACCATATTGACCGATCAGTCAAGCTCACGGGCAGAGGAGCACGCGCCAAATGCACAGTCAAGAAAACCAGAGGCTTCAACTTACAATGACGATCTGCGGTTTGATATCCAATCCCTGCTGCTGTATTTTTCTGATCATGGCCTTCTCTAAGGCGCGAACTTGATCCAAGATATACACCACCTGTAACACAAGAATCAGCAGCTGGAATGCGTAGGTATATAGCTCAAGCCTCGAAACCACGTGAGACTGGTGGTGAACACGCACAGGACTCACATCATCACAGGTGCTGACAATGTCTCCGTATCGTCCCCTTGCAAAACCGGAGTCTAGTCTGAGTGATTGCACAGCTTACCTGACCACCTGTGTCGGGTAAGCCCAGCACATTCTCCTGGCCAAAATATCCATGAGGCGAGAGAATAAGCACACTGAAAATCACAGGGATTTTTGCCAAGAACTTTTCCAAAGTATCTGGGTCTGGCGCCTGCAGGATGTCTAGCAGCAGCCGGATGCTCTCCAGGGTGCGGTCTGCTGTGTTTCCCCATCCTTTCTCCAGGCCCAGCTGCTGCAGTCTAGAGGCGGAAACAAAAGCTCAGTCAGTCACAACCGAGCGTCATTCAACCAACTTTAAGTAGCAGAGAGCAAGAGTGTCAGCTGGCAATCGGTAGCAAAGAGTACCTGGTTTCGAACTCAGTGTAAGGAGTGTCCTTGGGATACTTGGACAGCATCTCTTCAGCTCTCACCAAGGAGGGCCGCAGCTTGCTGATATTGGTGATGCGCTCATTCAGCATCAGACTCTGCGACACCATAACCAAACAAGCTTCATCACACAAGCCCCCGGGCTTTGCAAAACATTCCGCCCCATACCTGCCCCTCGTGATCTAGCAAGACGCACCTGCCCCTCGTACTTGTGAAGCTGAAGGAAGTTAAACAGCGGCTGCATGCTCTCTGCATCCCGAAACAGCCGAGAAGACAGGTGCTTGTTGAGAAATTGCACCCCATTCCCGATCGAACTGGACCTCGTGAGACGAGGGAACAGCGCATTAAACGGCTCGAAGTCCACTTCCAGCACACTGAAACGCTCAGCACTCCTGCAACGGCAGAAGCCCCCATGAGCACGAACACAGACACAAAAGAACACCCTCCAGCAAAAGAAACAACGAATTACCGCTCGCAGGGGAACCGCGACTTCCCAGTAGCCAGGCACTCCTTGAACTCCAAGTACTCAGAGGCTCCCAGGTGCTGAACCTCCAGAGTGTCCACATTGAGCAAAACGTAGTCCCACACCCCCGGCCGAGGCCGTACAGCCAGCCCCACCCAAGGCGGCAGCACAATCGCTTCCTGCCATCGCCCAACACCAGAGAAACCCAGCTCACATCACCACAACCATCTCCCCTACACCCCCAAGAAGAAAGAAACCGCAAATACCTGAGCGGTTTCCAAAATGCGGCGGAAAGGAGCATCCGCCCGGTCGATAACATTCACCGCCTGGTCCAGCAGCTGGTGCGGCTGCAGAATCCGAGGCCCCAAATTCACACACCTGCAAGCAAGCTCCTCCATCAGGGACAGGAAGCGGAAAATGCGAAAGTTGAAGGCCAGTAGCACAAAATGCGGAATCGAGCATACTTTCCCAACAAGCTCCGGATGATCTGCTGGTCCTCCACGACCGCCTCCTGCACATGGTCCCTGAAGCTGCTGCTGCGAGCAACAAGAGCCGCCATGGCCGGCTCTCGGAGAGGACGTCAGAATCGCGGGTCGTGAAAGAGAGACGGATGACGCCAACACGGGGGCAGAGGCGAAGCTTGCTGTGCAAACAGAGCTCGGTTCGAGCACGCTTTCATAGACTTCCAGCTTCCGTGGCCGGACCAATGCGAAACGGCAAAACCAGCCAGAGCAGGGCGAGGGGCCGCGTGGCGGGCCGGGCCCCGCCCAAGTGGCGCCCCATGCCGTCCGGGACCGGGCCGGGCGACGGCCCTGGTTCCGTTGCCTTCACGTCACCGCGCGACCGGCAGTGACGTGTCGACGGGAGCTGCAGTTGCCAGTCACGACTCGCGACTCCTGACAGTCTCACTGCTGTGCCCGTATTTATCCTCCTCCTCCGATTCCCCTTCTTCTTGCCACCTCTCCCGGGCCGGACATCGATACGCTGCTGCTGCTGCTTCTGGTGCTCGTCAGTCTATGGCGCATTCTCGTTGATTGTCCGTTACCCGTCCCTTCGCAGAAGCAGCGGAGGAGCTTGCGAGTCGGGTTGCCTCTGGGCTCGGCCGGGGAGCAGGCCTGGTACGGGGGGTTTTTTTTGGGCGATAGCTCGGGCCCGATGCAGACCCGGCGGTGACGTAACTGCAGGGCGGCGTCCGGATGGGAGCGGATTGGAGGCAGGCGAGCGTTTTTTTTAAGGAGGCGTGAGCGGATGATTGTGGCGCCGCCACTGACGCTGCCGGCTCTCGCAGGCCTGAGGTTGCGTGTGGCGGAGGGGGCGGGGCCACTGGGGGAGGTGCCGGAAGTGGAGGCAGGTGGGTTGATGATATGTCGCCCCTGCTGCTGCTCATCAATGTGTCCAAGCTGGTGGGGGTAGCTGGTGCCATCACTGTAGCTGCCAACGGCCTCGCGTTCCGGCATTTTCGGAAGAAAAATTTGGGGCCGCTGCGGGTGACGCTGGACGAGGAGCGGGAGGTGGTGGCCAGCTTCCCGGTGGATAAGGATGGTACGGTCGTGGTGGGCTTTGTTGTGTGCTTGGATTTGGGTGGTGGGCGGTGGGAATTCGGGCTTGGCTGGGGAATTGACGGCATTGTGGTGGTGGGTTTTGGATTGTGTGGTGCAGTGGATGAGGGAGGATTCTTCTTCGCATTGGCAACTGCCCCGGCGCATGTGGAGGATAAGCTGGATGACGCCTGGCTGGAGTTCGCCAAGCAGGAGGAGGAGTCGGCGCAGGGGAGAGTGAAGGAGGAGGAGGAGGAGAAGGAGGAGGTGGAGGAGGAGGGGAAGGGTGGGGATGGTGGGAAGGAAGATGAGGATTTGGGGAGGGAGGGAAAGGGAGGAGAGGAGGTGGGTGAGGGGAAGGGCGCCGGGGAATTGGAGGTGGGGTCGGGGGATGTGAGCGAGATTTTGGTGCGGGGAGGGGATGAGGGTGCTGGGAAGAGTGTTCGAGAGGAGGCGTTTTCGGAGTGGGAGGTTGTGGCGGAGGCCGCGGAGAGGGATGCTGCCGGTGAGAAGGATGGGGCGGGGTTGCATGCAGGCGGCGACGAGGCGGAGAGGGCCAAGAATTTGCGGTCTGGGTCGTTTGTCGGGGAGCCCTTCTTCCGTTATCCTGAGGGGGATCAAGAACGAACTGCCAGGATAACTTCCGGAGCATGGAGGGCCAGGGGGACGGTTTTGGAGCCGACGCTGGAGTACAACCAGTTCAACTTGCCGTACAAGGTGAAGAAGACGGCCAAGGTGGCAATGGAGGCCATGTTGCGGGGCATCGAGAAGCTGACCGAGGAGGAGGAGAAGCACAATGTGGCTGCATGGCATAACGCAAAGCGTCCGTAAGTTATTGTGTTGTCGGTAATTGTGGGTTGGGAGCCGGAGGGGGTTGTGTGTCTGAGCATCTGGTGGGTTGCACAGGGAAGAACGGCTGCGATTCTGGTCGGAACCTGACACGGAGCTGCAGCTGGCTCAGGGGACCAATGTCAGTGTGTTTCGGATGGGTATCGACTGGAGCAGGATTGTGCCTGAAGAGCCCATCAATGGGATGCAGAAAGCTGTAAGATTTGCTTGACCTTGCCGTACAGCTGTGTTGTGAATCCTCCGCCGTGTGCTTATTTTGGGTGAGTCTCTTGGCAGGTGAACTGGCATGCCGTGAAGCGGTACCGGTGGATCCTGCAAAGGGTGCAAGACCATGGTATGCGGATAATGCTTACCTTGTTTCATCACTCTCTGCCCACCTGGGCAGCTGCATATGGTGGTTGGAAGGAGAGCAAAACAGTTGATTATTTTGTGGAGTTTACGAGGTACCCATTCCCTGATCGCGCACCTGTCTCCCAAAACTTGCAGCTGTTTCAGCCCCGATTTGGTCTTGACATCCCTGCTCACTCCTGCAGGTTGGCAGTGGAGAGATTTGGAGATCTGGTTGACTATTGGGTCACCTTCAATGAACCTCACGTCTTTGCAATGCTCACGTATTGCGCTGGAGCATGGCCAGGAGGTGATCCTAACCTGCTGGAAGTGGCAACCAGTATAATGCCTCGTGGTGTGTTCAAGTCGGCAATGGCTTACATGGCTGAAGCACATAACAGGGCCTATGACATCATCCACGCTTTTGGGTCATTACCTCTCTCTTCGTCTCGCATGACTTTGGTGTCCGAGCTTGTTTTCATCGACAGTAGCTCTCTATTGTTTCTGAGAAGTTTTGTTTGGGTATCTTGACAGCAACCAACACTCGAAAAGGGCCAAAGTGGGTGTCTCACATCACGTCTCATTCATGAGGCCGTATGGGCTATTCGATGTACCTGCAGTAGTTCTGAGCAACTGGATGACTCGCTACGCTTATGTCGACGACATAGCTGACAAATTGGACTACCTCGGGATAAATTACTACGGACAGGTATTCCCCACAAGCTTTCCTGTCAAGGCAAGGCGTCTGCCTGTTCCAGGGCAGTGTTTTGCGGCACAGCATGATGTTCGCTGTTTTCACAGGAAATCATATCAGCACCTGGATTGAAACTTGTGGAGAACGAGGAGTTCAGCGAGTCAGGCAGGGGTGTATACCCCGATGGCTTGTACAGACTCCTCATGCAGTTCTACCACCGGTACAAAAGGTATGGCTTCTCATACATCATCACCGAGAACGGGGTCTCGGACGCAACTGATTACATCCGCCGGCCATATCTTGTGGAGCACCTTCTTGCAGTTCGTGCTGCTATGGATCAGGTATCTTGCAATATACTATGCAGCCCAGAACATCCTCTGCACAGTGTTACGTGCTGCAGCTCACTGTCGGGATTCTTCAGGGTGTACCTATCCAGGGCTACTGTTTCTGGACAACGTCAGACAACTGGGAATGGGCTGATGGATATGGCCCCAAGTTCGGACTAGCAGCAGTCGACCGAGAGAATGACTTGAAGAGGATATTGCGTCCTTCCTATCATCTATTCTCAGAGGTATCTGTCACACTGTTGCTCATACACAGTCCATGCAGAGGTGGTCCCGTATCTGCACTGCTGTACTCAAGGTGCTGCTCCACAGATCGTCAAGACGGGTAAGGTGACAAGACGGCAACGAGAGGCAGCCTGGAGAGAACTCATGGAAGCGGCTCGTCAGGGCAAGACACGTCCGTTCTGTCGAGCTGTGGACAAAAACGGTCTCATGTATGCTGGTAAGAACTCACCGAAGCTCAATGCTCCCGATCTGTACTTTCTTCAGAGGTGACCTCACTGACTCAGGCCATGGTTTTAGGTGGCTTGGACGAGCCAATCCAAAGACAGTTCGCCCAAAGGGACTGGCGTTTCGGCCATTACGAGGTGGAGGGACTTCAGGATCCCTTCAGCTCTCTGCTCAGGTCCCTGGCAAGCGTGCTCCTGCTAGGCCAGGCCAGCAAGAAGAAGAAGGAGCAGCAGGAACGGCTAGCCCCAGCTCAAGTCTTCTCAACCAATCTCCCGAGCTTGACCGAAAAGCAAGCAGCCACAGCTGGAGCCTGATGCTGTTGCATCAGAAAATTCTGTCGTTTCTGTGTACAAATGGGGGAAGCTTATTCCATTCAGAGGCTTTAGTCCAGTGTAGATAAGAGATGGATGGTGGGGATCCAATTGGTCCATGTAAATGTCATGCATAACTCATGTTGCACATTCCTGGGCTTTCCGAGAACCGTAGAATCTCTGACTGCAACGACATATACCCCAAGACGGTCCCTTCCTCGATGGTGGAGCCGGCAGCAGCGACACATCTTGATGAAGCAACTGATCGTGACACGTGAGCGACACTGCCACTTGTCCCGGCTGCCAAAGTGCCGCGTATACCTGCACGGATTGTCACCAGCCGCCAGCGTTTAAAGCGCGGAGCTCAAACTGTTGTGGGAATTTGGAACAGCTGAGCTTTGGAGGGCCATGGCAGAGATGCAGCAGAGTCCGAGGAAGCGGATTCCTGAGGAGGTGGAGGAGACGTGGGGCAAGCAGCAGGAGCTCCCCCCGGAGCAGCGTCTGAACTCGGCCTTCGAGCACATCCCCCTTGCCGATTTCCCCGATCTCACCAAGGCTCCCTGTAGGTCACGAGCTATGCTGGGTTGTGCTGTTGCTGCTTCTCCTTTTCCTTCTGGTGGGTTCCAGAGAGAATGTGAGAATGAAGCTTGCTTGAGTGTGTGTGGCAGTGGTGGAGGTACGCTCCGATGCCAACATCCGAGACGCGGTTCGAATTCTGGCGGAGCACAACCTGCTGAGCGCGCCTGTGGTGCACGTGGATGCTGCGGAGGATGCGGGATGGATGGACCGGTACCTCGGGCTGGTGGAGTCGGCTGCCATTGTGTTGTGGGTTTTGAGCAAGGTGGGTTGCAGTGCAGTGGAGTAGAATGTGGGCATCTGTGAGTGTTGGAGATGGAGGCGAAGTCCGGGATTGAGCGTGGGCTTGGCAGGCGGAGGCGGCGGCTGCAGGAATCATCGCGGCAGCTTCCGGAACCGGGGCTGCAGCGGGGGCTCTGATCGGGGCGGTGGGAGCGCTGGCTCTGGGGGCCCCGCCGGTGGGCTTGGCTGCTGCGGCAGCGCTGGCGTCTGTGGGAGCGGGGGCAGCCGGGGGGCTGGGGGTGTCCATTTCGGGCCCAGGCACATCCGGGCCGCAGGCTGCGGCGTCCATGGGCGGGGAGTTCTTCGAGGCTCTGACGGAATCTGGGTTTTATCAGGAATCGAAGGTGGGGATGGTGATTGGTGAGGGAGGTGGGGATGCATGTGGGTGCTGTGTTGCGTTTTTGAGGGCTGAGGGCGTTTTTCGGCAGTGCAGGTGAAGGACATAGTGGGGTCCTTCCGGTGGGCTCCCTTCCTGCCTGTCCGGCCGGCCGACTCTCTGCTGACAGTTCTGCTGCTGCTGTCCAAGTACCGGATGAAGAGCTTGCCTGTGGTGGAAACCGGGGACCGGGAGATCAAGGGGCTGATTTCGCAGATAGGGGTCATCCACATGCTGTCTCAGTGCAGCGGGTACTCCTGGTTCGACAGTGTCGGGAAGAGGAAGCTGCAGGAGCTGAGCCTTCCTGTCATGAAGCATGGGGAGGTGGTGAAGGTGGGTGGCTATGGGTTGGAGTTGAGACTGTCGGCCTGTGTCCAGTCCTTATGGGGATGCAGTAATAATGTACCATGTGCATTCTGTTGCGCAGGTCTCGGAGGACGACCCGGTGCTTGATGCATTCAAGCGGATGAGCGAACATGGGTTCGGTGGCATTCCAGTCGTTGCATCCGGAAGTGGGAATAAGCTGGTGGGAAATATCAGCACACGCGATATTCTCATTCTGCTCACATCTCCCAGGGCCTTCAAGGAGTACAGGTATGGTGCTCCATCTTACCCCCTCTGGAAGAGGGCACTGCATCATCCACTCTTAACTGACAGTGAGGCCGTTCGGATCTGTGACAGGCGATTCACTGTTGGGAACTTTCTGGAAGCAGCAAGGACTCACCTGCAAGAACAGGGATTGGATTCCCCACTTGGTAGACCACCCGTGACATGTTCTGCCACTGACACGCTGAAGGACGTGATTAATAAGCTGGATGAAGCAAGAATTCACCGCATTTACGTTGTCAGCGATGAAGAGCACCAGCTGCAAGGTGTTGTTACACTCAGAGACATCATCTCCAAATTTGTGGTGGAACCGGATGGCTACTTTGGGGACTTCTTCCAGGAAGTGGTTCCTCAGAAGAAATCTGCCTGAGCGACTAATTTGTGTCACCAGACACAATGCTCATTACCTCACAGTTGACATTCACAGTTCTATTCATCGACGAATACCAAGTTACATGGTCTGGTGGAACCGTTCTGGAGTTGCTGAAACGAGGGTAGACCTCCTACCACTTTCTGTTGTCATTACCAATTTTGTGAGCAAGATGGAGAAGAAGAAATCTATTCTAGTCCCACTTGGACGGAATTTCCGAAAGGTCATGGACTTTGCTACTTCACAACTTGTACCATGGTGTGCTTGAGCTACGTGCACCAAGGGCATCCACTCCCTTTAGGCACCTCATGTATATGGAATTAGACAAGTCATCTCATAGGGCAAGTCCATGGGTATGTGGTAACATAGAGTTCAATATATCAGTTTCCAGTTGAGGAAGAGCCAAAGGCTATCGAAAGGCCAGGTTCTGTTTACAGCATACTTGGATCGGTCGTCAATGGCTACCATCCTTGGCCTAAAAATCCACCTGGAAAGGGGTAGAGGCATGCGGCTTAGAGGGGAAGGGGAAGGGGCAGGAGTAGGGGCAGGGGTAGGGGAGGAGCAGGAGCAGGGGCAGTGGTAGGGGCAGGCGCAGGGGCAAGGGTAGGGTAGGGACACGCGGCTTAAAGGCTAAGCGTCCTTGGGCTTCGGCTATGGACTTGGTCCTTGGATCTCGAGATTCTCCTTTCATGCTTACCTATACTTGCCTATGTATGCAGCATTCGAGTTCAGGATTCATTCAGCAGCTTCCATTTGAGATAATAGCAATCTGTTTGCAAGTTCTGGTTTTTCAAGGTTAAGGTTTTTCCAGTTCCAGTTCCAGTTCAGGTTTTGCTGATCAGGTCAGAAAACTTCAGCAAGGTCATGTGTTTTCGTTTGCATATTACTTGCTTGTGTTGTAGCCTTGATGCCTATCATTAGCGTCATTGGGCTTCAGCAACGTACTTGGTCCTTGGATCTCCTTTCATACTTACCTATACTTGCCTATATATACCTATCTATGCAGCAATTAGGTCCAGGGTTCATTAGGATTCATTCGGCAGCTTGAAGCTTCCCTCACTAGCATTCATTCAGCAGCTTCCCTCTTTAGGATTCATTCGGCAGCTTCCCTCATTAGGATTCATTCCGCAGCTTCCCTCATTAGGATTCATTCCGCAGCTTCCCTCATTAGGATTCATTCGGCAGCTTCCCTCATTAGGATTCATTCCGCAGCTTCCCTCATTAGGATTCATTCAGCAGATTCGCTCATTAGATTCATTCAGCAGCTTCCCTAGTTAGCGCTCATTCACCAGCTTTTAAGAGCAATCCAGTTGCAAGTTCTAAAGTGAGTGAGCGTCACCCTTGGTGTCGACTTCTTGAATTGTTGGCAGGGTGGTGAGTTGTGCCCCGGCTGTCTGGCTTCCTTTTGATGAGATCGTGAATGTGATGAATATGGCGATTGTTTTGGGACAACTACAAGAGTGAGATTGGGATTACCACTTAGCGCTTGTCCCTTTGTGCAAGAGTAACTTCTGATATTTTCTACTCCTATGTTAGATAACTACAAGAGTGAGATCTGGAGTGTAATTGATAAAATGATATTGGTGTTGTTTAGCACTTGTCATGCTATTATGTCTTTCCTATTTATAATATACGTGATTGGTTACTTCAGAAGTTAATTTGTTAATTTGATTCCAGCCAATCAATCAATCAACTTAAGATTTTGTTGTGTGTTTTGAAGGACGCAACAGAAACTGTATGAAAGACAGTGAAGATCATATATTAGATTACGAGATGGAAAATGGTACTCGTGATTTGTCTACACTCGCGAATGAAGAGCAACCAAGAGAGAATGAGACAGAGAAGGAGGACACAGAGGCGAACGCCAAAATACAACAAAAGAGTGCAAAGAAGAAGACTCGTGATCTGTCTACATTCGCGAATGAAGAGCAACCAAGAGATAATGAGATAGAGAAGGAGGACACAGAGGAGAACGCCAAAATACAACAAAAGAGCGCAAAGAAGAAGAGAAACAAGAGACAAAAAAGAAACAAGGAGCAGAAGACTGACTCTAGCCTTCAAGGGAAGAAAGAACCACAACCAAGTAGAGTATTGGAGAAGAAGATAGAATGTTGCAATCAGGTGAAAGAAAAAATCATGCAACAGAGCGCCGCAAAAGAAGAGGAGAACAAGAATGCCGCAAAAGAAGAAGAGAACAAGAAACAGAAAGTAACACAGGAAAAGTCTAAAAGAGAATGTAGCACTAAAAACAAAGAAAAAACAGCACAAAGTAGGGAAAAGGCAAAGGAGAAGTATGAGAGAGAATTTAGGACCAAAGAGAGGAAATACAAATTAGATAGAGAACTTAGAGCACAAGATAGAGAAAATGGGAAACATATTCAAGTCTCTCTTTACTATGGAGATTTCCCACATGCTACTGATGAATATCTAGATTTGACAACATATATTTTTTATTAATTACCACACTCATCATTTTTTCTACGAAAGCTATAAGGCTTTACAAACATTTTGCACTTTGTACAGAAAGCCCCTGAGAGATGGGAATAAAAACCCGCTTAATCACGGGTCAGCACCCCTTCAGGACTAGGTCTGTACATAGCGAACAGGACTAGGTCCGTACCTAGCGAACAAAACGTACGGGAACATAGAAGCAGCGACATGGCGGACAAAACTAGGTCCATACCTAGCGAACAAAACGAACGGGAACACAGAAGCAGCGACATGGCGGACAAAACTAGGTCTGTACCTAGCGGACATAGAAGCAGCGCCATGGCGGACGAACTAGGTCCATACCTAGCGGACAAAACTAACGGAAACACAGAAGCAGTGACATGGCGGACAAAACTAGGTCTGTACCTAGCGGACCAAACGAACGGGAACATAGAAGCAGCGACATGGTGGACAAAACGCACCGGAACCCAAAAGCAGCACAAATTAGAAAACACACATAGCCCTAGTCCATGGAACAAGCATCCCATTACCAATTGAAGAGACCAACACATTCTTCTTGCGTAATTGGCTTGACCACATTACATCCTTGTTGGTACATGCTTTATGACTACAATTGAGGCATATGATAGAAGGACGAGAAGACCTCTTCTTATTAACCCCAGTATAGTATATATCGGATCAACTTATGCATAGTCTTGAACATAACATTTTCATTTTATACCTGTTTTTATCAAATTTTCTACCAAATTTACTTTTGCGCAAACTATGGGTTGATCCTTAGACCAAATTGGATTTTTTTGTTGGATAAAATACGCTCTTGTACATGATGTGTCAATACACCGACTCGAAAGATGCTCTTATTAGGTGCATTTGAACTATGGTGGTGTTAGCCAGGTTAGAGATGATTAGAGTAACCTCATGGGCATCTAGTTGTTGGGACCTTACATCATTTCTACATCGATGCCTGGGTCACCAGGTTTGAAGTTGAAAATCATATTCTCTATAAATCCCCTTAACATACCCTTGTGAATCCTCGTACATCCCCCATACCCCCATAACTGTCAATGTCACAGTTACGGACATAAAATTAGTAAAACGTGCAGAGAATTGTATGTTATTATGTATATATATTTATATATATATTTACACCCATTTATACACGTGAAATTGTTACGACACAATTTGGCGACCGAGCAAGATTGAGTTGTCATGCCCCTAGGACGCCCGCGAAAGAAACTCAAAACGTTTTTTACAACGTAGAAAACGAACGAAATGATAAAAAATACGGAGCCTCTTCGTAACTAGGCCTGCATCTACTTATCCTCTGTTCCTGTTATTTACAAGTGCTTCCAAAATGAACCTAGACACAGAGCCCTTGCTTTGTTCTGTTTACAGCATACTTGGATCGGTTGGTTAGACCCACCAATCAATGGCTACCATTCTTGGCCTAAAGATCCACCTAGAAAGGGTTGAAATGCTCCACATCTGGATGAGGCCCGCGTCCAGGAGGTGGCCTGCACACAGATCAATCATAACAGCCAAACCATTAAAGCTTACACAAACAAAGCTACACCAGACTATAAGCATGAGAAAGGCTAGAGTGTGTGGCCGTACCGAGCGAATCGGTTTGGCTCAAATCCTGGTACTCCAGGTGGCCCATAGGGGTCAAATCTCGCTCCAGGTGGCACACCTCTGCAGCCATTGGCAAAACAAACATCACTCAACATTGGACAGTGATAAGTTACTTGAAATAACATTTGCCTAAACTGGGTCACCAAATGGACAGAAGGTTGTAGCATACGGGGGGCCTCCTCGAAAACCTTCGTCAGGACCAATTCTTCCCCATGTTGGAGCATTTGGACCTGGTCACATTGTTACGTGACGCATTAGTCCCCCAGAGCAAAGTACAGAGTAACACAGTCAGGTGCACACACTCTTGATACCTACCAAGTAACATTCCACCATCGTATCCACTCGGATCTCGCCTGCCACAAGAAAAAAAGCAGGGACCATCAACTGAGGCAAGCAATGCAATATTAACGCAATAAAATCTGGCAATACGCTTAGAACGCATACCTTGGAAAGACTCCTGCTCCCGGGCCTGGCAACAAATCACTACCCCCATAAGCTGGGATTGGCGGGGTTACGAATCTGTCAAACCATTGTAAGTTAGTGACAGGCAGCTTGCAGCAAAGGAACAAAAAGGTTCCGCGCCTATGGAGCTATCACCAAACACATACCCAAAGCCGGGTCCAAGCTGCGTACGATCCTCCAAAACAGATCTTGAAGAGGGTCGACTTGCTTCCCTAGCTGGTTCCCTGTGCGTAGCCCTAGAAACAGCCAGCCCATTTAGTTACCAGCCACAGCCCCAAACTCACTCTTCTCGGGACCAGGAAAGCTACATACGATGGTACAGACGGGCCAGAACTGTTTGAGGTCTCGGTAAGTTGCGAGAGAATCTGCTTGTTCACAGAGGCAACGAGGCCATCGATGTTCTTGAATTGCTGCTGGTAATTCCCGGCATCAGTGTCCACGGCATACTCCGTAACCCTGCTCACTCAACAATATGAGCACCCTAACTGCGTCTTGTTGCGCAGAGCGGAAGCAAGAGCAGCAAAGCGGCTTACTTGATCTCCAAATTGTGGGGCAGCGGCGCTTCCGCAGCGTCCGTGTCCGACAGGCGAGCAGCCTCCACCATGAGCAAGTCCCCCATGCTCACACATCTCACTACAACGGCTCTGGCCAAATCTTTCTGCCCGCCTCCGGCGTACCTGAAGGTATACGCCCCTTCCATATCATCCCATCCTTCAATCCCGATTTCAGCCTCCTCTGCAAAGAACGCAGCCAGGAAGAATCTCACAAACTCGCAATTCACCCTCCACCGGATGCCAAACGCCTCAATTGAGCAAAACCTTGAGGAGCAGCAGATCCAGAGGCCGCGGCCTGTGATCCTACAGCGGTGAGAGAATAGCCGGCAGCCAGAAAGGCAGCGTGCACGGCAAACGCCACCCGCTGGTGCGCGTCCCTGAGAGCAGGCCGGGCCGCCCTGATCACTCCCATCACTGCTGCACCCGTCGCCATGCTTCGTCACGCTGATCTTCCCACGCAAGCTTGCAGTCGACTGCGGATTCTCCTGCCTCTGAAATCGGCAGACAGACAAGACTGTGTCTCCTGCCCGCTGCCTGCTGGTGTCGGCGTCGCCGTCTAATTACACGCCGTCCGAGTTTGACGCCGTCTAAATAAACCGAGGGCGAGAGCTTGTCCGGATGTGCACATGCGGATGGAGAGAGGCGCAACGGAGGTGATGTGTTTTTATCTATACAGTAGTCGAAGATAAAGTTTGGGCGAAGATAACTCTTACATGTTAGCCGCACCCATCTGTCGGGTATTCCCACCAGGGCGTTGTTTTTTTTCTTGTAATAAACCCTGAAATATTAGGCTTAGAAAAACAACGGTTGGGCGAAGAAGTGCGGCGTTGTTGAAGAGCGTTGCTTCCTAAGCTCCATCGAAGGAAGCAGAAGGCAAGGCGGCACCATGAGAGAGATCTTGCACATCCAGGGGGGCCAGTGCGGCAATCAGATTGGGGCAAAGTTCTGGGAAGTGGTGTGCGACGAGCACGGGATCGATCCTACGGGCACCTATCATGGAGACACGGATCTGCAGTTGGAGCGGATCAATGTATACTTCAACGAGGCGTCGGGGGGCCGCTATGTGCCCCGCGCTGTGCTCATGGATCTGGAGCCCGGCACGATGGACAGCATCCGAGCTGGTGCTTATGGCCAGATCTTCAGGCCAGATAACTTCATCTTTGGCCAGACGGGGGCCGGAAACAACTGGGCCAAGGGCCACTACACCGAGGGCGCGGAGCTCATAGATTATGTTCTTGATGTGGTGCGCAAGGAGGCCGAGGGGTGTGATTGCTTGCAAGGTGCTGCGTTTCCCGTGTTCATCTTGCAACTCGAATCAATTTGATGCAAGCTTGGAGGCTTTGTGACAAGGCTGGCATTAGCACTCACGCTGCCAAGCATGCCAAGAGCTTCTCTGGCAGGGATAACGGAACGACGTTGCGCTATGGAGTGGTTCTTGTTTACAAAAGAGTTGCACAAAGACGTCTCCGGAGAGCATGAATTTTGTTGATCATGGTGCCAACGAGACATTGCATCCCGGCTCCTTGCTCCCACTAAGATGCCATGTTGTTGTGTCTTGAAAAGTCCGCATCATCTTCGAGCTTCGGTATGCAAATTTCAGAGCCCTATTAGTGTGTGCTCAAGGTTTGTTTGAGTCGTGTATCCTGCTCGGATCTGCTGTTGTCTTCAGGGTTGACGGAAAGTGGTACCTGCAGGATTTCAAGTTTGCCATTCTATGGGAGGAGGGACGGGGTCTGGGATGGGCACGCTTTTGATATCCAGAATCCGAGAGGAGTATCCGGACAGGATGATGGTGACGTTTTCAGTGGTACCATCTCCAAAGGTGGGAGACCTGCTTGAAAAGTGTGCGATCTCACGTCAGCTTCTACAAGTTTGAGGACACGAAAGCAATGCTGATATGCATCTGCAGGTATCTGATACTGTAGTGGAGCCCTACAATGCAACCCTATCCGTGCACCAGCTGGTGGAGAATGCTGATCAGTGCATGTGCCTGGACAACGAGGCTTTGTATGATATCTGCTTCCGAACACTTAAACTGACCACCCCGACATTTGGAGACTTGAACCACTTGATATCCGCCACCATGAGTGGAATCACTTGTTCCTTGAGGTTTCCCGGGCAACTGAACTCGGATCTGCGGAAACTGGCAGTGAACCTGGTACCCTTTCCTCGTCTTCACTTTTTCATGATTGGCTTCGCTCCTCTCACATCCAGGAGCTCCACACCCTACCGCGCCACCACAGTGACTGAGCTGACGCAGCAAATGTGGGACTCCAAAAACATGATGTGCGCGGCCGACCCCCGGAATGGCCGCTACTTGACTGCCTCTGCCATGTTCCGGGGCCGAATGTCTACCAAGGAGGTTAGCAAGTTACCTGTGGCATGCATGCATATCCTTTGGCCAAGTCTTGACATCACTGCAAGAATCCTGAATTGGCTCACGGTTGTAGGTGGACGAGCAAATGTTAAGTGTACAGAACAAGAACTCGTCTTTCTTCGTGGAATGGATTCCAAACAACGTCAAGAGTTCCGTCTGTGACATTCCCCCGAAAGGCCTGAAGATGTCAGCCACCTTCATCGCCAACTCCACTGCAATTCAGGTGCTCCGCACCACCTTATAAGCAAACTTTCTGTGTTGCACTACATACAGTTGTAGAGTCTGATCCAGTTGTGCACTGCAGGAAATGTTTAAGCGTGTGGATGACCAGTTTTCGGCCATGTTCAAGAGGAAGGCTTTCTTGCACTGGTACATAGGAGAGGGCATGGATGAGCTGGAGTTCACAGAGGCGGAGAGCAACCTTCACGATCTGGTGAACGAGTACCAGCAGTACCAAGATGCCATTGCAGACAAGGAGGATCATGGGGAGCATCATAGTCGTTCCCACAAAGACCAGGCTTAACTGTCCGCAGTAGTTCCAGTACACACGTCCCTGTTCGATGATTCATGCATGCTCGCCAGCAAGGGCTTGCATGGCGTTCATGACTCATGAGGAGGAAGTATGACTCTGCCCAAAGTGTAGACATGGTTTATGAACTTGCCATGTAGCCAGCCGCCTACATACCACTTGTTCTTTTGTACAGGTACTAGAGTCTACACTCCCTAATTGGGAACCTTTGGGAGGGCCTCTACAGCTCCCATTTAGGACGTGTCCAATTGAAAAATTTTATATTATTAATATATATTCAGATATAAAGTTATAAAAGAAAAAGCTTGGTCCAATTAATAAGTGTCATTTAAAATACCTAATCAATTTAATCCATGTGAACCAAGACATAAGATTGAATCATAAAATTTTTTTATTGAGGTAAACAAATGATGGAAAAAGCCCATCCAAGAGAGGTCGAGATGGAGAGGAGCAATTGATCCCCTACCTAAAGTCTCAATAAAAAAAGATGGAGAGGAGCAATTGATCTCCTACCTAAAGTCTCAATAAAAAAAGACGATGGAAAAAACCCATCTAAGAGGTCGAGATAGAAAATCTAAGAGGTCGAGATAGAGAGAGATAGAGAGGAACAACTGAACTCCCTACCTAAAGTCATCTATTACACCCACAATGTCATATGCAGGAAGAATAAACGCCTGCAAACCAGGGAGGCGTCACCTATTGTCCAGGGGACCAAGTAACTACATCCAAGCACGCATTGAAAAAAAAAAACAAAAAAAAAAAGACGGCTGAGGTGAGGTAAGCGGCAGCTCCTTGCAGAATCCCTGTAGACATACCAATTTTGTTGGGTTCACAAGAGTCCCCGCCGACGCAACGTCCTTTAGCCCGGAGCGAGAACTGGGACGGCGCAGGGTCGACTAGATTGTAACGCAGATAACCACCGGGCAGCTTCAAGGTCTTGTGAACTCGTCTTGGTGGTTAAGCTCTCCTTGCGCAATGCCCTAAGCGTGGTGCGATGCCTGGAGAAGAACCTTCTCCAGGCCCAGGCCCAGGCCCAGGCCCCGCATTGGATCGACGTCAAGAGGTGTGCTAGTGGCGGTCGAGAATCATGGAGCAACCCTCAGCCATGGCGCCCCTGGAAGGAGAAGGGGACCCCGGCCAGCCTGCTGAGGATTCGCCGGGAACGGTGGGCGGGCGGTCGGCCATGGATTGCGTGGTGAACGTGAGGCAAGCGGACGGCGGTCTGCGAGCCTTCAAATTCACGCACAGGACCACCATCTTCGACGCTCTCAGGCAGGGAATCAGCGCGGCTCTGCATGTTCCCCTGAATGCCGTACACCTCAACTTCGAGGGACTGCTTGAAATCGGTGCCACTGTAGATGAGGAGGCATTGCAATTGCAAGATGGCCAGAGCATGGCTGCTGCCGATGGCGGCACCGGAGCAGGCCAGTCCGCTGCTGGCAAAGATGGATCCGGTACGGCTGGAGAGCAAGGCGGGTCAGGAGGCTCAGGAGATGGTGCCGGACAGGCTGGGAAAGGTGGATCACAAGGTGGAGATGGTGGAGCAACAGGCGCAGCGGGGACAGGCGGATCTGGAACTGGAGATGGATCCGGATCTGGAACTGGAGATGGTTCTGGAGCTGGTGCCGGTGCTGGTGCTGGTGCTGGTGCTGGTGCTGGTGCTGGTGCTGGTGCTGGTGCTGGTGCTGGTGCTGGTGCTGGTGCCGGTGCCGGTGCTGGTGCCGGTGCCGGTGCTGGTGCTGGTGCTGGCGCCGGTGCTGGTGCCGGTGCAGGCTCCGGCTCAGGTTCAGGATCCGGTTCCGGCTCCGGATCTGGATCCGGCTCAGGCACGGCGGGGAAGGGAGGAGACGGGGATGGAGGTGCGGATTCGGCAGGGAAGACGACGGGTCAGGACGGCACACTAGGGAGCTTGGACAAAGCAGGAGGAGCGGCGGTTACTACATCACCGAGCTCATGGGCAAGCAGTTCGGGAACAGGAGGAGATTCCGGGCAAGGAAGCAGGAAAGGCAGCGGTCGCGGTCGGAAATTTTCCCCCCGGTTTGCCCTGGGCGGGGACGGCGCAGCAGCAGGGCAAGGTGTTGACGGCAAGGCGGGAGGGGCTGGCTCCGGGACGGGCTCCAGCAAGGACTCATCTCCCGGGAGAGATGCGGCACTGAGGGATCTCAAGCAGCAGCTCACATCCATGCAGGAGCCCGGGGGACAGGCGGGCGACGGAGACGGCCAGAAGGTACCGAAACCCGGGCTCCGGTCCCGGAGAAGCTCTGCCTTGTATCCAGCTGAGTCCGCTCTCGGGCAGGGTAACTTCGTGGGAGAGCACGACAAGCTGGCCTGCGTGGTGGAGATTGCAGCCGTGGGAGACGACGGGGGCCAGGGGAAGACGATTCAGTTCGTGCATCGGGGCTCCATCAGCGATGCGCTCAAGCAGGGGCTCAGCGCGGCTCTGGAGGTGCCTAAGGAGCACATCTCGCTCAAATTCGACGGGGAATCTGCGCACAGCTCGGAGGACGGCAGGAGTGACAGGGAAGGTCTGAGCCGCACCGGGTCGTCAGGGTCCTCGGGCGGGAGCCTGAGGCCGCGCTCTTCCAAGGCCCACGGCGGGGGGAGCTTGGATGGAATGGATGATGATCTGCGGCTTGAAACCGGGCAGGAGTGGCAGAATGCGAATTCCGATTCCGACGGGGAGGGCAACTGGCAGGCGGTGAGGGAGGAGAACCATCTCAATTGGCTCTGGTCGCTGGGATCCATGGACAACCCGGACTACATCAGAGTTGTGTTTCGACTTGCTAGGGACAAGGAACGCGAGTATGTTACTGCAGATTTCGCACCGCTTCCAAGATACTTGCTGGATGATCGACGGCCCGAGCATTACGCCCCTGGTGGCCCCTTCTCGAAGGTGGGTGATGGACACTTTGGGGCACCCTATGGAGAATCTCAGCTTACAGTATTTGAATACTTGCAAAAAGCTAAGGCGGGCAAATTGGCAAAAACGCTGTGTGATAAAACGACAACCACGGGAGTCTCTGACAAGAAGTTCAGAAGGCCACTGAGTCCGATCCCATCACCTGAGCCCGATGTGAAGGTGACGGAGTTGATAGTGCGCATAGATAAGGGCGGAGGTGAGATGGTGGCACGGCGGGTGAATATCGATAGACATGAAGAAGGGCCCATCAAATATCTTGGAGGCTATAAGGATAAGCGGAATGGTGAGTTGCAAGCATTTTAATTGAAAGTATTGAAGATGTTATAATTGGATGGGTGTATTTGAGAAAGCTTGTATAATTTTTTGTCTTGATTTTTTTATGTTTGCAGTATTATGTTCAATCACTAATGGCATAGTGGGGAGGCAGGCGCGATATTTCTGAATAGAGAGCAACAAACTCTTGATGAAAAAGAAAAGCCGGCTGCTATCAAAAAGGCGACCCGAGCAACACAAAAGTGTGAGGTGAAGCGGAATTTTCAAAACACAATTCGAGAAGCTCATACACAAATGGATAGGCGTGATGTGATGATGAATCATTGCTTCGATATTGTTAAAATACCGGGTCCCTATAAAGATTCAGTATGGTGGGAATGGAATCGAAATCGAGCTGCTGTTATTATACAACGGTACACACGTAGACTAATTGCAAAACACTTGGCAGCTCAAATGCGAAAGCATAGAGAAGAAATGAAAAAGGTATGTGTGCATTTGACACAAAAGTATTTTGAAGCTTTAAGTTATATTTGATTTGTTAATTAAATTTGTTGTTTGCAATGAATTTTTTTTAAGTTCTTTGTAGAGCAAGAAAGGTTAGAGAGAGACGATGCAAAAGCTACATTACGCTATGAGATACAACGTAGAATGCATCCAGAGACATCGGCAGACTTTGATATTTTATACTCCGAACTTGAAGCTTGGCGTTACCAAGTAGGAAAAATTACCTTGAGTAATCTCCTTTCAGTTTTTTGGATATAGTTTGATATAATACTAAATTTATAACATCCTTGTGAATAGGAAACTAAGAAGATACATGCTATGAATCTCGGTAAAGAAGAGCATGTAAAAGCCCTTCAGGATTTGTTGTATAAAGTAAGTATCATGTCGGTTCAAATAAAAAAGAACCTACCAAGAGCTGTATAAAGGTTTACGCTATGCTATGCTATGCTAACCACTTATCCATGGAGATACAGGAAACTAAGCTTTTGCAGAAAATCACAAAAATGAAGAGAGCAGCAAATGAGAAAATTAACCAAGATATAATTGCTAAGAAAATGACAAAGATGAGTACACCTAAAGTATGGGAGCTCGTAAATGGGGCAGTGGTACATGTCACCACTCCGAAGACAGCTCGAGCTTCTGATTTGATGCACGTAAGAAAGAATTTCCCTTCTCTAAACTAAATCAAGCTAAACTTGCAGAAAGTCTTTAACTTAATCTTGTAGGAATAGAAAAATATATACAAATAATAACACACTTTTTAATGAAGGACAGCTTTATTTTGCATTGGCCAAGGATGCAAACTCTATTGATGAACGAATGGGTGTGCTCGGATACATAAAGTGGACAGTACAAGAATATGATACAGGTCTTTGTAAAGAGATTTTAGCTCTCATTGAACGAGAAGCTGATTTTATGTATAGGGGACGACCCATAAAATCCATTACTGGATTACGACAACGTATTCTAAACTTATTTTTAATGGTAAACGTTATATTATGTGTGAAGGATTTTATATAATAAGTTTTTTATATTAATAAATTTAGTAACGATTCGCTTTGGTGGTGCATGCAGTTTATAGAAACTCCAGCATTCAATCCTGAAGCCACGATGTATGAATACATACATGCTGACTTCGATGGTGCAAACATGCAGTCCCCAACAAGAAGAGCAAGGCCAGGTCCCGTCCAAGTAAAAGCAATGTAGTTTCTTTTAGATCTGTACTTGATCAGTGAGAGAGTTATATAGAAACGAGTCTAGCACTGGGTAAACAACTGGGAGCAAATGCATATGCAGACCTAATCCATAAAGCAAGGTAAATAAATCTAGGAGGTGAAAGTGAAACGCGGGTCGGGTCGAGTCTGGGCGGGATGGGACGGGGGGGGTCTACACGGGAGCGGGGTCACGGTGAGGGGAAGCTGGCAACCATAAAAACCGTCAGGCTGCGGGCAACCGCCGTCTTCCTCGCTACCGCCGCGCGCTGGGCGAGCCAAAGTCAGGCAAGGAAGCGAGCATCGCTACTGCCACTGCCACAGCCGCGTCTGCAGCTGCAGCTGCCCGAATCGCGCACGTCACGCTGTGGAGTGGATGAAGGAAGAAGCAATCGAGGGCAAGGGCTAGGAGAGATCGCGATCGCGGTTGGCGCTGCTGCAGGGAATTGCAAGCCGGGAGAGAGGAGAGGAGATGAGAGAAATTCTGCACATCCAGGGCGGGCAATGCGGGAACCAGATCGGGGCCAAGTTCTGGGAAGTGATATGCGATGAGCACGGAATCGACCCGACGGGCACGTACCATGGCGACTCGGACCTGCAGCTGGAGCGCATCAACGTCTACTTCAACGAGGCCTCGGGGGGGCGGTACGTGCCGCGCGCGGTGCTCATGGACCTGGAGCCGGGCACCATGGACAGCGTGAGGTCGGGGCCCTACGGCCAGATCTTCCGCCCGGACAACTTCATCTTCGGGCAGACTGGGGCGGGCAACAACTGGGCCAAGGGCCACTACACGGAGGGGGCCGAGCTCATCGACAGCGTCCTGGACGTGGTGCGCAAGGAGGCCGAGAGCTGCGACTGCCTCCAGGGCATGCAGGTGTGCCACTCCATGGGCGGGGGCACGGGATCCGGCATGGGCACCCTCCTCATCTCCAAGATCCGGGAGGAGTACCCCGACCGGATGATGGTCACCTTCAGCATCGTCCCTTCCCCGAAGGTCTCCGACACCGTGGTGGAGCCCTACAACGCCACCCTGTCTGTGCACCAGCTGGTGGAGAACAGCGACGAGTGCATGTGCCTGGACAACGAGGCGCTCTACGACATCTGCTTCCGAACCCTGAAGCTCACCACCCCGACGTTCGGGGACCTGAACCACCTCATCAGCGCTACCATGAGCGGCATCACCTGCTCCCTCAGATTCCCGGGCCAGCTCAACAGCGATCTGCGGAAGCTGGCGGTGAACCTGGTGCCCTTCCCCCGCCTGCATTTCTTCATGGTAGGCTTCGCCCCGCTCACCTCCCGGGGCTCGCAGCAGTACCGCGCGCTCACCGTGCCGGAGCTGACACAGCAGATGTGGGACGCCAAGAACATGATGTGCGCGGCAGATCCCCGCCACGGCCGATACCTCACCGCCTCCGCCATGTTCCGGGGTAGGATGTCCACCAAGGAGGTGGACGAGCAGATGCTGAACGTGCAGAACAAGAACTCGTCCTACTTCGTGGAGTGGATCCCTAACAACGTCAAGTGCTCCGTCTGCGATATCCCGCCCAAGGGCCTCAAGATGTCCGCCACCTTCATCGGCAACAGCACCGCCATCCAGGAGATGTTCAAGCGCGTCAGCGAGCAGTTCACCGCCATGTTCCGGAGAAAGGCTTTCTTGCATTGGTACACCGGCGAGGGCATGGACGAGATGGAGTTCACCGAGGCCGAGAGCAACATGAACGACTTGGTGTCCGAGTACCAGCAGTACCAGGACGCCTCTGCCGACGAGGAAGGCGAGTTTGAGGAGGAGGAGGAGGCTGCTGCTGCCTAGTAGCCTTGGCCACCCCCAGATCTCCCCCTGCTGCTGCTGCTGCTGCTGCTGCTCCTGCCGCCATGCTGCTGCTGCTGCTGTATATAACACATCAACCCTAGGCCTCCAGCATCTACCACACGTCTTGTTCTGCTGTCTTGTGATGATATTCTGTCTCACCTGCCTGTGATGCTGTCGAGAATCTCCTACCTTGTACTAGAACTTCTGATAGGTGTATGTACTATTTAGGACACTTTGACACACACTTGCACAGGCACACGCACACACACACACACACACACGGAATGCACCACGGGCGAGGATGATAAGCCTTGTGAATAAAACAGAGGAAGAGTTCTGCATGGTTGCATCTCTCACGACCAGTCACAAAGTCGGCTAGCAAGGAAGGCAGGGAGGAAGGGAGGAAGGAAGCCTTGCAGAGAAGGAAGGAAAGCCAGAACCCTAGAGATCAGTCCCGCTTCTGGTCGGCACAGTGTGCGAGGGAGAGGACGGAGGCGAGGCGATCGGGGTTCAGCCCGATCTCATCCTCCTGCTCTTGGTGCAGGAGGAGGCTGTCGGGCTCCGCCTCGTCGTCCTCATCGGGGGGGACCCAGGAGAGGCCGAAATTAGGGTCGCTGGCGAGGATGTCATGGCGTTGCTTGAGCTGCTGTTCCAACAGGACGGCGGCGTTCACCACGTCCTCGAACACCTTGGAGAGCTTGCAATCGGAATCCGCGTCCGGCACAGCTGCGCGGCCAGCTTCCAGGACCTTGAGAGTGCGCTCCAGGCTGAGGATCTCGCCGTCGATCTGCGAGGACTTGCGCTCGGCTGCAGCGAGCCGCTTGCGCCAGTACGCCAGGGCGGCCTCCTGCTCCTCCTCCGTGAAGGCGAGGCCGGGGCTGCCGTCGCTGCTGTCGTCGCTGCTGGAGCTCATGCGGTCGCCATCGGCGTCGGCGGTGCCGTCCGCCGGGTCTGCGGCGAGGCCTCGCTCGGGAAGGATGGCTTCCAGCCTGTCGCAGTATTCCTCCCAGTGCGCAATGTTCATGTGCACATTGTCCTGCACCTTCTGGTACAGCTCGTCCGCGCCCGTCTGGATGGCGTCCAGATCGTCCTCCTCCTCCTGCACCAGCCCGTAGGTCTTGTAGCCCACACGCTCTTCCATCATCCCGCCTCTGCTGAACGCGATTTGCAAACCCTGGAGGAGGGCCGTGTAGGCAGCGAAGGGGGGCGAGCGGTTGTGCCAGCCAGCCTGCTCGATCTCAAACGTAACGTCTTTCCAGCATCCCATCTCCGGGATTCTCCCCTAACCACGTACGTAGTGTAGTTACACCTGGAGACGAAGGAGCAACGCTACACTGATGCTTCCTCTCGTCGCCTCTCCTCCCCTCCCTGGCTATTACACTCAGGGCCAATCTCACTCTCTACCTGCCAAAATCTGCAAGGACTGTCTGCCCTCGATGAGCTCGATCAATGGATAAGCCCAGACACCTGGGAGTGTCTTGTAACCCTACTGCAGAAGCCTCTCAAGCTGCCCTTCTGATGGCTTCATATCCGCCAGCTTCGAGCTGTGCTGCCAGGGACACATCACCTGTTTTGATGATGCGACCTCCTTCCTGCACAACCCAGGGTAGACAGGAGGTCAGGTCATAGTCTTGGAGACCTCAGGGAATACAATGGCTCACAAAACTTTGGCTCCAGCTCCCCACACTGACCATGATGTGCACGTAAGTGGGGTTGATGTACTCCAGAAGCCGCTGATAGTGAGTGATCATGAGGACGGCGTTGTCTGGCCTGCGGAGGCCGTTGATGGCCTTGGCAACATCCCTGAGAGCATCTACGTCAAGCCCAGAGTCTATTTCATCCAAGATGGCCAGATCTGCTTCCAGCACCTGTGAAACGACATGTGAGAAACGATCCCACATAAGTGTGCAGGAACCTTGTGCGTGCTCAATTCACAGACAAGGACTGGATGAGGAGAAGGGGAAAGGAGATGGCACCACACCGCAAGCTGTAGAATCTCATTCCTCTTCTTCTCGCCGCCACTGAAACCTTCATTGACGTTACGGTCCAAGAAGGTTGGATCCATGTTGAGAGCCTCCAGCTTCGGACCCAAGTAGCTGTAAAACTATAACGAGCCATGGCAGCAGACACCAGTTCAGTAAAACAAGGCCATCTAAGATAAGTGCGCAGGAGGATGAAGTCAGGCAAGCCATACCTCAAGGGGACCGAGCTCTGGGCGGCCAAGTACTTTTTGCCGGGCGTTGTAGGCCATGAGCAGAAAGTCCATGTTGCTCACTCCTGGAATTTCTATGGGAGACTGGAAGCTCAGAAACAGGCCTGCATGACTTCTCTCCTCGGGCTCCTTCTCCAGCAAGTCGTCACCTTTGAAGATGGCTGTTCCAGATGTGACAGCGTAGTCTGGGTGCCCAACCAGAACCTGGGACGCCACAAGCATGCCTGTCAGGCCACGCGAATGCCACTTCTCTTCCTCTCATGTTACCGCACAATGGTCGCAGAAAGACAACCTGCAACACATCAAATAAAATAAAAGCAATACAAGACAGCCGAAAACAAGACTGACCTTGGAGAGCGTACTCTTGCCTGATCCATTCTTCCCCATTATGGCATGGACCTGGCCGCATAGAGAAGGAATGAGCAACAATCCCAACCCACCAGAACCCACAACGACCCTAGAATCGTCCTTGCTCAGCTCACCTCGCCCTCCTTGATGACGAGGTCGACACCTTTGAGAATCTCCTTGCCGGAGTCGGACACCACAGCCGATAGACCTCGCACCTCTAAGATGGTCTTAGCACCGCCTGCACCATCTGCCACGGCCTGCTCTTGCTCCGTAGCCACGGCCGCCTTCACCTGCTGCAGATGCAGCTGCGAAGGCGAAGAGGAGGAGGAGGAAACATCTGCAGCTACAGCTGCACTCACTCTGACGCTCAGGCTGAGGAGGGCATCCCCACAGACGGCAGCCGTGGCCCGGGGGAAGCTCAGAGCGCCAGTGCCATTTGCATTCCTGCTGCGCCTTGGCACTTGGTCACACAAGACGGCAGAACAGGGGCATCTCACCGCTCGCTGCCCTTGCAAGCAAGCCATCGCCACGGAGCCCAGTGGTAGGCGATTGAGAATCGCAGGCGGTCACGGGACCGAATGGAATATGACAATGAAGCATAGCTCAACTGCCGTCACAGCGGGTTGGCTGAGAGAAAGGCGATCGTTGAAAACACTTTCATACATATGCTTAGTATAGTACAAACAAGTCCATGGAAATGGAAGAATGTGACGTACTTTCCCTTGAAAAAGCCAGGGATAAAGGAACTACCAGCTACAAAAGGGGGGAAATGGCAATGTACAACCTCAACAAGGGCGAAAACTTTCTCCATAAAGGAACTAATCTAGTCACAGAAGAGCAAGCAGGCTTTGATTTTATCTCAAAGTGATCTGCCCGCCTACTACAGATGCGCCTGCATTGATGGCATCACGAACAAAGTCATCACAAGACGTGCAGCCACCTGAAAAGGCGTCCCCCAGAGCTCCCATCACATCCAGAGCTTCCTGCACATCATCCACACTCTGCATCTCTTCCAGCCACTCCAGTAGGTCCTTGGAGAATCCCAGCATCGAGCTCACATCCCTTAGCCTCTCCTTCATCACAGCCTCCCAGGGTTCCATGCCGGTTACGGTTACACTGGACCCTGGGGAGTCTAGGCCACTGTCCGAGCTGCCAGGTGTCGAAACCTTGCGTTGATCCAACTCCAGCTGATCCACATCTCGCCCAGCACCTTTGGCAAAGGGCACACCGCTTTTGAAATAATGCTGCATCCTGTCCACCAGACCTATATAAACAAGCATCGGATGCAACACCAGAAACAACTGCTTCCTACTGATGGAACTTCCACCACCTGCACCCCTGCCCTCCCTCTCCCTGAGATCCTCCGAGCTGTGCTTTGGGAGAGAGGAGTCAGAAGTAGTTGTTGTGCTGGCTAAAGGAGAAGGGGAACTAGGGGCTGCAGGTGGATTTCTTACAGGTGAAGGGGCGGAGGATACAGGAGGACTGGGAGACGCATTTGGCAACACAGCACGACCCTGCTTATGTTGGGCATAGGCGTGCAATATGGCCCGTTGCAGAAAGGTGCGTCTGTGCTGGAGCCAATCATCCAGTGACTGCAACAGAAGTGACTGCACCATCATAAACTGAACAGTTTCATCCGAGCTTCCGGTGCCTGACCTTGAGGGCTGAGGTGTTGTAGGAGTTGACGGCTTGAAACCTGTTCCAGACTCTCCCTGTGTATCTGCTGAGATGCTAGAGATGGGAGAGATGTATGAAGCCAATGATTTTGCTTGGAGACGGCGTTGACTAGCCCCTCCCTGATCCAGCAAGTGTCTAGCCATTTGAATCATGAAAGGAAGAAGCCGGGAATTACTCTCTCGCCCACCACCCTTACAGTCAACACTGAATGATGCACCTGTCGCAAATCTCCCAAGCATCTGGAGACCATTTGAAACAATTAGAGGCACGGAGAGATGGGATCAACGGACAAAACACGACAAGGAAAGGTAACAGAAAGCATGAGTTGCATCAAACGAGGTAAAGCTGAAGTACCAAAACAATATCATATATCAGCAAACGAACACGGCTTCCGTCGGCCCGGCCAAGGGCACTGAGGTTGTCCCAGTGATGATCCACACATCTGGAATACTGCACCAAGGGAACGGCTGGACCTCGGAGTGGGAACAAATTGTTGCATAGAGTCTCACTGTTCCGAAGTGTAGCACCCTCCCATTCCTTTTTGGGATTCTTCAAAGACGCATCTGCGCGCTTTGCTTCCTGATGACACTGGAAATGAATCACATTGAAGTGACTCACCGTGGTGTATACCCATTCTGCCCTGGCTTGGGTACCTGTGCTGGAACCCAGATTCACTCGTTTGCTATAGCAATAGGTGCCAAGCATGTCTGTTGGCCTTAATCGGTATCCTTCTCTACACACCATGCATGCTAACCCCGCCTCCTCTTCTTCTATCTCTTCCAGACCCTCAATATCTGGCCTTGAAACAAGAATCCTCTCCCCTCCATCAGATCTCACTTCGCTGCGCATACCCAAGCCCTGCCAAACATGCCTTTCACAGTCAGCACAACATCATATGGCTTTCATCAATTGTCAACGAGCATGAGAACAGCCCCAGCATCTACCTCTAGAAGCTCTTCTCTTTTCCGCAGCGCCCTGCGGCGCTTCTCATCTCTTGTGGCATGTCTCAGGTTTGCAACCTTGTCGGGCAAGAAACCAACACCAGTGCCGTCCTTATCTGCCAATGTGTCCAGCAAGTTCTCTGCCCTGGCTCCAATTTCATTCTCACCAGCCACACCCTCTAAGGCATGCAGAAGTGGTAACACACCTTCCTCATCTAAACACTTTTGTGTCAACTTGTGCCCTTTTGACAAGCCCCTCAACAGCAACAAAATGATGGGGACAGAGGGCATCTCCAGCCCACGAGTCCATTCAGATGTTGCTTTATAGTCAGCAGCCCTGCCGATTGCAGGAAACGCATTCTTCAGATACTGAATAGCCCCTGAGCAAACACGTGGCAAGTATAAGTACACATGCTTGAGAACTAGCAATTGATCCTCTACCCAAAAGGGATAGACAAGCTCCTGTACCTTTTGTGATCCCCTTCTCCATTATCACGTTCTTCAGCCTCTCGCCATTGGAATTCACCTGTATGGACTCAGTCACTCGAACAAAATTCTCCAGAGAAAATTGATGTTCCGCTGCTTGCTGTGCTAGTCCTTCGTCTTTCATATTATCACGATGCTGCTTCTGCAGTTTATCAAAAGCACCCCAATCCTTGAGGTAAGGCATGAAATGCTTCACCAGAACCTCCATAGCAGTTTGCTCTCCATACGTCAAGTACGGCAAAATCCGGGCCACTGTATCATTGTTCCGTTGCTGCTTGTTGGACTTGTGTACTGCTGCAGGATGAGAGAGTCGCTCAAGGAACATCAGCACAGCATTTGCAGCCTGCCCATCAGTTCTGTCTAGCGCCTTGAATGGGCTTGAATTGCTCTCGACCACGCCAACATCATTCTCATTGGCCTCGGTGACAAGGCTCTCAACGATGAGCAGCAGTCCCTCTGCTGGCTCGGCAGCGTCAGTTGAGAAAGCCCGTCGAGCTGTATCGAGCAACACCTTCAAAGCATCAAGCTGAAGAAGAGCCTGCCTGTTTGCCCGAATTTTGCAACAATACATTAGAAGTTTCAGCACCAATGCCACCTCCTCCTGCCCACATCTAATCTCTTCGTCGCTGAGTTGCTGCCAATCCACAAAGACAGCCATTTGAGATCCTTTCCCCCAGAAGAAGTGCAATATTATAGAGTGGCAGACAGCAATTCAGTCCAAAGATAAATTCAAAAAACCACCAGGAGCATCTCTGCATAACAGGAACAAGCATCTTACCTGAACCATGCTCACGATGATATCCAAACCATCGCATTCTCGCATGACCCCTGTAATTGCAAACTCAACCTCCGGATCTTGAGACTCTTCTCTGTCATCTTCAAGCTCTTTGATCATTGGCTCAGTTGCCTCTCCATCAAGACCCTGCTTATAGCTCAATCTCAATAATGATGCAATTTCAAAGGAAATCACAAGACGGTGACAGACAGGTGGCCTTTCCTCATGTCAACTACTGACCTGCAATCTGTATGTAACTGTCATTGGAGGACACTCACGACCAGCCTGACCTCCAGCTGCTGCCAGAAGACTTGCACCAATAGTTGAACTTGCGGCCTGACTGTGTGCTTTTCTCCAGACCTGCTCATATACCTGGGCTACGCTAAGATCTAAAGCAATAATGTTTCCAGCCACAAGGAGCTCCATCCCATAGTCGTCTTCCAGAAGTCCCAGAAGCTCCAGTGATTGACAGATCTTGTTCTTTACATCACGCATAAGTGGCCCAACTTCGAGACTGTTGTAGGGATTCTTTGTCATAGACCCTCGGATGAACTCCTCCTGTGTGCTGGACTTATTTAGGACCATCATATATGCAGGCTCTGGCTTGGATGGACATATGATGTTGCACAGCTGCTCCAAAATGAACTACCACAACAAAAACACGTGTGTCATGCACAGATACATCATCACGAAACAAGTCCATGCCACTAACGTGGCATAAGCTGCTTACCAGAGGAGTACGATCCTTTCTGTCTTGGCAATGTATCTGAAGACCAGCGATGCAAGCTCGTATGAAGTGGCGCTTATTTTCATAACTTTCCTGCAGAAGACTGTCAAGTAGTTCACGGAGGAGCCTACCACAATCACCTGTGAGCTTTGTCTTTTGCACAATCAATCCTCTAATAGCCAGGAGCGCTTCTAAAACTTGTGCCAATAGCTCTTCTTTCATGAACCTGTCACAAATTCAACTAGATGTCACCCACCAGTCCTCCAAGAGTTTCTGTGCACGTATGCTAACTGGAAGCAGCGGAACACCTCTGCACAGGTAAAGCACTGGCGTTTCCATTCAATCAAAATCATCCAACAGAAAGACATACCTCGCCCGAATATTAGGAACTTGCAGAAACTTATTTAACAATTCAATTAGCTTGTGCAGAATATAGCCCTGCGAAATGTCAGTGTGAAAACTGTGCTCCTGAGCTTGTATGTGTTTTACTTCGTCGGCTATTAGACCACAAGCTGTCTTCAAAAAGCCTCTCACTGTGAGATATAGCCGAGCTTCTTCTATCTCAACCATCTTGAATAGAAGCTCAAAATAATCGGCTGCACTCTCGCCCGCGGCACGTGTGGCAGGCAGGAGAGTCATAAGGAGATTGAGGAATCTGGACCGTCGGGACGAGCTTTGTGAGCATAGCACCTCTATCAACCCACACATCTCTGCTCTAATTGCTTGTGAGCATGCACTCAACACGAGTCCATTCACCCACGAACTTTCCTCAAAGGCTGCCAACTCGTCAGTGACAGGCACCTTGCAAGCCTTTCTCTTCCACCTGAGCACACATTTTAGGGCTAAGTAATCTACCCGGTTGAGGTCCTTTTTAACCCCTGCTGCAGTTGGTTTCAGGTTCGGTGAAACAGTGTACTCCCTCCTCACAAAATCTGAAAAGGAGGTTCCATTTTTCCACTCTGCATAGTTGATGAGAGGTAACTCGGGGGCCTTCAATTCTTGTTCACCATCCTTCTGACATGAGCCAGGAGCAGGCTTTGGCAGCATGTTAGTCTGCATCACAGATACACTCCTCACAGGCTCATCAGAGGATGGCTCAGGTCGTGATGACGGTGGAGCAACACCTGGCTCGGTTTCCGGCTTCGGAGGAGTACATAGTTGGGACACAATCTTTAAGCAAGGGAGAATAATGTGCTCAGCAATAACAGGGTGACGGGCTCCTAGCTCGATCGACCGAAACAACAGCTGAAAGACTACTCGCAAACGAGCCTCCCAAAAGTCATCATTCAAAGAGCAAGTCTCAGACAGCAACTGCAGCTCATCCCTGACACAAGATGCAATATCCATGGATCGATGATGCTCGAGGCAGTAGATAGCCTTCTGCTGTATCAAACTGTTCAGCTCAGCAACAGCTGATCCATCACCTTCTGTAAAAGCGCAAAGCACGGCTCTAGCTTGAATCCTTGCTGTCCTAGGACCTTGATGGATATTGTTCTCAAACAGTTCCCGCAAGATACCTCCTGCAACCAATTGTTGCCGACACTGCTGCTGCCTTGCTAAAACTTGCAACCATTCCAAGCAGTGCCCAACAAAAGTATTAGCACAACCAAAGCATCTATTAGGAGGTCTCGGAGATACCACCACCCTCGGTGCAGAATGTCCCCTCAAGTTCTTCCGTTCAAGATAAGACATGAGGACTCGTCGAAGACCTTGCAGTGTCTGCACACTTTTGCTGACAGAGTCAAAAGCCATCTTACACTTCTCACCATACAGCACCCCTAGAATGGCTATCTTTCGGTTGGTCTTAAACGAAGGAGATCCAGGAAGGTTGACCATCATCTGCTGTACGGAATCCTTCTGCTGGGAATCCAAATCCGATTCTCCAATACTCGACACAAGTTTCATCAATGGCTTCTTGAAACCAAGAAGCTGCTGATACCTCCTGTGGGCATTTTCAGATTCTGCCTCAATAGCTGCTAGCCCCTTCTTCATATCGTCTTCATTTTCCATGCTATCAAATGTAAAGCTTGGTTTAGCCATGAAATTGAACTCGAAACGGCCATATTTACTGTACCCACACTCGTTACATAGAAAAGAATCAAGGTTCTCATAGTTGATATTCCTGCATTGCCGACACTGATATGCATTCTCATGGCAGTTGCTGCAGATACCATGCTTATCTGTGACAAATCGACTACACCTTGGGCACTGAAGAGATTCAAGCGATGATGCCTGCAAGTTCTCATAGAAGGAATCCAACTCAATCATAAAGTTACAAGCCGTTATTGGAATAGAAAAGTCCACCTTCAGCTCTGTTTGATTGACAGTCAATTGACAGCACCGAGCCCGCTTCCAAAGCGACCAATTATTCTTTAGCTCTGAAAGATCAGCAACAGGCCTGTTGTTGTAATACAGGTTAAGCACTTTAACGGACTTGGATCTTCGAGCATCATGCACGTTCATAGTCACACTCTGAATAGTATGACTCCCGACACATTTCACAAGAATTCTGTTATCTGTGAACTTTGTTTCTGCCTTGAGACTGTCTAGTTTCATGCGGGTGTAAGGAACCTCGGGACTGCTGCAGGCTAGACAAGGTTCACTCTCCAGATAATAACCATCAAATTCGACCAAACTGGCCAGAGTGTTGTAGATCCGGGAGTTTGGATGATTTGCAAGTAGCTCATTCTGTGCACACAACGTGCTATATATTCTTTTGACCACATCAGCATTCAAGCATCCTTGCACGGCAGCCATCTCCTGGCCATTGAGACCCCCTTCTGAACCCCCCTTGCCAAGAAGCCAAGTTAACAAATCAGTGTATTCGACAATGTTCTGACCATACGAAGGCAAAAGTGGAACCCTCTCCAGCAACAGCGTCAGTATCAGGATTCGAAAGGGCAGCCTGCCATGGTGCCAAGCACCATGCAGAACCGATTTTGCCTCGGAGCGTACTGACGTGGCATTCCACTCCAGCAGAAATTTATCAACAAACTGCCTTAGGATCTTACCATCCTCGGCAGCTAGCTGATCCACAGCTGCTTCCATATCTAAATAAACCTTTTCACTTGTACTCACTGAAGAGAGAGTTTCATCACTGCCACCTTTCCTCTTCTTCCTTCCATTCACCATCTGTGCTGCTTTTGCTGAAGTTGCAGCAGCACCGGACGCAGAGGTTACTGGGTCAGGTATTTCTGCAGCTGCAACTCTTGCTGAAGTACCTCCAAGTTCTTTGCCAGTATAAAACACTAACATCAACAGCTTCAGAGTTTGGACAACCGATTCTTCCCCAAAGGAGAACACCCCGTTTAGAAGAAACTGAAGGACATCGATATGACGGACGCAGTATTTCTGCCAATTCCGAGGCCTAGCCACAGCTACATCCACAATAACTGTCAGACATTTCACCAGTTTGACGCTCCTTTCATACGACACTGGCACCTGAAATCCACCTGACTTCTGAGCCAGCTTGTTAAGCCTCTTAACCTCCCGGCTAAGCTGCCAGGCATCACGCACATTGTAATAATGCCCTTTCGTCCCGCACATATGCAACAATAGCTTCCTTGCATACTTTCTGATAAAGGTTGTGTGAGGATTGTTTATGTAGCTACATAGTATTTCTTGCCATCCTTCCAACTTAAGCTCTGGACTAGAACAACTTCTGGAATTCTGGTCCTTATCACTGCCCTTCTCCAGTTTATCCGGTCGAACAAGACTGTATGTCAACCGGAAAGTATTCTCTAGGAGCAGGCGGTGAAACTCCCCAAAAAGATCCCCCCTGTGAGCTTTTGCATATGAATCCGAAAAATATGGAGTGAAGCTTCCAGAAGCAAACTCACGTCTGGCTGTCAACAGAGCCCCACATGCTGCACCCCCTGCGCTGGGCAGGCTCGATTCTGATGCTCTAGAAGAAATTTTGAAATTGTTACTCAGTTGTTGCACAATATTGAGCAGATACGACAAGAAGGGTTGCTGACGCAAGGCAGAGCATGCTTTATCCAACTGAGATCCTCCTTCGTTAGCAGCTTGACCCTCACTGGGACATGGTGAACTTGATCCTGAGAAAGACACCGTCATGGCAGCCTCACTGCTTAAAGGGGCAGCTCGGCTCTGAGAGTGATCTGACCCAGGTTGGTGCCAGTTCCTTAGCACAAGTGTGAAGAACATAAAGACCAAGATGATCACCTCACCAAAATTTGTCCGCACCTTAACCGATAACGGAGCTGATAAATCCATCTCTTTCAGGAGCAACTTGATAAGCCTTTCCAGATTGAGACTTCCACTGTCCAGTGTTGGCTCCACCAGTGGCCCTGAAGATGCTGATGCCAGGCGATAGAATAACTGCATAATAGGAACTGCCTGGGAACCTGAACTTGTCCTCATCCACCCGTGTATATCTTCGACAAGGCGATGCAGGAGAAAAGAATTTACTGCACTTTTGGAGGCGGAAAACACAAACCCCTTTGAGCCATCCAACACTGTATGGACAAGCCCAGTGCTATCACTGCCTTCAACTCCAGCCACAATAGGGGGGCTGCCAGCAGCCTGTAGGCTGAGTTCTGTTGCCATCTGCAACAAGCTCTCATCACTCAAATCATCAATAGCTGAATATTGAAGATCACCAGGATCTCCTCCTGCTGCCTCCATCTCTATGGGGATTGCAGACATGGGATGATCCCTTGTATGAGGAGGAGGAAGTTGATCTGCATCCATCACTTCATAGCAACCTTCACAAAGATCAAAATCGTCACAGACGTTACAATGCCATCGGCGTCTGAGTATTGGCACAGTTGAGCAGCCATCACAGCAATACTGGACAGATGCAGTGCTTGGATCTTCTTCCACCATGACTTGGGCAGAGCCAATTGTCCCATGCCCACCTTCCAGAGGTGATGACGTTGCTCGAGAACTTTCTGCAACATCATCCATGGCCAGCATTGTTTGCTTTGGAAGGGGTACTTGCAGCAACCTTGACGAAATTGCCAGACTGCAGAACACAGATCCAATCATAAATTTCAACTGTAGAGCATCAGGCATAAGAGAAAATCAATCAACCCGTGAATAATTGTACTAAGCACCATATCTATACCTGCATGATGTTCGAACTGCCTCATATGGAGAAAACAATAGTTTTCTCACCAAAACAACTGCAGGTGCGACTGCTACGTCAGCAGGAGCTGAGCGAGTTCCATGTGTAGAGAGACACTCGGCATAACTATAGATGAGGTCAACCATAGGTATAACCAAGTTGTTAATGCTTTGAGCGTCAAGTTGCTCTCTAACAAGAATCTCCCAAAGAATTTTAACTAGTCCATCCACAACTGCGGAGCCTGCAACCAAGGAAAATCAGGTCAGAAGCGTTTTCATGTGGTAACAGGCCCAGCCACTTTCAGTTGAGAGGGCTCCACATCGCAAGCTCTAAGAACTGTTGACAACATAACACACTGGCATCCCAGACGCCTCCCCATCTATTATACATACTTACCATGCTGTTCTAGAAAGCTTGCCAGGTTTGATTGGCGATGAAGCGCAATCTTACAAACTGATCTCATTTGTGCAGAAAATTCCTGTACAACCCAAGATGTTGTAGACCCTCCAGCAGCTATATTTGATACAAGCAGTGGGCAAGAACGAGCAACTCCAGCCAAACGCATAGTGTCCTTTGCCTGCAGGGATGCAGAGCTATGCATTAGTATCACCAGCATCCAAAACCTCTGGAAAGTCAGACTCACTGGGATGTCTCACCTGATAGTATGTTTCTTTTGCAGGATAGAGAGCTCGAAGAACATGCCTAGCTGCAGACTGCAAAAGCGGCTGTCTGTCAGTTTCAAAAATCACTTCCAAGACAGGCATGCACTTCTTCCTACTCAGTACAACCCTTGCTTCATCTGTCTCCAGTAGCAACAGCATTCTGTGTGCCAGATAATAGCCATACAACAATCTCAAGCTGTCAGAAAGAATGTTTTCTGGCAATGATCCACTGTGCAGCACTTTATGCTTGGCCTTTCCATTTCCAGCGCCAGATAATGAAGTAGCTGTTCCATGCCCTTGAGACTCCATGTCCAGGACAGCATCCAGTTTCTCTTTCCATCCAAATTCATCTTTGGACCGTCCATAGATCTCGAGATTATCAACCCGTGGCAAAGAAGACCCATTGAACGTTGGACCCACTGTAATTGTTATTTCCTCATCAGCTAAGAGAGCTTCAGAATTTGTAAATGGTATGTCGTACCAGCAGCGCACACCTTCCTCTAGCCGTATCGTTCGTTGGAAAACACGAACCTCTGAGGGAATATGGCTAGCTGAGGTGTTTCCAACATGAACTCTACAGCCAACCATCACTTGCTCTGGATTAACATTGAGCACCACAATCTGTTCACACACAGGGCATAGCATCGTCAGACAGGATACACGTCACAAACAAGAGAACCACAGCCATCAGGAAGGCAATTCCAAAATTGATGTAGAGAGACTATCTTCTGCAGAACCAAAAAGAGAAAACAGAACTAACATCCGAAACCTTCTGTGACGTTGTTAGAGATTTACCCTGAACCCACTGGCATTTGGACCTTCCAAGAAGCCATCTTCTGATGAGAGACTCATCTTTATACTTTCAGAATCGGTATTCCTTAGCATATCACCACCAAATTTCACCTCTGATGTGATGCATGTGGTCTTCTCAAAAAAGTCCAAAGGAAAGACTGGTGCAGTTCCATTGCTGGCCCGGTTTCCAAGTAGCATAGCACCTAGTTTCTTCACCTGCTCTGCTTCCAGGCTGGAACTATGCCTTTGTGAATCCATGTTCAAGGAACTGTTGACTGCATCCAAATGGGAGGCCAGGTATGCATACACTTGCAGGCTGCCATCATCATGCAGTGTCAAGATTGTGTGTCTGTCCTTTGACAAGGGCCTGTATGATGCCACACCATCCATCCGCATAGAGGTAGCATTACCAGCTGCTCGAAGATACTGGCAATGAACCTCAGCATTTCCTATGTGAACTGCAACAGCTGAGTTTGATCTCGCACTAGAGAGACACACAAAAAGGCCACTCCCCTCAAACATCTCTCTCCAATGATGCAGCCCTGCAGGTTTTCTCTTTCCGTCTGATTCAGCCTCAAAAATGCTGGAAACCTGAAGAATTCCTGTTGCATCTTGATTCATACGGGCAATTAAGGACGTACCATCACTGTATGAGAGGAGAAGGACTTTTCTACAGGCATAGTAGCAGATAGACACACCCTTCATAGGTCTGTACATGTCTGGCAGCTGTATGTTCTCTGTCAAGATGCGTGAACCTGAATCAGCCCCAACACCAACATGCTGGCTGTACAGGACCCCTTGATGTGAGAGTACCAAAGCTACCAGGCGGCCCTGCCCAACTGGTATAACAGTTGCATCAGCAATTGAGTCCTCAATGACAGTAAAATAATGCGAGGGACTGATTTTATCTTGTGACAAGTCATAGATTTTAACAAACTTGTTGGTTACCACCAGCAACTGAACTTGTGATCCAGGAACCCAAGCAACACGGCGAATGTGGGCATCCTGCAATGCAAGCTCAAGAGCCAGTCGGTCTGTGACCTCACCACGAGGATGTACAGTGAAGATCTGGCAATCCTCAAAACCTGCAACTGCTAAATAACTCTCATTGGCACTGTTGAAGGCCAGATGCACAATTTCAAATCGAACTGAATTCCTCGAGAGGGGCTTCACTGTAGTCTTATCCACTGTCACTGGAATTGCGGTAGGCTGGCCTATAAGCTGCCCGACGTCAAATATCGTAACCTTATCCCCCTCTCCAGCAGCAAGTCTGCCTCGACTGCTCACACTGAGAAGAGACTTGACAATAGAACCACTGACAAGATGAGATTTCAGCTCCCTTGCATTTGAGTACTCTGCTTTTATTTTCATATCCAGCGATCCACTCTTGTAAGCCCTCTTCAGGTGTAGATCAGCGGCAGAAAGAAGGATCTTGGCATCCCCTAGGACTATTTCCTCATCCTTTCCTGCTGCCACCTTCAGTCCCAGATTCAAGTCAGTTGACAATCTTTGACATAACGATATGACACGGGCCTCCACATCTACATCTGCAAACAGAGCCAACAATTTCCTCTCATCTCCTTCCGATATGGAAATTCTGAGACTAGAATCGCCTTCTGGCTGGTCCTCCTCATCTGCATCTGAGTCGCTATCAGATTGAGGCAGATGGACTTGTGGCGGAGTAAGAGGAATAAAATGCTCCGCAACATTGCTGGTTGAAGCCGTAGCACCCCCAGAAACAGGAGACACATATTTTCGTGGCTTAAGGCAGAGGCAGGTACTACCACGGACACCTCCAGCTCCACAGTCACAGAAAAAGCGGCTCAGGCGTGAGTACACCACCTTGTGCCCGCGATGACAAACTTTGGCGCATACCGAGCAGCAGCCTTTTGAAACTGTTAAATCGCAGGTGTAACAGAAGTACCAATGTTGCTCCATAAAGTTGCTCCCACTTGATGTGAAAGTGCAAACCCTAGATGCTAGAGCTCGTTCACTAGTGCTGGCATCATCTTCGTCGTCTCTTTCCAAACTCACCGGTTCTCCATCAGATGTAGCATCGTCTTCATCATCTTCCACTGACGTTGCATCACAATCACCAGAAGCTCCTCCTGGCTCCACAGGTGGGCGTAACATATGCTCACTTTTGCAGAAGATACTCTCTTTCGCTTTTGCACCTGCTGACCCCAGGCGAGAAAGTTCTTGACTGCCATCCAAAGTCCTGCTCTGAAAATGTGCCTTGTAAGCACCACATGCGGACAGCACCGAATTCAGAAATGACAGAAGGCTAGCGAACCCTTCCAAATGGCCATTGTTGACAGGTAACTTGGCAAGAAGTTCAACAACATGCCTCACCACCGAGCTCAACAGAGGCTCACCCACTGCTAGCTGAACAAGTAGTCCGAAGTACGTTCTTGAAGCCAGAGCATCATAAGCAAGAAAAGCTCGTTCCAAGTTCAACAGCATTGCTCCCACCAGATGAGCCCTTAAGTTATCTCTCAGTTCATTTTCCTTGCCCTCTGATGACAGCAGAGCCTGAGCAAAAAGTGTTGCCAGATCTCTGACAGACGAGGGAGCACTTCGAGTGGAGGCACCACCAGTAGATACATCAGAAAACTGACCCAGAAGCCTATGCTCCAACCAGCCAGCCAGAACTGGGGGAGACATGCTCAGGAACTTCTTCTGCACATCTTGCTTGAAGCCAGATTGCACAACCGGTTCAAGAGAAAGCAGATCAATCAGTAGCTGTAAAACTTTCACATTCACCACTTCACTGGTGCAGCCAGCCAGTACATCCACAAGCAAGCAGAATCCTGTACTGTGACCAGAGCCTTTTGAAGATTCTGATACTACCAGTCCTAATTGCTTTCTTGCCCATCTGTCCGATTCTGATCGGGACAAAAGGTGAGCTCGAAGAGCTTCAAACCTGATAGGATCACTCCGAATGCTGTTGATGACTTCAGCTGCCTGGACTGCAACCACTTCCTTCACTGCCCCATCTACACTCTTCAGGGAGCATAGTGAAAGCAATACATTCTCGACATGTTTCAGCACAGAGATGTCACTCATTCTGGTCAATTCCTCCTTGGAGGGTACTAATGTACTGAGAAGTAAAGAGCATTTAGAGTGAACATTTTCAAACGTGCTATCAAGCATAACCGTGTGCAAGATGGCCTGCAGATCTCCCAGATCCACAATATTCACTACACCTCCTCGTACTAGAGTCTGGCATTTGATAAGCTCTTGCACTGTGTCTAGGATTGTCTCTATCACGAGCATGCATGAGGCTATTCCAGCACTACCTGGATTTACAGTTGCAGGAAAACCATGCAGCAGAGCTGGAAGGAATATGTAAGAAGGATCCCTAAAGTCTCCTTTCTCGTGACTGGACCCAAATAACAAAGCCATGGTCTCACCCAGCCACGTTGAAGATGAACCCCACCTGAGAAGTGATTGCACTGTTGCAGTGCCAATTCCAGACTTGTCGAGGAGATCCTGCTGCTTGCTCCTACTCAAGCACCCTTTCAACAACAGGTCTAAGGAGGCAAGGAACTTGTTGCCCGGGTACCTGCTGCTGAGAACATGCAAGAGGCAAGTTCGAAGAGCAGTGACATACCAGGCCAGCATGGAAGACAGCACCTTGATTAACTTCATGGACTGGGCATCGTGAAAAAGAAGCACCACTGATTCTTCAAGGAATTTGAGCAACCCGCCATAACTGCTGATATCTGCAACATAGTCCCCTCCTTGAGAACCCTTGACAGATACAGCCCACAGTCCAGCCCGTAGAGACGAAAGCAACAGGTTCAAGGATGCATTTCGCCTCAGAAAATCCCAAGAAATCAGATTCTTAGCCCCTCCCTCCTGCAGCATCACGTCTACCGCAGACAGTGTATGCATCAAATTTGATACCCACTCCTTGACATCCAAGCTGCACTCCTTCTGGATGCTGCTGTGGAAGCACCTGGAGAGACTGATGAAGAAATCAGCACCTAAAAGACCGCCATTGCTTAACTGAGCTAAATCCCGGGTCACAACAGGTTTCAAAGCTGGGCCGATAGTCCGTGCAATATTCCAGACCAGGACAAAAATGTATCTTTCAAGTATTAGCTCATCCACAGTGGTAATTGTCTTGCCTCTCCATGTCTCGAGAATGTCACCAAGACATTGTGCCAGTTCAGATAGGTCTGGGTACAAGGAACTCAGCTCAGGAGAATCTGCCAGTCCCACTTGCTCTGCAATACTGCCAATGTCAAACAGCTGCTGAATAGAGACTTCATCCAGGTGATGCTCATCCACTCTTTGATCCTTCAGTACTTTCTTTGCAATACGGGCCGACAAGGACAGAGCAGGCCCATCCTCAACAGCCACATTGACTGCTTTCACAGGTTGATGCCTTACATTATCCCTCATGTGCAACAACAACCATCTGGGGAAGTTGTTGAAGTGGAGCACCAAGTACCTGATTGCTAGCAACAGCCTTGATACAAGCAAAGATGAAGCCGCCAAAGCATTGCCTATGTTATTCTGCTTCTCACAGACATACAATGATTTCAATGCTAAGAATAGGTTACGGAGTACACTCATCCGGCCTGGCATACTGAGTGAATGGAAGCCTGTGAACAGCACCTCCATGTGGATGACAGAAGGTAAGCTTGCAGCAGCCTTTCCAATATTCATCTCCAATACTTTCAAGTTTCGCCCTTTCGATAGAAGGGTATCAGTGAAATTTTTCCAAATCTCTACGGTCACAGGGTCATCACCAGTCTTGACTGATCGAGTTACTAAGAGATTGGCCAGGAGTACCAGGCTGTCCTCCGATAGTGCAGAAGCCATGTCAGCTTCCTTGAACATTTGACGGGCAAGATGTAACTCCAAAGCATCGGACAAGGCACCCCTTAGTATCAGGGCGTGGAGCAGCTCGAACGAACCCTTATGCAGCTGACCAAGCAGGTCTGAACTTCCTTCAACATCTCCCATCTCATCAATACTCATCCCTCTATCCATCATGCTGGATTGTGAGAAAAGAACTTGAAGAAAGATGTCAACATGTTCCTTAGTCAGCTGCTTGCAACCAGCAGCAAAAGTCTGTTGGTGCCACTCTGGGGAAAATGCACAATCCTTTAAAAAGCTCAGCACTTGGAATGCCGTCTGAAGGGGGGTATTGTACAAACCATCTAACTTCTTGGTTGAGGAGCAGCCTTGAGTGTTCCCGTCCGAATTAACGGAATTCCTGCCAGATTCAGAGAAAAGGTCCCCAAACAATGCATCATCTTCACTTGCTACAGTTACACAATCGATTGCGCCTATAGCCTCCTCCTCACTTTGAACCGACGACGCAATCTCAACAAGTGGCCTGACCTTCAGGCCTTGAGCATGAAGAAGACTAGTGACTCCAATAAGATTGTCTAGCCAACGAGCACTGCCAGCAAAAACAACCTCCAGATGCTCCTGCTGACTTCGTTCTTGGTACAATGCAAAGCTCCGTCCACGAAGCTGTACATTCAGGGATCTGTCCAACCCTCCGGCATCAATATCACTGATCCCCACATTACCAGCTTCTCTTTTTCCTCCCGGCACTTGGAATCTACTGTGTGAATGAGCATGAATGTCCTGGAACATGCCAAGAAGATGACTGATGACATGTGGAGTGCAGGCCAATGGCAACTGCTGGGCAAGAGAGGCTTCATTTCTTGCCTTGGAGAGCTCCAAAGCATCTAATAAGGAGGCCGTGAGATACGTCCTCAAATTGAAAAAAAAGGTCTGATCTGGCAGAACAACCTCTCCCAACTGAAGCAAGCCCTCCATGACTGCAGGCAGAGGAAAGGCTTGATCATTGTCAAGAATATCCTCTGTGTCCGCATTGCTAACATCATGTGTAAGCTTCAAAAACACAGGCACTGTTGCTGCCAGCTCCACCAATTTTGATGTCACGTCCTTCTCTAGCTTTCCACACCCAGATTCCCGTGTAATGCTGACCAGCAGCTTCAGAATGCTAGATACCAACGAAGCCTTTCCCTGTGCAAGCCTGTCCTCTTCATCAGAGTCTAGATTCAGGCATGCATCAAGCGCTGTCTTGCATATGGCTAGCAGACGGGATACACACTGTGTATTCGCCATTGCAAACATTTGTGTTGCAGACAAGATAGTTGTGACAGGCTTCAGAAGTCCCCCAGAAACCGTACTCCTCGACTCATGGGCAAGAAGTTGCTCACCAGCCAAAAGAGTCAATATACTTCCCGAACTGCCAGCTTCATTATAATTACAGGAAGGGTCTACTGTACAACACCAGACCGCAGATGTTATTGCTCCAAAACATAATGCCTGGAGGGGTGCAATCATCAGGACAGGAAGTTGGCAAATTGTCATTGCAGAAAGCAACTTCTTGGGTACCTTCAGCGCCTTCATTCATAGACTGGGGTAATTCATCCGCTTGGCAAGCAGCAGATGCAAAATCAAATGCTGGCACTTCAGACGAAATATCCCCAATCGTGGAAGGTCCTCGCTCCCTAGCTTTCCCCTCCACCAATAGTGCCTCCAAAAGCTGCAACAGCCTGAGCTGCATCTGATGAGTCACAGAAAAGGAAACGTAAAGTCAGGCACTGCTATCACATTCGCCCTCGTCCAAATCGGCTATGGCAGACACCTAGAGACTCGAAACAACCTGCACAAACGTCACTAATGTCTCTAGAACTGTCCTCAGTCAGCACCCTGCGACCTCATGCCAGAAACCCTAACTCTTGCCACCAAGAGACCCTGTCCTGGCAGTGTGTGCCAATGGAGGTGGTAAGAATTGCAGCAGGTTCAGACGCGACGGTGCTGGGGAGGAAGAAAGCTCCTCCATGGGGTCAAACAATTCAATTGCGTAAGCAATGGGTCACCGATTCTACCATCCATCCTTAACCCCGTCATCAGTTCTGCTGTGCAGGATTGCAGACGGCATTCAGGAGCACATTGAAAGGAGCTGGGAATAGCCTAGTCCGCAAAGACGCTCGTGCATTCCCTGCCGGAGACTGTAGCTGGAGTACGAGCAGAGTGTGATTACCTCCTGGATCGAAGGAGAGACGGTGATTGCGTGCGGTTGCTGGACATAATGCTCCAAGCCGCGCAAAGAAAGGCGCACCGCCAGAGCAGACACCTGTTGAACAACCTCTTTCTCCCCGGAATCTGCAGCCACCAAAGTCCGCATTGAGCCTGCTGCTGCCCGGCAATGCGACGAGCCAGAATTGCGGCCGGTGCGGCCTGGATGCAGCAAAACAGGAAAACAGCAGCATTGGGAATGACGAACAATCCAGACACCAATTGCAGAGTGCAGATCCCCGGACCTAGCACCAAATCGCAGGAAGCAGCGACGAGCGCCTCGAGAAGTGCCAATACTAAGTCCCACTGCTGCTTGCTCCAGCGCGCCAGGCCCTGGTCTCCCAGGCCGGCGAGCAGAATCGCGGCAAGCTGGCGCAGCCCGGCCTGGAGCGCGGGGTCGGGGAGGCGCGCCAGCAGGCCCCCCCGCTGCTCCAGGACCTGGGCGAGCTTGTGCAGCGGGTCCATTGGCTCGCTGCTGGGACTCTCAGCGGTGCCGCAGCGAGCGGGAACACGCTACCGTCATGTCATAGCTCACGAGTCGCCCTGAGACGCCTGTGCTCATTCCCAGATCTCTGTATGTGCAACGGTCTCACTCTGCACTATCGTCTTCCAGCACGCCACGCTCGCCCTTCCTGCTTCGCCTCTTCCTTCCTCCATCAAGCTTTGCCTCAGCCAAATAAACAACACAAAGGCAACCCATCGCCCATCATCCTCGTTGAAAATGAATCACCCTATACCATTACCTTCAAAACATATATATCATGGTTAGTTTTAAACAGACTAGGTGTGTATATAGAAAAGTCAAAAAACATATTACGATACTCCAACAAAAGACCTACACTTGCAGCGGTTGGCTCAGCGTCCCTCCATCCCTACCTACCGCTCTTGCACCCATCTTTGTCCCCTCGGTGAGTCACCTTCCTACACATTGTTCTATGGCTATAGTATATTTGCGTACCCTCGTACATTCATGGATATATACGATATAGGTATACCACTTATACAAATATACCTAATTAAATAACAATTAATCTAATTATGGTGACAGCTCATGACAGGTGTCGTACGAGTGGCACTCAACTTCACGGAGTAGCCAATTACTGCCAATAGGTTCATTAAATAAATTATTATTATAAAAACAAAATAATTAGAAAGCTTTTCACACTTCACACACCATCACTATATGAGACCCAAGAGAATGTTTTCCACTCATAGTGAGGGAGAGGGCCAACAAAATTTGGTTTCCTTGTGGATTTTTTATGTTGTGAGCTACCATTAAGAGTGGATGATGACGAGTAGGCTTGATGCGTACGCTGGGATGAAGCACTCAAGAGACAGGCATCAGTTGTGCACTTATAAGAATATACTCGTATATCAATATAGGCGCTTGCCTCCCCACTAGTAATATAAATATAAATATTCCAAGTGTTAATGCAGTATGGTTGAATTATCTAGTTCGAGTTATTTTTGAACGACATATTGAAGATAAAAAATTGCCCCAATATGACCTCAACAATTACTTAATTTTGCTAATCGATTGACAACATACGACACAACAGTAGAAGTTGAGAGAGACTCTTTTTTTTAAGACATGTGGGCATAGCCACATGTGTAGGTATGCCCCTGCTTCATCACACCGTTGGCAATACTGCGTCAAAAACGCTAACATGAAGTTGAAGCACATTCCCTCTTATTCAATAATTTAATAATTTGAGTTAAATATAATATTAGAATGGTAGAGCCCATTAACTTAGAATCATAAACTAAAAACTATGTTTGATACAATAATTATATGAATCTAATCAACCTTTTAACTGGCCTAACCTTTGAGGATTGTTGGTATTGTTATCCTGCTAATAGGAATGGGCGAATATCTCCAGTGAAATATTGCCTCAACCCCAAATTGTCGGAGGTCCTTTTGAGTAGGTTTTCTGATTTTGTAAAATAGGCCTTCTATTCTGTACTCAACCTGGATTTGAATATTTTAAAATAAATATAATTATCAACTATTTGTATTCTACAATTTTATGTATTTTATGTATATTTTAAATATTCCTGAATTTTACAATATTAAATAATGTGATATCCTCTCAACTCGGTCCTATGCCAAAACAATGATCTTGTTAGTGGACAGACATTTTTCATGTTGTGTGTCCAAGCGGAGTGAAATCAACTTTTTCTTCTCTGTGTCGTTGCCGTGATCTTAATAGGTGAAGGTGGCTGGGAGCTCGTGAGCGACGATTGTGAACAAAGCAACGTGACGCACGTATGTGATCTTCCCGCTCCTGGGAAACAGCCATAACTGTCTGAGTTCTCTTTTACACTTGGACTGGCCGCATCGTCGCCCAGCTTTCTCATCTTGAAGCCAAATTGGCAAAGTACCCAATCTCGTTAGTAGGCCTAGTGCTGTCGGCTAAGTTTGGTTACTATCTGCTGGAGAGAAATATGCTAGAAAGAATGTGCCACCTGCCAAGATTCTTCGAGAAACTGTGAATTTGCTGGGACAGCCCAAACAAAAATTTCTGGTTCGTTAGCAGTTCATCCTATATGTACACACATGAATCTGCTATGAAAGTAGCAAACACTGTGACAAAATGGAGGAAATCCTTTGGCCAAAAAGATCAACCCTCTCCTAGTTTTACTTTCAATGCTTCCTGACCGACGCATTTGGCATGCAAACAACAAAGAGGTAAGAGCCTGTGTGTGGTTACCAAACAATCCAATCCAGCCTGGTATGGGTACGTCTTTATGTCTTTTAGGGGCTGGAGTAAACTTGCCCTCGAAAGGTGCTTCGTGCATGCACGAGCCATCTCACTGGTATGGTACTCAAATTGGAAACTGCGATGAGTTAAAAAGGAAAGTTCCCTCAATTTTGTACTCGAGTTAATTGGAAAAGGATATAAACTAGATACAAATAAGGTTAGCTCCTCACTAAATATGCAGTATTGGTGACTTGGAGAAAAGCTTGGCATAACGAATGAGTTAAAACTTTTATTATTGTTATATTTTATTATCTTTGTGAGTGGAAGTTTGACCATCATTTTCTTAAAAATTTGTCAGAGATTTATCAATCTCCAATAAGCATACCTTTTCGTATTACTACAAACTTTATCAGCAAAAAAAATATTGTTGCTCCTCCATACATTCTTTTTCTAAACAACCTCTTGAGGGTTTTAATGTTGCCCTTCCTGGGGGTTTTGATGTTACCGTGGCTCCAGGTTTTGATGTTGCTCTTGCTCCCGGTTTTGATGTTGCCCTGTTTTGATGTTGCTCTTGCTTCTTGTTTTGATGTTGCCCTCCTCCGGCTTTTGACATTGCCCCTTCACCGGATTTTGACGTTGTTCCTCCTCCGGGTTTTGATGCTGGCTGTCTCTCTTGGTGCTGTCAAACTTGGGAGACGATCCCAAGGGTGACACCACCAAGGTGTCACCTCCCAGCCTGGTTTCAGGTTGTGATGTAGGAAACCATGTAAATAAGCCGTGTTATTTACATGTAAGCCATGCTTATTTACATGAAAGCCATGCTTCTACAATCGTTTTTGATATGTCAAAGATCATCAATTAGTCCTTGACATATCAAAAACAATTGTAGAAGCATCCGGTGAGTCATGTGAGGGAATGAGATATTTATCAACATTGAATATTGCAATACACAAAAATGCAATCCATTGGATTCAAGTGCAAGGGGGGAAGAGGAGTAAGTTTATTTGCAGAAACTTGAATTAAATCGAATGATGTTGACACATCATTGGGTTCAAGAGGAGGGAGGGAAGAGGAGGAAGTTTACTTATATTCCAATAATGGTGGCATGACATCATTGGATCCAAGTGCCTTTGAGTATGATGCAAAAGAGACACAAGATACAATGCTTGCTCTTAATTGCTCTTCTCTCGCCCCTTCTTCTACAAGGTTCTTTTTTCCCAAATTCCCTTTTCAATTGTTTCTAAATTGCTTTCCGCACGATGGCTTGTATGTCATCTTCTATCATGGAAAGTTTTTTGGAGGGCTAGAAAAATTGTTATTGGTGGTTGTTGCATACGATCTAGAGTTCCACGGCCACTAGGCACCTCAGTCTTTCCCAACAAGAGTGTAGCAGAAGTAAACCTGCTCTAAACAACGAAGTCTAAAAACCTCCCTTCTTCAGCCAAACATTCTAGCTTTCTTAAGCCCCAACTAAAATCTCACAAACACTAACCTCGTAACTTATTAACTTTGATCTAAAATAATTCCTAATTACCTTCTTTATATGAATGGCTTTTTACTCTTATTCTAGTTTTGCAACAACGGTGGGGCTAGTTTCGGTGGGGAAAAGAAATGTTCTTCTAGACTTGAATGCCCAGGTATCATCTCATTCCGAGTGGAGTATGAGGTGGGCTACCTTTGGCCTGGTCATTATCTTCCGTGCAAATTGACCTACGGTCTGACCCTCTCGGACCTCTTGACCGGCGCTCGGATGAGTTGGCATTGAGTTTCTAGGTCACAAACGGGAAATCCTTAGGGTGCAAATTGCGGGTATTCAGACCTAAGGTATCCGGTGCCAGTGACGTTGTGGAGGGAGCAACATTGGGGCGATGGAAATTCGGGAGCCGAAGGAGCAAGAGGAGGCGCGAGAGACCGAAGCCAAATTGGCAAAGTACTCGATCTCGTAAGCAGGCCTAGTGCTATTAGTTGAGTTTGGTTACTATTTGCTGGAGAAAAATATGCTAGAAAGAATGTGCCACCTGCCAAGATTCTTCGGGAAACTATGAATCAGCTGGGATGTCCAGCCCAAAGAAAAACTTCTAGTTGGTTGACAGTTCATCCTGCATGGACACACATGTACAAGATACTACTCTCGAAGCATAAAACACCGTGACAAAATGGAAGAAATTCTTCTGCTAGAGTGATCAACCCTCCTCTAGTTTTACTTTCAATGCTTCCTGACGGAGGCATTTGGCATGCAAACAACAAAGAGGTAAGAGCCTGTGACAAGGTGGTTACCAAACAATCCAATCCAGCCAGGTATGGATATGTCTTCATGTCTTTTAGGGGCTAGAGTAAACTTGCCCTCAAAAGGTGCTTCGTGCATATGCACGAAGCGCCTTTTGAGGGCATGCATGAGCCATCTCACTGGCATGGTACTCAAATTGGAAATTGAGATGAATCGAAAAGAAAAGTACCCTCCATTTTGTACTCGAGTTAATTGGGAAAGTATATGGACTAGATATAAATAAGGTTAGCTCCTAAGTATAGATGCAGTATTGTGATCTTTCTCTAGATCACCAATTCTGCATCTTTACTACCGAAAGAAGGTTATCTAAACGATTTGCAACTCTTGCAAATTGTCTTCCCCAAGAGTCTTACTCTCTACCCTATCACTCTCGATTCTAACCTCCTGCTCTCCAAAAGGGCTGCAAATGTTGTAATATTTCAGTATCCTCGTCGATCGAACTGCCAGTTTTCAGGGGGCGCAACTCGTGAACGTTTTTCAAGCTCGATAAGCCTTTGGTCTCCGATATAGTGTGACGATGGTACCTTTGTCAATGTTTGCACCTGTATCGTAACGGAGCAGGTATCGCAACGGGACGACTATTCATAACGGAAACATGACTAAATTATAAAAGCATTGATCCATGGATCTGGATCTGCACAGGTAGCATTACCATATAATATCTCCATCATTTCCATGTGCCACTTGGACAGATACAAGTATGATCCTTTCTGGCCATCTCACCTTGTATGTATGTGTCTGGAAACCGGTTAGACTTAACAATATGAATGACGATAAGAAACTAGCTAACATACAAATACGAATGTATAGCGATACGCATTATGTTCGCTTGACCGGGGCATTCAAAACTTATCGAGGCTTGGGGGCCCCAAGCCTTGTTTTGACCGAGTACTATCTCAGTCCCCGGGGACCGCCTAGCCTGGCTACGCTCGATCCCGGACTGAGTAGGGACCGTGCCTTTTTGCGACCCTTGGTCACTAAATATAATAAATATTAAATAAATAGTTTATAAATAATAATATAAAATACTGCAGACTGTGGAGTCTGCAGACTATAGCCCAGCCGGCAGACTGCAGACAGCGTCCAATGATAAAGATGGGTCCATGTGTCCATAATAAATATAAATCCTTGAATATAAAACTAAATAATTTACTCATTTTAAACCGGACCTTTTATGAACCGTCGGTCCCCGAGGGTAATAGGGGACCGAGGGTGGGGACCGGACTCCTGAAGAAGCTCCGGTCCCATGTTTTTTTTAACACATGCCGGGACCGGGACCGGGACCGAGCTTGGGACGGGGTCAAAATGACACCCTGCAGTTGGGGCCCGCGATATAATATCGATGGTTACGTCCCACGCGGTGAGTGGTGAGCGTGCCAGCGAACGATTTGTGATGTGGGCTAACGTGGGGACGGGCATTCATGGACGTCTCTTCTCGCTTTCACTCTTCCAGGCTGGAGTTGCTTCGGGAAAGGCACGGTGGCCCTGTTTTCATGCTCTTCGTTTCCGTAATCAGAGCATAGTTTGATTCAAAGTGTCGTGTTCTCTTCAGCTCCCTTGCTGCTCTCAGCGGGGCTTCTAAAATTTGCCACCTTTTCCCTCTCTTGCTTTAGTTCCGGGGTCCGGTTTTCGGGTGCAAGGATTGCTGATAATCGAATGTTGGCTGGAATGACCAGTGTGTACGACGAGGTTTCACAGATTTGCTTTTGGTTTGCTTGCTTTCTTGTGGACGTGGTCGCTATTCTGTTTCGATGGTCTAAGGCGCTGGTGGCAGCGGCTTGGGAGGTGGCCGTTTTTGTGGCTTACTGCTACTACCAGTACGTTCGTTGGAAGAATCAGGTGAAGGAGAGAGTCTTGTCTCATTTTCCCTACGGGAAGCAACTTTACTTTCTCTCGCGTTGGCTCTAGTCTCCACCTAGCCATGTAGTTGGTGTTCAATTTTGTGTCTGCGAATAGACTGCACTGGCTGATGGATCACATGTCTATGCCTCTATCCTTCCCATCTGATTTATTCGTCTTGTCCCAGGGTTGTAGATCGGTGATCAGGTAGGGAGTAATCTTCCTTCTTTTTTAGAACCCCTTGTATGTGAGCTTTAGCACTCGGACTCTAGTACGTCGCTGTTTTAAGTTGACAGTGACTTGGCCAGACATGGCGGCTTTGCACCTGCACATCGTGTTTCCGGGGTCATCTTCTTCCCCTCCTTTCTCTCGTGCTCCCTGTAGGCTTGCATCATCTAGGTTATTTTTCACCGAGGGTCAGCAGTCGTCTATCCTTCCCATTCCGTTCGGGTTCAGGAGGCAGAGAAGATCTGCGGTATGCCGAGCATACAACGCGGGCAAGGGAGGCGTGACAGAGTACGGGTACGACCTGTATGAACTCCTAGGACTGGACAACAGTGCGTCACAGAACGAGATTCGAAGTGCTTATCGGTGGTTGCAAAAGCGTTGTCATCCGGATGTGGTCGGTGAAGCTGGCCATGACATGTCAATTCTTCTCAACGAGGCTTACGCTTTGCTCTCAGACCCAGAACAGCGGGCTGTCTATGACGACGTATGTGTCACACGTGTGCACGCTTTCTGCTGCCTGAGAAGAAATGCTTGTGAAGCATAACTGTGAAGCGCAGGCAAGAGTCCTCTGATTTTGGCTTTGCTGTTGGTGGTCAGATGCGCCGGGATACTGCAGACTTTCATGACTTCACAGGGGAGCCCCTCTATTCAGTTTGGGCTGGGCCTGTAGACGAACAACGTGCTGTCTTCGTTGACGAATCTCGTTGTATAGGTTGCCTCAAATGCGCCTTAATTGCTCCTCACACTTTTTCAATTGAGAATCGGTATGGGCGGGCTCGAGCTGTCAAGCAATGGGGTAATACGGAAACCGATATGAAGGATGCCTGTCGGTCGTGTCCTGTGGACTGTATATCGTACGAACCCCTAACCAGCCACTTTCTCCTTGATTCTTCACTCTCCTGTATTTCCAGCAGACTGTGAGTGCTCTTGATCTCAGCAAGATGACAGTTCCTTTGTTCCGATCCTTACTTTGTAGGTGGGTGGATAGAGGCAAGCTACCAGCTTTGGAATATGTGATGTCCAAACAACCACGGGTTTCTGTGGGCATTGAAGGTCATACCAATGGGGGCATTAGATCCGAAAATGTTTTCATGGCTGCTGACAAGTTCATGTCGAGATTTGAAAGGCATGAGCAACAGCAATCCTCAGCTGCACAGGTGAGCCCAGAAACTCGTATTTCGTTAGTGGTTTCAAGAATGTGGGGGTCTGTGCACAGTCACCTAGATTTTTATGATGTGGTGGGCAGGAGACTAGTGCTCAAAGATCCGCAAGAATGGCTGCCGCTGCTGGAATCAGAGCACGTGGTGGCAGATGGTGGCACCACTGGATAGGCAAGAAACCTGTGGCTGAGTTCTTCACCAGCAACTGGAACGCTGAAACGGCTCATTCGCTGAAAGGGGCAATCGTACATCTCAGCTGGCCAGGTCCAGGCAAAGCATCCTTCTCTTCCAGTAGGGATTTTAGACCAGAAAGCTTGGGTGCTCTGTACGAGGCAGCAGCTCAGCGCAGACGGCAAGGGGGCTCACGTCAGGCAAACAGTGAGAACAGCGGTATGGAAGATGAGTACTGGGTACCACAGCAACCCACGGGGTCAAACTCTCATGCAACATCTCTTACAGATGTGGATGACAATATTGGAAGCAGGGACTTCAAATGGAACTGGATTGCAAACTCCGAGACTGAGGAGTCCGCCGAGAGAGGGAAGCGAGAAACTCTGACATGGAACTGGCTCAGTGATCTCGACAGTGAAGGGAAGGTGGACACCCTGTACAAGACCTTCTTATCAGGCGTGCCTGTGGCTGTCTCCAGCGTAGCCGCTGTGGTTATCGGCATGACAAGCGGAACACACCCAGCCCTGTCGAAGACGGATATTGTCGGCCCTCTGCCTCCTGGGTTTGCAACAAGTGTTGCAATGCAGATGTTTCTGGCAGCAACTGTGTGGTATGTGATTGGTTCGGGTATCAGTGCTGGAATAATGTACGCTGCACTACTGGTGATAAGGATTCGGGAGAAGGGTTCGTTGTAGAGTGATGCGGTTGGTCATTATGTATGTATATCTGTCAATATTGTATATACTTGGTATACTCTTATCTCCGAAATAAGGCATGTCATAGATGTGACATGCAGCCAGCGAGAATGTCAACACGGATCGGTTCTCATTAAAAGAACGGAAAAGAACGGAAAAGAAATGTAGCTATGGTCAAGTACATCGTCTCTGCCATTTGTCATTGGTTTTTGCAAGCGACGGAAGAACATACTAAAGTACTGTCGTCACAGGTGTGACGAGAAGATAGCTTTTGATGCATGCATCTTGCGCGTATCCGCAAAATTTCCTGACCACCACCACCTCCATCTGCAATTCTGCAGCACAGACAGGCAATGCCAGTATTTTTCTGAGGGTCATGTTAAGCGATTGCAGATACGCTACGTCGCGCGATGCACGCATTGCACGCTGAGTTTAGGGTGGAAGAAAAATTGGACGCACTGTTTCGATCTCCCAAGAGGCCACGGGAATCTTGGATCCTTGACATGAAACCTGATTGCAACATGAGATTGTGTACATACCTCGCTGATGCAGGTGACCGTCAAGACCGATAACTTTGGCCAAACTTCACATCGCCTGCGGTAGCCACAGATGGCAAGCTAGAAAACGAGACGGCGCGGCTGCCGTCTGTGTCTTCGCAGAGGGAAGCAGATGGGACTGTGCAAAGCGGGACTTACCTCCAATTCAGCCTGGTCAAGAGAGAATTCAAAGTCTGCAAGCGAACGTGCAGGATGAAATGGTAAGAGCTAAGAAGGCAGCAACCAGTTGCAAGCCACTGTTTTCCTTCACCGCTGCCTCAACAAGACTTGCGAGAGGCGATGTGATCTGGATCCAGATGGATCTAGTCCAGATATCTCAATGTGACTTGTGGCTAGTTACTGCTCTTCTCAGATCATACCAGCTCCTCCCTGAGCCGCGCGACCGCGCCAGTTCTGCAGCATGGACATTGGACAGGAGGCTAGGAATGAGCAAGTTCCAGACTGAGCTTACTAGGCTACGCTACGCTCCGCTCTGCTCTGCTCACCTCACCCTCAGGATGCTTATGAATTGCTTGCGAAGCCTTCCTGCGATGAAATCTGAGACTGGTCAGGCCTGGAGGCGCGCACAAGGCACAGTCTCATGATAAGTGCTGTTTTGGACTGTTGTCTGGGAGTCAGATCTCGTTTCTTACCCAACTACCCCAGTCTGGCAGGGCACGCTGCACACAAACTCCCCTCCATATGCATGCAGCCATGATCTGTCTGTCCGCAAGTCCCGTCCTGTGGCTCACAATCGGGCAGGGATGTGCAGATCACATGATGATAGCTAGCCTGTCTGCCTCTGCACTTTCCGCAACGGGATTTAAAAATTACAGCAATGGTCCAAACGTCCCAACCGCAACGCCAAATGATTCCCTGTCTTCATCCTTACAATGCATGCTGCTACTGCGCTCTGCAGGCGCTGGCCAAAGCTCATGAGCAGCCGGTCTGCATCCTGCTGCTGCGCCAATCGACGCGGACCCGGCCCGGCCGCTGGAATCTCCATCTCTCGCCTGTGTGCGCGAATCTTTTCTTATTCCTCTCTTTCTAATCCCCCGGCTCCGTCCTGGCGCCCCAGCCCAATCCATCAACATCGAGTGCGCATGTACCGGGAAACAGTAAGATTCGGGGCCAAAAGGACTCACCAGCCTCGCATTCCGCAGGCCGTTGTGCGACGCCTACCGCTCTCTTCTCCTCTCCTCTCTCTGACGCACACAAACCCATCACCCGGGTAACGTCCAGGGAGGCTACTGCCTCTCACATTCTCACATTCTCATCAGCCTCGCCGCGTGCTCGCATCTTCTCCGTGACTTGCACACAAGCCAAATTGAGAGGTAGACAATCGGGCTCACAGCGTCACACGCACAGAGCATGTACATGTTACAAAGCTGACGTCGTCCGGTCCTACCAATTTCTTGACCATGACTACCAGCTGTTCTCATGAGGGTTCTGTTCCCTTCCTTGGAGGGCAGACGTTTTTATTTTCTCCGCCTGAGCTTCTGGCATGCCAAGATTTTTCTAGATACTGCACTTGGAGGGCTTGCAGAAGATGCATGGGACTCTGAGTACCTCCTTAGAGCTTGGCTGTGGGACAGTAGTGCAGCGTGTGCATACGTTAAACACGTGCCATCCGGCACTGCTCGAGGGAACACATGGATAGGACGAGGAAGTCACATGCATGGGAGAAACCAGGCAGGGAGGAAAGTGACAACAGCTGGCATCCCTTCACAGGTTGCCGAGCATAGCTTAATAAACAAGGGAGCCTCTGACAAACGTATCTGAGTGCAACTCCACTGCGCACTCTGAACGTGGAGGCACGAAGCCTCTACATGGGTGACAACTTGAGGCAGAAGCAACTTTGACCAGACTCCACACTGAAAGTGACGTTCGCAGGAGAAACAGAGACACTCCGCAGAGAAATATGTGCTCAGGAAGAGTGTGCTCCAATCCGCCCTCTCAGACCATGCCAGCCACGAATCTGTTCACAGCAGCGGACAGGCTTTAAAAGTGCTCCAACTGGGATAAACACTCCCTATCCAGTCCTGACACTCAGGTGTGAAAAGCACTGACCTTTCAGCTGCATCCCTTTAGCAGGAGAGCCGAGACCCAGGCCCAGTGTGCAAGTGAAATGAAACTTCTTGCACAGTTCAGGCAGCCTCTTCAGGTTTCTTTCGTTTCTTCGTTTTTTGCAGGCTCTGGTGAGGACGTGCGTCTTTCGCACTGGCAAGCTTTGCTCTCACTTCTTGCAGCTTGGAACTCGCATCTTGGAACGGTGCTTCAGACCTTTCTGCCAGCAGTTGCTGCAATCCATCCACCACAGTGTATTGTAAGCACACAGACAAACTCAGTTTCTTCCCAGTTCTTTTCTCAGGAATTCGAAGCAGTTTAGAGCTGGAACAGCAAAGTAAAAACCCAGGATGCACCTTAAAATGTCCCATTGCAGCCAGATTGAAGCCAAGGATGTCCTTAAGTCCCTGAAAGTGCAACCAAAGAGTTGCTCAACCAAGCTGCCAGGAAAGCACGGACATAAACCTAAGCAAAGACAAGGTCCTCACCTGCACACCCTGGTGAACGTCCCTTTGCAGAGTAGTCAAAAGAGGACGGGCAGCAGCGGTTGAAGTAAGTTGGTCATGATGAAGACGCAGCAGCAAGGTCGTTATTCGGCACACAAGTTCCACCTATGACGTGTCCATGGAAAAATGAGAACATACTCAGTGCTCAATACACAGGCTAAAGAGTAGTACACATCACACATACATCAACAGGAGAGTAGATCACCTGATTTCCTTCCGTAAGCCAATCCTTCAGATATCCCATGAGCTTCAAGACATCAGTGAAGGGTAACGTCTGCATCACAAGCAAAACATAAGCAAGAGACACAACAGCAAAAACCAAGCCTAGAAACTTCGTAAGTGATGAAATCAACCCCCAGCAGAAAGTATGAACTACAAGGAGCGACATGTACCAAGAGAGCTTGTTCCAGATCACTTGGTCGGACAGCTGATACTGTGCGAAGGACATGGAAGGACGGTGAGTAGCCTAGCAGCATGGGATTCGGCTGAAAAGGGACCACTTTGCCATCTTTCGACTTCCCTTTCTACAAAGGTACAATCCAATATCAGAATCTGCCTGATGTGAAGCTACCAGCACAATGACAAGAGAAGGATAATGGCAGCTGCATAAGAGCTATTATGACTTGCCAAATGGTCAAACCTTTGTTTCCTTCGACCGTACTAATTCAACTTCAGCTAAGTCCAAAGCTTCAATAATAGAGTCCACAGCCATTGTGGTTTCCTTTGATTTCTGACCAACAACACTTGCAGCGCCTTCTTCTGTAAGCTCCCCATCACGACGCTGATCTCTAGCCTCATCTTGTTCAGATTCAAACAGACTTTCTAGTCTCTTCTCTTTTTCCTCCTGAGAGCAGAATTCAACCGAAATACTGTGTTAACATACAGACTCCATTTCTCTTTCAAACATCGTTCATTTTTCTACCACCAGATTATACTAGCACCAAGCAACCATAAGCAGCTTGAGATGTCAACTAGAAGACACGTGCACAAAAACGGGAGACATACAAGACAGGCTCACCTCAAGGAAAAAGGGCTCATCGGTGCGGTTCCATCTGCGAATTGACCTGTCATGTGACCCCGTGACAAGAAAGTCACCATAGGTGCTCACAGCCAAGGACCACACTTCTGCATGATGGCCGCCTAGAGTCAGCAGCAATTCAAACTTATCGGCATCCCAATATTTTACAAGGCGGTCTTTACTGACGCTGAAGAAGTAATGGGTGTTTCGAACAAACTGAATTCCTACAACACTGAAACAGATAGTTGAACAAAAATGTCAGTCTCAGCAGGTTCCTGAACAGAGTAATCTGCAGATTGCATGAAGATAAGACTAGTCAGAACCTGAAGCTTACAAGTAGAAAGGACAAAAAAGGACCCCAGAATAACATCCTTACTAGTCAGTGTGCGCGAATAAGGACTTGTGCAAATCTCCGAAATCCATTCCCCAGATCTTAACATTCTTGTCCGCAGAGCCACTTGCAAGTAGTGTTGCATCGGAGGAGATGTCCATGCAAAGCACAGGGAGCTTATGTCCATACAATTGGAATACAAACTTGAATGAGTCTGCAAGAAAGACCTGCAAATGAAGAGGAGTTAAGGTGATGCACACCACAACATGGATTGCAAAAGCGCTCTAACATCTGTTCTGTGCCAAGAAAGCCACTGAAACCGGCTCAATACTTGCCCTGATTTGAGAGTCTTGTTGAGCAACAGCCAGAAATTTTCCATCTGGACTGAACCTTACGCACAGCACATCGCTTTCTTGCATATCAATCCCACCAACAGGTTTGATAGTAAGATGCTTCACTGTCTGCAATACAAGATACTCACAACCACAACGTAAGGTGGATTCCATGGGAAACATGACAAATAATGTTGCAGAATTTGTGGCGTATGATCAGATAAATAACAACAATGATCAAAGCAAGAGATAACATCATACCTCGCCGCTCTCTTGCACCATGTCATATTCCCAAAGTTTAACTTGTTTGTCGCTACTACCACTGGCAAATCCGGACCCATCGGGTCTTGGCGTGATTGACCATATAGCAGCACTATGAGCATTAATTTTCTTGATGCATTGGGCTGCATTAATATCAAAGAGCTCTATTGTCCCCTCTTTGGTCCCAATAACAACATGTTTATCTCCTGGGACAAAAAGACCAGTGACAGCATAGCCTGAATCCATCGTTCGAATACACTCATATGTGTGTGGATTCCAGATCTTCACCAGATTATGACTCGTTGTCATCAGATAGCTGCCATTTGTACTGAGAACCACGGCTCGAATAGTTGTCCTGTGGCCCGGGAGCTCAATCACATGTGTGCGAGAAGTTGAATCGGTTTGAAGGTCATGAACTTCTAAACTATTATTGTGCAGAGACACAGCAATAGTCCCTCGGATCCCCTTTCTTGATGGAACAGGTGAGAAAGCAAATGATCGGATCTTCTGCTTGGACCGAAATACTTGTAGCAACTCAAACTCATCTGCAGCTGAGATCTCTAGAGTCTCACCAGATACCACCTTCTCCTCATGGACCGCATCATCTGCTGGATCGGACCCAGTCTTCACTTTAGCAGCTTTCTCTTGTTTCCTCTTCTTCCTGCGTTTTGCCTTCTTCACAGCTTCAGACCTGTCCCTAAGTTTGTATATTTCCACACACTTACCAGCCTCTTGACAGCCCAGGAGGGATCCAGCTACATTGAAGCGCACAGTAATAACACGTTCAGAACTCTGGCGTTTAACGGTACCAAGAGGCCGTAGCACGTCCCATCTAATTGGTCTGGCCTGCTTCCCATTCTCAGCTACCTCTCCATGGACTCGTTCTTCAGCATCATTAAATTCATCAGCAATGGAGTACACACGGAGCTCTGGGTCTACTGAGCCAGTGACCAGATGATTCTCTGATGGGTCTGCATCAAGAGACCATACTTCCCCATGGTGGTCGACAATAGTCTGGATGCAGTGCTGCGTGTCTAAGTCCCAGACACGAACAAAAGTGTCTTTCGAGCAACTCACTAGCCTTCTTCCTTTCTCCAAAAACAATACGTCGCAGACCTGTGGCATCACTCTTAGCACCAATTGACAACATTTCACGAAGTATGTTACTTTGCAGTAAAGACTGACGACAATCACAGACAACGCAGCGGTGGGCAGTGAGTTCACAAACCTGATCACGGTGGCCGCGAAGTCGAACAAGACCTGCCTCAGCCACAGCATCCCAGACAATAATGTCGGTGTCTTTACTGCCTGATGCTATCAGGGAGCCAGTTAAGTTATAGCGCAGGGCAGTGACTGCTGACTTGTGCCCAGCGAGAGTGGTCTCCGACGTGCCCTTGACGATGTCCCAAATCCTGATAGAGCCATCACTATAGCCCACCGCCACCTTACACAAACATAACAGGAATGCATCAGCAATTTAATCCAGGCTTGGCAGAAAATCCAGGCTCAGTCAATCCTGACCGAAGAAACTTACCAGAGAATCCGCCGACGGCATGCAGGCTATGGAGGTGACCGCAGGGAGAGCAGCTCCAGACCCCGACCCAGCGGGCGATAATTTTTGCACGCATTTGCCCTGCCGGACATTCCACACCTCGAACTGCTCCAAAGCTCCCACAAGCAGGAGCTTTCCTGTATTGTCGTAGCAGACGTTGGATGCCGGAGACACCACCACACCGAAAGCGGCGTCATGCTCGTACCTCAGGTAGGCCTTCACCATGGCCACCAATTCTCTGGACAGTTTGCCTCTCTGTTAATGCATATATACACAAATTTCCGATTGCAGCTCGGTACTCTGCCTTGGAGCCTTAAACCCTTCTAAAACCTTTAGGTCACAAAGCAGTCCCCAACGACCAGAAAGCCGGCCCGGCTACTGGAGCTCCGATGACGAGGAAGCGTACGCACGCTGCAAAATCTCCTCAAGCAGAAGAGACCAACCCACCGAAGGCAACGTCATTTTCGCACTTCAAGTAGGCTTTCGCTTCAACTCCCAAGTTCCTGGAAGAGATGCCTTCCTTTTCAGTGCCTATGAAATCGCTGCAGAGATGCCTTCCTTTATAGTGCTTATGTATGCATAGATGCCTATAGCCTAGTCAAGTCTGGTACTTTGCATACGAGTCTTATACCCTTCCACAGCCTTTAGGTCACCAGGTAGGCCGTGACAACGTCGATGCCGGCTCCTGCAGCTCCAATGGGGAAGAAGCGGAAGCAGGTGGAAAAGCCGTCTGAAGAAAAGTTCGAATCGGAATCTGGAGAGGCGGAATCAGAGTCAGCAGAGGCAAAATCGGAGTCCGGAGAGGCAGAATCGGGGTCCGGAGAGGGAGAATCGGATTCAGGAGAAGCAGAGTCCGAGTCCGAGTCCGAGTCCGGAGAATCCTCACCGGAGCCTGAGTCCGAGTCCGACTCCCAGGACGGGTCAGAGGCGGAGGAGATTGTGAATGTGGACTTCGAGTTCTTCGACCCCAAGCAGGAGGACTTTCACGGCGTCAAGGCGCTGCTCAAAGTGTACCTGGACGACACGAATTGGGATCTTTCAGGATTTGTGGACGTGGTGCTAGCTCAGACAACCGTGGGAAGTGTGATCAAGACAGTGGACGAGGACACTCCCATCGGAGTTGTCACGGCTCTTAATCTTGCCAGATACGGGAATTCGGCGTGCCTGAAGCAGGTGCGGGAGTACCTGCTGAAGCACAGTAGCAACAAGCCGGAGGTGCTGGCTCTCTGGGACCAGACAAGGGCCAAGCACGTAGGCTTGATTGTTAGCGAACGCGTCATCAACGTCCCCGTTGAGCTCGTTACTCCCTTGTTCGAAGGCTTGTTCGATGAGATTGGCTGGGCCGTGACGGATGAGCCCACACAGGAGCTGCGGAAGTCGTTCAAGTTCAAGCGCTACTTGATTTTGACAAGGGTGTATGAAGAGATCCCTGCCAACTTAACTAGGGGATCGTCTCACAAGAAGAAGGGGAAGAAGCTGAAAGCCGTAGTGCTTTCGGAGGTACCTTCATCTCAAAGTCCGCTCATATATGCTAAAGTGGAGGACGAGATTTTCCATGCTTTGAGCTCCTGGTCGTTCACCTTTCCTGTCAAGGCAGAGGCACTAGCTGCGCACGAATCCAAAGGAATGAGACAATTGCGGCTTGTGATGGAAGTAGATGCTTCCAAAATTCCAACCTTCAGGACGAAGTTGAAGGACCTTTGCGATACAGGAGTTTAAGTTTATCTTGGGATAGTTGCTATTGTACACACTCAGTCTTCAAAGGGAGGATTGTTTAACTAGTAAAGACTAAAACTTAGAGGACAGGTGGTCACAATTACAGACTGAGCCATAGGGAATTTTACAAGGGGTAAAACGCCTCCGAATTCACAAGCCGGACATCAAGGGCTTCAACCCTCGAAGTCGTCATCCTCACTTGCACTCTCAATCTCATCGTCACTGTCGCCCAGATCAACATACTGGGCAGGTCGGGTTGTTCTCCTGGGGCGAGCTTCAACTGGGGCCGGGGCGAAATCTGGGACCGATGTCGGCTTGGGCATGTTCTTGGTCACAGAAGCACTCTTCTTGTTGAAAGGTGAAATTCGAAGCTTCCTGACTTTAACCTCCGGAGGCTTCACGGCTGGAACCTCGTCCAGGGATGTAGCTTCATCTTCCGAAGTCAGGTCAGTAACTGCTGCCTTCTTTCCTCGCTTCTGGCCAGCTGCTTTGGTTGCTGGCGCCTTAGCTTTGGGCGCTGCAGCTGCCTTCTTTGCAGCTGGCTTCCTGCCCTTGACGGCTACGGGGCTTGATTCCTTCTCTTTAACGGGATCGAAGTCATCCTCACTGTCTGATATCACCTGTGCCTTCCTCCCCTTTCCTGTTGCCTGTCTCTTGGGAGCTGCCTTTTTGGGAGATTCTTCTGAATTGTCCTCAGAAGCCTCTTCAACGTCAGACAGCTCGTGTCCAAAAGTTGGCACCTCCAAGTTGGCGTCTTCATCATCTGACAAAGACGTAACCTCAGTTGTGACAAGTGGGTTAGCTGCTGCTCCGGTAGTCGGAACATCACCTGCGGGAAAGGATTACCACATTGTAAGACTTGATACAAACGACTAGTTACGGTGGGCAATTCGGGATAAGCTGCAAATTCATCCAACAACGCACCTGCATCCTTCCTGGAATAAGCAGCCAAACGGTCACGCAAGCTGACGCCGAGACCTTCGTCTTCAGTATCACTATCCGCTGCCGGGCGTGAAGCCTGAAACCAAGTTCAGTCAGTGTTTACTGATCCCCCCTTATGCAAGACACACTACAATAGCCCACGGTCCTCACCTGGGCCTTCGTAGCTCCCTTCTGTCGACCACCTTGCCCTGATGCAGCGCTTTCTGCAAGACAGCATAGTTGCCATAGCCTGTGTTAGTGGGCCGCATAATTTGATTCAGTGTTTCACTGACTGGACACTGATGACGACTGCCAACTTACTCTTCGGAACGGCAGCGGTGGCAGTGGGAGGCTTTGGATCTGCTTTCTTGGCTTTTGTCTCCTTCTTAACAGCCTTGCGCTTGAAAGCAGCAGCACCCTCGTTGGCCATGTGTTTCAAGTCGTACTCTTCCTCCTTAGCCTCCTCGAGCTCTTGTGCCTGCACACCAATCGTTAGTGCAAACCTTCAATGACCGAGTCCTGGCTACCGGCCTACCTTCCTGTAAAACCGCATGGGGCAACAGAACGTACATCTAGCTGCTCAATGAATTGGTCCAGATCCTTCTCCCAGAGAGAACTGGGCGAGCTGCTCTTCAAAGCTTCAACATCCGCCTCTGTTTTTTCCTTCTGCTGAATCAACTCCTGTACTTTCTCCCAGGTAAGAGTACCAATGGCCATAGACAGCAGATACTCATAGTCCCCAGCACGGGAAACATTGCCGTCCAACTCATTGGCCTCTTCACCTTCGGGATTGTCTTCTGCCCCAGCTACTCTCGGTTCCGCGTTCTTCACCTTCTTGGGAAATGGTGTGAATCCTTTCCTCTTCAGTTCTTCCAGCAGGTCGGCGCGCTTCCTGTTGCTCACAACAACCTCCCCCTTCACCACTGCCAGAATAAACCGAACTTTGTTGTCGATTTTCCGGAGCTCCAGTTGGAGATTGCTGAGCTGCACAGCCTGTTGTAGTGACATACGCTCAATGTTATTAACGTTCGAATGACGGATGTATTAAGCAACGGCAAATTGCATCACATCAGCTCACCTTGCGCTTAACGTAGAAGTCGAACCGAATGTGGTAGAACGCCTCCAAGACTGTATTCTAGTCAAGTACAACAGAGATGATCTCCCTAGGTAAGAGAACCAAACGAATCACGATTAAGATTATAGAATGCATGTGTTGAGGATACTTTGCTCCGGAGTGTCATATTTCTGAATAATTCCCTGGGCGTCAAACAGATGCATGTTGCTCGTACTGATAGTGGTTGTCAGCTTAAATTTCTTGGTAAGCCCTTCCTGTAAGGCCAGTGCCATGTTCTCTTCGGAGAGGGAAACCTCGAAATGAACTCGGGTATCTGTGTTGTGTTCTCTGTAGTCCTGTTACAAACATGTGTTCGTCAGATAATGCTAAACCCAGGCTGTATACAAGTTCCATGGACTGTGCACGAACCTTTATGAAAGGCTCTTTGATCTTCTCAGTTCCAACCATCAAGCCCTCCAGAAATTCCTTGTAGTCCTGGGTCCACTTCCGCACAGGCAATTCAGATATTTTCAAGGTAGTTTCATTCACTTCTTCAATGACACCAGTGATGGTGTATGACACGCCAGTGTCCTTCGTGGCAGAACGCTCCACCGTTCCCTGCTCCAGGGAAGGTTAAGGCCGACGTGGAGTCAATAATCGACGATTGGATTACGTGAATTCCATCTGCAAATTGAAAGAGGTTTATTACCTTGAAACCTTTGTACCAAGGGTCCATCGGCTCCATGGGCTGGCCAGCCAGAAGGCGTCTTATGTTGGCGACAATATCACGGGGGTTGTAGTTGGGCACAAACGAGCTCCACCCTGTCCCAATACCTTCACTCCCGTTTACGAGGACCAGTGGCAAAATCGGAACATACCTGTGAATACAGCACCGTCAGTCATGCATGGGATCCACAACGACAGAAAAGTAATTCATTTAGACCTGTGGGGTACACTGACCAACTTGGCTCAACCGACTGCCCGTCGTCCGTGAGGTAATTTAGCAGTATGTCATCGGCCTCTGGGAAGATGCAACGAGTGAGCGGGGCGAGACACGTGAACACGTATCGGGCGCTGGCAGCATCCTTCCCTCCCTGCAGTCAGATAGTGTGAAGCTTCGAACAGGATATAGACAGGTTTTCTGTGTTCACAAATGTGGTCAGGAAAGCTTGCCTGATTCCGAGTCCCAAACTGACCCACAGGCTGAAAGAGGTTGATATTGTTGCTACCAACAAAGTTCTGAGCCATGCCAATGATTGTGGTCTGAATATTCGTCTCCCCATGATGATAGGCTGATTGCTCCGAAACGAAACCAGAAAACTGTGCAACCTGCATGGCCGACGGAGGAGGCTGAAATTTGGAAGAAAGATTCGGAAAACCAATCTGTGTCACTAACAACATTCCTGCTCAATCATACCTTGGCTTGCTTTACAAATTTCCGCTTGAACGAGCAAAATAGAATTTTTCGTTGACCTGGCTTTAGCCCATCAACCATAGACGGGATAGATCTTGACAGGTCAGCCATAGAGAAAAGTATCAACTCCTTGTTGACAAAGTCGCTGTACTTAATGGGGCCCCCACTTTGATCAAGGAATGTACCCGGCTTTGAGATACAATCCGAAAAAACAGAGTCAGATACGACGGATAGTTTAGGCAGCAGGGAAATCCGAATCATGCATTCATACCCTAAACTGGCGTAGCCAGCTTTTGCGTGCATCAATTTTTTTCTTGCTGAATGCCATTTCGATGGCCTCGCCATCCCCTTCATCCTCCCATGTGAAATCCTTCTTATGCCGAACCAGATCCCGGAAATACTCCTTGCCCTCCTTAGAAGTACTTGTTCCCAGACCCTGTGTTTGGCATGACAGAATTAAGGCTGTTTCGAAGCCGGGCCTAGATTCTACCCTGGAAGAAGAAACAAGCGCGGACCTTATAGTACTTGATTGTCCACCCTTTCGTGTCGCCATTAAGGGATTCCTTCCATGCTTCGTACTCCGGAAGAGTGTAGAAAGCAAGCACTCTACCACCCTTGTGTGTAGCCTGAAGTCAGGAGCAACACCAAATCTAAGCTTCGAAGTATGACAACAGGAATTGAAGGCATGTCATAAAGCAGTCTCCAGTACAGGGAAGAGATGTTCGAACCTTCACGATTGGTGTTATGAACTCTACAAGGAACTGTGGAACTTTCAAGAGGGAAGGCCAGAATGTATGGATGAAGTTGATGAGAAGACCTTTGATGTGAGAGCCATCGTGATCCTGCAAAGTTTGAGGGAGAAATTCAGAACAGCAGAGCGGCTGCAACTAAGAACTTTCTGGGAAAAAAAAAAACCTGTATCACGTGAGCGCGCCAGCGAGTCAAACCTGATCGGTCATGATCATAAGGTGGCCATAGCGCAAAGTTTTGGTGCTGTCATAATCTTTACCATGCTGCAACCCAAGTATACGCTTTATGTTATTGATCTCAGCATTCTCCATTATCTGCTTGTGTGTTGCTTCTCGAACATTGAGCAGCTTGCCACGAAGTGGAAAGACGCCATATCTGTTACGTCCAACCACACTGATTCCTGCCATCTGCAAAAGCCGACGGAGTTCGCACAGTTAAGAGTCCAGTACAGTTCAGAGATATCTGGCAAAAGAAATTCATAGACGTAATCTCACAGCAAACGATTTTGCTGAATCTCCTTCGGTGAGAATTAAGGTGCAGCTCTCTGAATTTCTTCCACCGGCATCATTTGCATCATCCAGCTTTGGAATTCCAGTAAGCCGCTGACGCTTAGCTCCGTCATTTTTCTTGAGCTCCTTGCTTTGTTTGAAGTCTGCCCAGGAAAGGACATTCTCCACAATACCACATCTCGCAACTGTCCAGTCTCCACAGTAAGAATTGCAACTTGACGCAGAAACCTGTGAATCAAAGCAAAAGCGGGGAGAAATCCCTGGGCCTACCATCCTTCAGAAACTTCTGCGAGAGTTCACACTTGGAACCAAAACTTCCCTGACGAGTTGTCAAGGTCTCTTTGGTCTGGGAATCAAATGCTGGGTTGTCAATGAGAGAATTGACAAAAACCCACAGGTGATTGCGGATCTGGAAATTCTTCACGCCTGCATTCTTGTTCTTCTTCAACACCAAGGCCAGCACATGGCTGACAATCTGATCCGCTACATACTGCACATGACTTCCACCTTTTATCGTTGCGATGCTGTTCACAAAGCTCACCTGCAACAGAAAGACGTCTATTTGAGGGTGCCAGAGCATCCTAATCCATGAGGAACATCAAACCTCAAGATTGCTGTTTCAAAATCAGCGAGCTTACTTGCTGGAACTGGCCATCACTAAGACTGACACAAACTTCCCAGCGATCATTCACTCGCTCATATATCCTGCAGCCGTAATTCGCAGTGATGCCACAACAACCTCTTGCATTTCAAATCCAAACAGAATGCCCAGAAACGTAACGGAGCATCCATCCAACCTGACAGGAGTATCCTCCTCCTTCCCTGTCGACGCCAGATACAAACTGACATAATCGCTGAAGGACTTGATGGGCAGCTTCTGACCATTGAGTTCAACTTTCACTGTCTTCCCGAGACAGCCAGAAATATCCACAACACGCTTGCTCATCAGAGCCACCACATCAGCCTCCAGGTGGGTCATATTAAACTTGGCAAGGTCTGGCTTGAAAGTCACTTTGGTCCAGTTCTCAGAAGCCTTGCATTTCTCAATAACGGGATCGGACTTCTCCGACATGTTAGAACTAAAGACCTGTCCACAACAAGATCCCATCAGCCCCCAAACAATTCAAACACCAAGACATCAACAACAATAACGAAAGGGAGGAAATGCACAGAAATCCCCACCTGCTTGTACTTCCGCATGCGCTTCCCATCCGCAGTCTCGATGACAAACTGCTGCGAGAAAATGTTGGCCAGCTTAGCCCCGTACCCGTTGCGCCCGCCGGTGGTTTTCTTCTCACTGTCATCATAGTTGCTACTGGTAAGCAGGTGCCCGAAGATCATCTCGGGCACATACACGCCCTCCTCCTGGTGAATTTCCACGGGCACCCCGGCGCCGTTGTTGTACACGCTGATGCAGTTCTGCTCCACGTCGATGCTCACCTTGACGGAGTCCATGGAGGGGTCCCGCTGCTTGTTGTCCGCCGCGTTCACAAGAATCTCATCAAAAATCTTGTACAAACCAGGCACGTAGGACACATTCCGCTGCACCATCTTCCCGTCCTCGTACACCCACAGCAGCTGCGTGTGCTTCTCCACGCTCCCGACGTAGGTGTCCGGGCGCAGCAGAATGTGCTCCAGCTGCGACTTCTTCTGGTACATCTCCTCTATCGTCTTCCCATTGTGCGCCAGCAGCGGTGCGGGCGCCGGCGCCTCCCCCGCCTCCACATTGAAGGCGGAGCTGGACTGCAGAGGCCGGGCCACCTTCTTGGCCGCGGGCGCCTTCCCGGCCTTGGCCTTGGCGACCTGGAGCACCACAAGGCCAAAAACCGGTCACCGAAACGCAGCATTTCACAAGAATATGCAGCTGCCTGCTAGCAGCCCACCCACCTTCTTCACCACGGCCCCGACATTCTCCTGGTCAAGCAAGGCTTCCATCATGGTTGCAAAGAAAGCCTGTCAGCAGAGCAGAAATTTCGTGGCGCTGCAGAAACGCGAAGAGAGGAATGCGAGCGGGAGAGCGGGAAGGCGCGATGGCGAAGCGCCGCGCTTAAATCCCAGCGGCCCAGGCAAGCGTGGTGCCTGCAGGGAAGACAGACAAACAAGAGAAGACACGCAAATGAACAGGAGACGGAGGCGACAATGGAGCCCAGAGCCTGCTCTATACTCGCCTCCAAAACCTCCAAACAAGCTCTTCAAATTTTGAATTTGGTGACCTGCCCGAAAATCATGTGACCGTTATCACTATATGGACTGTATCACATGCAAAGTTTGAAAACATATCCTACATAACTTGTACAACTCAGGAACTCACCCCGTGAAGGGAAGGACAGAATCTTGGGAGACGCTGCAGCATCAAAGCCCTGAGCATCTACCCTTAGACGCCGTCTGTTGGCATGCTAGCCGGCGTCTATTTCAGCTTGGCTACGTAGGCGAGGGGGTAAGGGGAGGTGGATTTCCCGAACGGACTGCAATGCGGGAGCTTGCTCTCGATCCTGGCCACATGCTCGGTGACGAGGTTCACATCTGTTCTGAGCTTCAGCAGGTCTTCTTCGAGCTCCTGGTCTGAGGCAGGGCTAGGAGGCTTGGGCCACCAGTAGAGAGTTAGGCGGAATTTGTGAGGTCCGAGCTGGTCGGTTGTGTATTGGATCTGATGCCATCCCTTGACGCCGATGATTTCTTCGAGAGGAACTGACGTTGTCCAGGTCTCTGGTGAAGTGGAACCAAAAGACGGGGTTCTTGTTAGGGCACAAGGGTCAAGTAGGGGCTTGTTACAGTCGTAGGAGGGGACGGGCACTGACCTTGGTTAGGGTTTGCGCTTTCGATGCTGAGATTCTGGATTTTGTTGGTGTTGATGGCGAGTTGCCACCGGTGTGAGGATGCTGTGTTGATGACCACTGTAGTGGCTCTCACATCGTCTTCCACCTTGTCGTTGGTTACCAGGAGTGATGGTCGTTCTTGCCATAGACTGCTGTCGAGGTTGACGGGTTTTGTGCAGCCGTACTTTACGGCATAGCTTGCAAAGTCTGGACCACCTTTCTGGCAAGTGAAACCCTCGTCTGAGAGGAAGTCGAGTTCGTAGTCAAGGTTGCCGGGGGTTCCGGATGCAAGAGAGATGTAAGCCTTTCCTGGTGTTCCGTCACTGCCTGTTTCAATAACGTGGACAACCTGTTGAACAACGGAACAGTGTCAGGTTGAAGTGTTGGTCTAATAAGAACCACTTCAGAATTGCAGCTTCGAAGTCATGCTGTGCATGTAAGCCATGAGGGATAGGGGATGTGATCTCACATTAATTGCTCTTCCGATTTCGGGAGTGAAAGCTGGAAAAGTTTGGCAAAACACCAGCAGAAGGGCTCCAGCAGCCACTAAGAAGCAGCCGGGAATGACCCCTCGCACGCCACCTAAAAAACAAACCTTGTAAAGTAACTTGGTAAACAGGTTAGCTACCTCGATGAGGCTCAAGCATCTGAGCAAAGAAATGTCAGCTTACCCCATCGGTGAACAAATGGCCAGAAGTATGTGAACCACAAGCAGATAATAACAGAGATCAGCCCAGCTACCAGAAGATTCCCGACCCAATCGGGAGTACCACCAGGAAACCTGCAAAATGGACAGGTATGTCAGATGCAGCTGAAAGCAAAGAAACAAGTCCCTGAAGTCTTGACAACCTGGAAGACCCAAGGAATGAGAAACACCTGTCAAATCGCACCAGATTGGCAATCATGAACTGGGGTAAAACGAAGATGACATCTGCACTCAAGATTGTGGGCGGAATTACACCAACCCAGAAGGACAACAAGCTCAAAGGTTTCCTGGATTGTCTTCCGCGGGCGTGATAGTTCAGAAGAATATCTACACAACGGCAGGAACCTCGGTTAGCCACAACAAACTGCAATGCATGCAAGAGAGTTAGCAAATTATCCACTCAATTCCCGGCAAACTTACAGGCGGCAGCAGGAAAAAGCAACCAGGACAGTGCCAGATACGAAGACCCTGCATTCACTGACGTGCCAAGTGCAAGGACTCCCATCCACTGTACAAGACCTGCCTTGTACGACCACCTTTCTGCTTCCACCTCCACTAGGTAGTGATCGACTCCAGCTTCAGATGAATGGACTTTGCGCAGATGGTTCAGCAAAACAGTTCTCCCAACCCAGTTGCCAATAAGAGCACCAAGCAAGGCAGGTGCCCCGAAAAGACCAATGCATAACCAGGGATTGGCAATAAACGCTATTGCATGAGAGCCCAAACGAGGCACGATAAACGAGATGATCACGGCAAACAATATCGATGATCCCCAAGTAAGCAGAAGAGTCACGAGAGCCAGAAACAAGGATATTGCAGCTGGCAAACCATAAGGCAGGACTGATGCAACAAAAAGGAGCAGCGACTGTAATACCACAGATCTGTGAAGCACGTTTGCAAATTCCTTCGTGTATGCGACAGCATACTGGCCCTGCAGTAAGACAAGACCATGGTTGAAAAGAAAGGGCTAAACCACAACAATGTTAAATCAACCAGCAGCTACTTCAGCACTTACCAAAATGTCAAAATAGACCATGTCCATCTTGTTTTGTAATGAATGAAGTTGAGTGGCATTCTGTCTAGGTACAGCTGACAGTTCTGGAGATGATGAAACTTCTCTAAGAAGAGCCAACAAATTGTCTCCAGAATGCTGCAGGGACCCACTTCTTAGCAACTCTACCTTGTCATTCTGGAGGCAACAAACAAAACAGGAAGTCAGGGCAAATGCGAACCACGTAAAAACTTTGCCACCGCACAGACACACAATGCTGAAGTCTCTGGACGCCATATCATAAGCCAACACAATTGTATCGCTTCACACCTTGGTATGGTAGATGGCAAAATTCCCCATGAAAGCAAAGTCAAGACCAGAAAGTCCTGCAACCTCCCTGTACACCTGGAAATCGGTTGCAGACTTTATTTGTCCCGATTGAAATACATCCTGCATGACAAGCAGCACCAACCGCATGAATCACAAAAGGTCACGAAGACCTTGGAATATTGCAAGGCTCGTGATTATCAGGGAGGATGTTTCTCCACCAATAGATATTCCCAGGACCAATCCAAGGAGTACAATTGGGTACTTAAAACGGAGGGAAGACAGCAAGGCTGTAAATATCCAGTTAAACACTGGAACGTGCTACAGGATGAGCGAGATTCAAAAACACAATGCAGGCTCACATTACCTGTGACATTATTTGAAGTGCCGGAGAAGGAGCGACTTTAGTAAAAGCCTCAAGTAACCACTTATCAGGAGCCTGCAATAACGACACTGCAAAGCCTGAAAGGCAGCTCCTAACAGAGAATTGGAAATACACAGAGAGCCATGACATGAGGTGGAGAAAGTACCTGAAAGAGAACGAACCTCCCACCCACGCCATTAGATTCGAGGTCTACGAAGGCTCTGATGGAATTTCTCCAAGGATGCTGGAAAGGAAACAGATGTGTAACATACCAGAAAGTCTTAACCAGTTGCTGACATGGCACAAGAGAGATGAGATGGACAGCCTTGTCCCATTGACTGAAGCTACAGGGCACTCAGGTTCTGGATGAGCTGAAACCCACCTGTGTGATAAAAGAATGAGCACCGTTCAGCCCTTCTTCCTCCCCCGTGTTAAATAAAAATACTACCGAGTTCTCAAATGTGCGGCCTGACTGAGTAAGCGTACGAAGAAGCTCCAACATAACTGCTACACATGAACTACAGTCTCCAGCTCCTGCCCTGAAAAAACCAACAGAGTCTGCAATTTATCACATGAAGAAGCCAAATTTCACACAGAAGCAGTTGTACTGTCGTCAAACTCACGTTGTCACAACAGAGTCGATATGTGAAGAGACCAGAAAAGCGTTCTGATGTGATGAGTCTTCCTTAGGACCAACTCGAACGACCACTGACTTCAGATTAGAATACGCCAAAGTCTTCCCATAAAACAGTCCTCCCCGAAGCCGATTGTACCCAGTTGCATCAAACTCACTGATTTCTACATCCAAACCAGGGTCAGCTCGCAGTTGCACCAACCTGACTTGAGATAGCACGTACTGCAACAACAAGACAAGATTCATAAGCACGGCAGTCCAAACCATCCAAAACGGAACCCATCTGCAAATACTCAAGCCTAAATATCCTACCTTCACAGCCTGTTCCAGGCCATCAGAACCCACTGGGTGGGGACCAACTGCAGTCAAGGCCTTAACATGCGCCAAAGCCCTCTCCTCTGAAAATTGAGCCAGCCCAGCAGCGCGGGCGGACTTTGCTTCTGGCAGCTTATTCTGATACTGATGCACAAAATAGGCTCCATAGAGCAACACCACAAGCATGGTAGTCCAATCCAGAGCACCCCTCCAAGCTTTTTTAATTTGCCGTCTGGGCCGTTGCAAGCCATGGGAACTGGGCTCCTCCTTCCCAGAAGCGTCCCCTTCTGACGTGTTCTGCTGGACCCGCTTAGAGCGGTTTCTAACCGCAGCCATCTCCTCTACCACAAATTCAGCCAACCACCACACCCTGGGACTGGGAAGAGGAAGAGTAAAAATCGAAGCGGAAGCCCATCAGTCTATGCATAAATAGCGCAATTTCCAACTTGTTGACTCACAAGAGCTTGACAACGCTGGTCTCGCGGTCAGGGACTCATGTCCTGTTACACATGGATCATGCTCGGTGAAAGCCGCAGAAATACTCATTTGGTGTTTTCCAATCTCGGTGGAGCAGAAGAAGAAGAAAATTATCCACAAGAAATCTGTTTTCACATTCACGCTGGAGACTGTCGTGACCTCTGCAGGGGACCGTGGTACAGACGGGGATTCCCAAACGGAGCCCATTGTCCGGACCACTCCTATTCTGCAGGTGAGAAGCAAAGCTGCTGGATTTGGGCTTTCCTGACGACGGCTACAACAATTTGCCGGCAGCATCTCAGTTTACAGCTCCTTCATAGCTGCTCCGAATACTTCCTTCCATGGTCTCCGCCCGGATGTGAAGCCGTTCAATTCTTCCTTGGCCAAGCATGATGACGAATTTGTCGTACCTATGAATCATGGTAGCGGGGTCCTGGTGGAAGTTGCTTCTCGAAGGAAGGATGTGGAGAGGTTGCGGGTTTAAGGAACTGGGCTTCAGATTCAGCAAATTACAGTCCCGAGGCAGTGTGAAGTAGATGATCAAATTGAATCGCTTCGCCACGAGGATGGTGAAGTGGGCTCATATCATTTTGAGGGCTGCCTATCACATCTCCAGCCAAGAATACTACCTTCTGGCTCCAGCTTGCTCGACCTGTAGGTGACCATTCTTTCAGGTGGTCTGTCGGTGGGCGGGAAGCGGTGGGGGATGGAGCTTTAAATCTCTAAAATTAAAACGTTTAAAAGATTTCGATCGATCGGGTCCCATGGTGTAGTGGTCATCACGTCTGCTTTACACGCAGAAGGTCGCGAGTTCGATCCTCGCTGGGGCCACTTAACGCAGTTCGAGATTACCCAAGGACTACTTTTGAGTCTACTTCTCATTTCGTTACATGGTGATGTCGCATCTTGAATCGGATTTGATTATTGATTTACTGCATGGTTGTTGTCTCTTAATTTGTCGGGATGGCTAGCGCTTTCCTTCCGAGTAAAGCACTTGTTTAGCCACGTAATGCAAAGTGTGGAGCAGGAGTCGATGCTGCCACAAGGATGCTGTGGTTGGGGGCTTGGTGAGTTGCCTTGGAGCTGATTGCGATCATACATGTCACAGCGATGGCTCGGTCCACGTTCTTGGGAAACGCGAGATCCTTTGTGAGCAACGCTCTCGGTGGAGTGAAAGGGCCTACCAACTTGGCGGCATGGGCCGTTGCAGGTGTCGCCGCCTACTTCCTCTGGGTGAAGCCTGGAAGGGAGGAGAGGCAGCGGCAAGAGGTCAGTCATTCGCCGCACAACTGCAGCTGCTGGTTTTGCTGCTCGGGTTTCTGTGCTAATTCAGGTCTCGTAGGGGGTGGCCAGGATAAATGTCGAGTCCATTAGGTCTTGCAGGAAAGGTCTGCACCTACTGCCGGATTGTATGTTTGCTTTCGTGTCGTGCCGTGCCCTGTGAAGCCTATGGCAATGGTAGAGAGGCGATTCGTACAACCGCCGGTCATGTTCAAGGCATTCAATACCACATGGTGGTGCCTGCTTTGCTGATTGTCATGTGTGTAATTTTTGTACTGCACATGCAGGAAAGAGCTGCCCGTGCAAGAGAGCAGGACCGCTTTCGTTATGTTGAGCGGACGAGGCCCATTCCTGATCCACAGGTAAAAATTACTCTTTTGTCCAGACTTGTGTCTTCAGAGATTCCAGAGTGATATGACCCTCTGTTGCTGACTGATCTTGGGCAGGAGACTGGGCTCATCCGGGGTAAAGGGAAGGATTGAATTGGGACCGGTCTCAGCTGAGATGGTATCGGCATTGTACCTTTAAGTTTGGAGAGGCTGGGATAGAACAGACTGTAGGATCTTTGAATCCTATTTGTTGGAACGGGCTCATTCCCTGTTCAGTTCCCGAGCACACTCAAGAAACCAACCAGTCTGACTGAGGGAGCTTCGCCAAAGTTTCATGTGGAACATGGTCTGCTGGATGAATCTGATACACATTTCATCTAACTCCAGTATCGAAAGCTGAGTCATCTAATTACTCTGTGGAAATAAACGTATCAGAACTGGATGCCACAGATTTCATTTGGAACCGAGAAGCTAGAATGCTGCAATGCTACACTTGTCTCACGTCGTCACACGTTCTGCTTGACAGACTCTTCCTATGATGGGAATTCGGGAATGGTTGGATTGTCAAAACACAAGAAATGATATATGTACTTATGACACAGCGAGTGATACAAAATGCTTTAGAGTGGGGACAGTGTGTGCCAGTTGCCAGTGTCTATATTCACACAACTGGCACCGTACTACACGTGTCGACGTCGTTAATATTATGTGCAAGCAGCTTCCAAAAGCGGCTTACAAATGAATGTTGGTTTTCGTTCTACTTACATTAGACTAGACGTCGTAAATTTTTCTACTAGTGCACAAGTCAGCCAATTTGCAAAACGTGCTCAGTGTTCAGAGTAGCAGCCACCCTCCCCATATGTCCCCGTGCTGTTCCGTGGAAGTGGCTCCTCTAGTCGCATCCATTCCTATCTCGGATAGACTAGCTCCATTTGTCAGCTTAAGTCGATTTCCAGTCACCTATATAAGTACAGTCCGCTCTGAGTAGTCAATTAAGTACCGCCCCCATTTCCATTTCTCGGAGTGACCAGTTCCCTAGGTTCTGTTGAAGGAGATTTATCCTCGCCCAGAGGAAGTGTTCGCTTGGGACCGTCCAAGGCAACCCCAAGAATCAACATATCATCCACGGATGGAGACCTCGGGATTGAAGAAGCCCCTGACGTCTGAATCCTCTGATCACTTGTTGAAGGCAACTCATCATCCAGCGGTAATGTTCGTTTTGGCCCATCTATGGCGACTCCAAGTAGAACATTTTCTTCCAAGGACTGAGGCATCTGTACAGGTGAAACTCTCTCATCTGCAGCACTACCAGTAGAAGCTCTGTGATTTGGGTGCATATATTCCTGTTTCTCTGGAACACCTGAGGAAGGACTTTGCTGCCTCCATGGATCATCACTTTCAGCATTTTCCAAACCGCCTACCGAGTCTGACTTTCCCTTCGATGATATCGGATCACTTGGTGCTGGCGATAACTTATCAGCCCCAGTCTCTTTCATAAGTAGCTCTGCATCAGTCAACTTAACCTCTGTTGGCAGCTTTTCACTAGCTGGTTTAGATGGAGTCCTCTCTCCAGGAGGCCTCTTCACATTCTGCATGGTCTGCTCCTGGGTAGTCTCAGTGCCTTTACTTGTAAGAATCTCACCCCTTGTGACAGCCTGTTCGCTGGCACTTTTAGTCCCACCCTTCTCAATTCCGTTCTTCACTCGCATTTTTTCATTGGAAGCTTTACCTGTGAGCTTGTCCCCTGATGAAATATCACCATATGGCCCTGAGTCAAGAGGCCCCTCAGGAATCTTTGCGGGAGGCTTCTCAAATGCAGCTCCAAGCAGAGTAATATCTCCAGCATTAAGGCCCATAGAGTCTAGACCCTCCAGCTGCGGCTTTGGAGCTGATGGCTGGAGAGGTGACTCGACAGCCGATGCAACAGCTGCAGCTGTGGAAACACCTTTTGTTTCTGCAGCAGCCGTAACTTTCTCTTTTACCTCAGGTCCTTTCACATCCACACCAGCAACTACTTTGTCTTTTAAGTCCACCTTAGGAATAGAATCCGCCTCTTCAACTCCCAAGGAAACCTTCTTGGGTGTGCTAGATCTGTCAGCCCCATTCTCAACAGACTCAGCTTTCACTTTCACAAGCTCCTTATCCTCATCAGCACTCGTGACAGCTGCTTCAACTAGGAGGAAGGGCCGGTTAGTCTCGCTCCGAGCCGTCACATCACGGAAGGGCGAGTGTCGAGACTCATTCTCATCCATAAGTCGCTGCACCGATCGGATTGGAGTAGCAAGACGGGCATGATGGTGACTGATAACCTTCAGAAGATCCAGTAGTATCACCTCCTGCAAAATGCAATGTGTGATGAAGTAAATGACTGCAATAATAGGACAGACAGAAGCCAGAGTCTATCACAACGAGCAGATTTGAGGAAGGATTTCATTGAGTTTCCACCTTCACCCGAAGATACTCCTCAAAATGGGGGGTCTTCACAAAGCAGGACACCAAAATCTGTCATCGCAAATTATGCTCAGGATCAGGACCTGTCACAGCTTCCAGAGCAAAAGAAAAAAATAGCATTAAGAAGGGTGCATGAAGATTCAAAGAGCACCAACCAGAAGTGCCTGATTTTCAGGATCAATGTTGTCAAAAAATACTCTGCGATGCAATCTGTGTTGCTCAACACTGGGGTGTTTTGCCAAGACTTTGCGCATGTCAGCTACAATGTGCTGCACACAACAGGCCCAAGACATGCACAATCAGAGACCATTGCAGGATTTCACGGATAGGTTCCTTACTCTAAGAAATTCCTCAGGGCTTTGAGCTGCAGCATTCAAGACACTGACCTTTATTTTGTTGACATCCAGATGGCTGATGCCAAAATGAGTTTTAATTCGCCAATGGCTTTTTTGAGTCAAATTACGAACAACACTAACAGTGAACTTGTGATTTGGTATGTGCACTGCCTCGCGATCATCACCCCTGATAACTGTGGGAGACCACCATCCAACATGCTGCACGAAATAGGCAAAGTCAACCCATATGCATCTGCCTCCCCACCCAAGTATATCAATCAAGTAAAGCAATTGCATTCAGAAGCTCTAAGCAGAGCATAAGAAACGATATTGATGTACTAGGACAAAACAACTATTGACAAAATCAGTACAGAACATGGTACACACCTCCACGGTCCCAGAAACTTCTTGACCTTCTATTTTAGTCTGGATCCATTCACTCTCCACAAATGGTCGTGTGGCATGTATCATCACACTGGAAAGAAAATTTGTAAAAATCTGGATCATAGAACACCAGAAGTTAAAACGGCATGTGAATCTCTCCTTATCACCCAAATTCCTGCAACTGGAAATTGATTACTGCTAGATTACATTTAAGAAGGGGAATGAAACCGACAATCAGCTTACATGGTTCCAAAAGAGAAAAATACCTCTCGACCAGCAAGTGTCAACAGGACAGTTCCAAATCCACCGGCAGTGATCCACTTCTGGGTGGAAAATCCGAGCAGCTCCATGAACAAGCAAACAGCTGCCACCCAAACTGATGTATAAACCGTATTCCCTATGAACTGCACTCCAACCTGGCAAAGAAATCCACAGGAACGAATTTGTCAGGCTTAAAACTTTGAATTGAGCCCACGAATTTGCCAAAAACAAGAGAGATAAAACGGCCAGAGGGATGAGGCGGCATGCACGTACATTTCTAGCTTCTTGAGAATCTTGGCGCTCCATCATGAACTTCTGGATCTGCTGTGTAAGGCTGCAACGGACAAGAAAGCCTAACCCTGTTACTACAGATGTCATCACACAATCGAGAAGGAGTACTACTGTCTACTACGAGCAATCTGATACGAGGCATCTCGACAAGCACAGGCATGAAGGCCATCTCGACAAGCACGTGCACGAAGGCCTAAGTCAGAAAACAAGATTACCTGGCCGTACACACTGCAAAAGCCAGAACAGTCGACAGCGACCTCACAAAATTTACAAAACGTTGCTTGATGGCATTACTAGCTTCTGTTGACAACACAAGGGGGTCAACGGCTCTGCCACACAATGAATTATTAGAAAATTGTAAACCCGGTTAAGGAACATCCCATAAGTTAGAAGGTGACAGGACGGCTCTCAAGCACAATACCTGCAGATAACAATCACTCCGATCCACAAAAGGATGGGTCTGAGGTAGGACGCCATCAGGTACTGAGTAAGGCTGTTCTCCCAGCTTTTCTCGCTTCTCTGCAAAGCCAACAATCAAACTGGAGTAAGCCCGTGAGCACACGCTTCGACAAAGGCCTTCAAACATGCCAGCAGGACATTAAACAGCTGCATGAGGACAAACCTGGAAAAACGTTTTGCGGAGCTGTCTCACAAACGGTCCAAGCCCCCATACCGAGAAGGCGATCAAACCAAGAGCTGGGACAGTTTGGACCACCGTAGGGTGTGCCTTCAGAATCAAAAGAGCCCTGCCCACCACTAGCCAAAAAAGTGAATAATCCAGGAACTCCACATCCAAGGCAGAGGACGAAAAAGCCAGCTGCGTCCAGACTAACATTCCCCCAAAAAAAAACATAGCCCTCCTTACCTAGCAACCACCACACTCAACCCCTTCACCGCAGCCAGAGACGCCTGCTTGACCTGCCCCTTCACTACCGGAAGGTCGAACACCAACGACGCGGACGCGCACGGAACAGGCGCCACATGACACCTCGCAGCTGCTGGCTTCATTTCCACTCGCCGCCAGAGCTGGGAGCACCACGGGTCTTGAAGCAACGGCGTCGTCCGTAACTGCGTCACCACACAGCAGCGCGCATTCAGCACCAACCCCCCTTCCCCAACCCCCGAAAATCCCACACAGAAACGCGAGCAAAACAACTTACACCCAGCGGCCCTCCGCAACCCAACCGGGACGACCCCGGCAGCTGCAACCCCAACCCCTGCCATCTGCTCCTCTGCAATCAACGGCACAAACCCCACGACTCAGCCACAAGATCAGCCAAGAACGCAGCAACAACAACAACACCTGCAGCCCTTCCACACATCAAACGGCAACCCTGCAACGTACACGAGTCCCCGCGGGCCGCTCCTGCTGCAGACTCCCCAGACCCCGCACCTGCCCTAGCTGCAGTGAACCGAGTGCCGCCATGACAGCCCACTAACCATACATCCCACCGCGGCTCCGCCCAGTCCCCCACACTCGCCAATTCCCCCTTCCCCTCCCCTTCCAGCTGACCCCGCAGCAACCCACCAGCGCACTGCCTGCAAGCCGCGGGAAGAAAATGCCCCTAGCTGCGGCACCCAATTCCCCAATTCCTCGACCCACGCCGGGCGGCAGCTCTCCAGGGGGGCCGCGCGTGCATCCAGGCCATCACGCTCGGGGAGGGAGAGCCCGAACCCCAGGCCTGCGAGCCACCAAACCCCAGCCCCAGCCCGGGACGCAGCATACGTGGGTCAGTTCAGCGTGCGGGTCGGGGGGAGGGCATGGAGGCGCACATGGAGCCCTCCCTGCACAGTGCGCTTTATATCGCAGGCTGGTTTATCCGGCCGTGAGAGGCACAGAAGAGCAGGTGTCAAGAGGGAACCCTGGTGGGCAAGGCAGTGGGCAAGCACAGGCGGGCATATGCGTTCCCCAACAGCTCTCCCCTCTCGCAGCACAGACGGACTGTTAACAGCAGGCCGCGAGCGGTTGCCGGTGCGAAAGTCGAGGCGGAGTGAACGCCGCTGCTACTGCACGTTCACGGCAGCCCGTGTCGCCCAATAGGAAGCTCCGCTGCAGCTCCTGGACATTGGCCGGGCGCCCCTTCTTTCCGTTCCCAGTGCGCCAATAATGGGCCTCTCCCTTCCCGACTTCCTCCACGCACCGCCTACGCTGTCGGATGTGCTAAACCTGTTGTGTACGGGACTACGATCCACGTCGGCCTTGCACGTCATTTCCCCCGCCAGTCTTCAATGCCCCACCACCGTCAGGCAGCCCTGTTGCTCGCAGCCGTGGAATACCATTTGTACAACGCTTTGGCATCACATATCAGGTCCATGTATTTTATTAGATAGTTGATGGTTGTCGAATATCCTTGAAATTCATCGATAAAAAAAACAAACCTCCCAATATTTGCAAACACATTCGGAACTTCATTGTACCATCCCCAATTCTCAATCTCCGCAAAGAGATTACTCTTTACTTGAAATACTATTTGAAAACCTTTTCGGTAAATTCAGAAATCATAAAAGAAGTTGGAGATCACCAAACCCAGTTCATGAGTAACAACAAACTAAGATCTTTGCCTCAACCTACGTTTCATTTCTCTCATGTCCTAATGGGGAGATTTTATTGAGGTGAAAAAACGATGGGAAAAGCCCATCTAGGAGGGGACAACCGAAGGGGACCAGGGGGTCGAGGTGAAGAGGAGCAACTGAGCTCCCTACCTAAAGTCACCCATCACCCACAATGTCATATGCGGGAAGAATAAGCGGCACGCAAACCACGGAGGTAGAGGAAGATCGTCACCCTCGCCGCCTTGTGGAGGATCACCGTTGAGAGCGCCCATTGAAGGGCAATTGAAACCCGTTGTCGGAAGTATGTGGCACGAGAGGGACACCCTCAAGACCGTTCACGCATGGTAAGCTTTGGCACAAGACTTGACAAATTTGTCAAAGTCCTCAGCCATTGCCCATAAGTTTCTAGTGCAAGCGGAATAAAGAGGTGGCCCACTTGCATCCTGCTATATTTGCGGACCTTGAGAGCCGCTACTCCGGCAGTAGCCCAACCTGGACGGTTAGTAATGACCTGAGCGGAGATAGTGTCTCTGTAGGATCGGTAACCACCACATCAGCCACCGAAACCTGGTCGCCACGGACAAGGTACAGGTCACCCTGATTGAACGACCTATACGGAGAGTATACACCCGCTCCCTCCAGGCCATGTAGCCGCTTTCGCGAGCGATGGCAAATATGACATCACGGATGGCGTCATGAGTGGCAATGCGATGACCCCCATGGGGACAACGAGCAAGGTTTTAATCATCGAGGCGAGCCGCACTGCAAGTAAGGAGGCGAAGAAGCCACAGTGGGCGAGGCCAAGACAGAATCGCATCGCAATGGTGAAGGTGGTTGGTGCGATGTGAAAACCCCGTATGCATGGGTGGGCCAATAGCCAAGCACCTGCACCCTTCCAGAACAAGAGCGGAGCCGCATTCTTGTGGACCTGGGGATGGAGGGGTCTAGGAGGACTGGCTTTGGCGCTCGGCAGGATGCAACCCCTTGAAACCATCAGTAATAAATGTCGAGAAAGGAGGAAGTCCACGAGCATCCACTGATAACATGTCCCTAGCTTGCCTTAAGGACGTTTGGAGAGAAGGTTCCCTCCTCCACACGTCGAGATCCTCGAAAGGCCTCATGGAGGATGAACCGAGAAGCCAAAGCAGGGGCATAGAGGGCCCAACTGCCTAGGAAAGCTGCCGAGGAAGAGACCTCTAGTGAGAGCAGACCTATGCCTCCAAATTGCACAAGTACGGACGCTTGCCAGCGGGCCACATCGCCCATAGGGCATTCAAAAGCCCCTAAGCCCAGGATGTCCCCAAGAGTATCCATAATCTTCCTATCAAACCGCCGTAGCCGGGACAAAAGTGTCGAGGACGGAGGTAGCGTACGGATGAGGTAACCAGGGCGCCTAGCAAAACAGGAGGAAAGAATTCCAAAGGCCACCTGTGTATCCTCCAGCAAAGTGAGGTCCTCGACATGGGAAAGATTCTCAGCGAGAGCCTGGTCCAGGAAGCTCCCGATGAAGTCAGGGGAACCAAAGGGGACCCCTAGAATCTGCAGTCCCAAAGCTGGAGCAATCTTCCCCACGGAACCGTAAAGTAGGTAGAATCCCGACAGAGACTGGACATTGCATTTGGATGCCTTGACCTTCAAGCCCACCAAAGAAATGAGAGAAGAGCTTAAAGGCCTCCTTCACTTTGTCCCAGGCCGAGGATGTGAGAGTCGTCACAAATGGCGGAAGACACAACATACTGAGAAGGCGGCCCTAGATAGGGCCCTATAGTGAGCAATGGCGAAGAGAGCACCGCCTGGGGTCGCCTGGGTACGTGGCCGATTCAAGGCAGAGACAACAAATCCACGAAGAGGCGTTCTTGTCTTTGGTAGTAGAGGTTGGAGGACCTCCTGTAGAAGCACCGGACAAAAGGTATAAGGCTCCCCATGACGCCGCCAGCATCCCTAAGCTCCTTGAAGATGACGCTCCTAGAAATGGTATTGAAGGCGTTCTCGACATCAACCAATAAGACTACCCACTCCGGGTGGGTATCAAGGCATGCCTTCATTCCAAGCACCACAGACTTACAGCCCCTCGGAGTGGCAATGCCAAATTGAAGGGGGGTTGAGGTGCTGCTGGAGAAGAGAGCGGCAATGAAGGGCAATAGTGCGGCTAACTAGTTCTAACTAGTTCGTGTTTTCCTAAACTACCTGTTTCTATTATGGTGTAGTTGTCTTCTTCTACCAACATTTCATTTTCCATGAGTTCTCAGCTCATGCTTGCGAGTTCTTATTTTTCCCAACTAGATGATCAATTGTATCCAATTTCCCAAGTGTCAATATTCTTTCTTAACAATAAATTCAACTCTCTAATATAAAAGATGTACTCCCAATGTAAAATTCAACATAGATACCAAATTTCTCAAATGAATTTACCATTTTCCAAGTGGAGTCCAGTTTTCCCAAGTGGATACATGTAGCTTTATGGATTGTTAAATAGATCCATGACTTCTCAAGTACATTTAGAACCTATTACGTAATAATTATTCTCCCAACAAAAAAAAACTACTTTGAGAGTAAACGTTCATTTTCTGAATTCTTCCCAACAAGACTACTCATTTCCTCAACAATAAAGTCAATCTTCCCCACACCACGACCCAACTTGCCAAGTGATTTATCAACTTAACAACTTTAAATATCTTTTGAGATTAAAAATGCCCAACTTCTCTTCGGCATGCACATTTCCCCAAAGAAATTACCATATTCTCATTTTAAGGCGTATGTTGCTAACTCACTTGCCCATGTTTCACGTATGTTCCTAGCAAGGTTGGGTGCATTTAGTGACATTGCTAAGGTTCCCAATGAGGTGTATAATGTTTCCAAAGAAATTGTTTACATTCCCAATCAGATTGGAAATATTTCCAATGAGGTTGCAAATGTTCGGAATCGGGTCATTGACGTAGTCAATGTTCCCAACTCTATAGGTAATCTCCCCAACAGGGTGGCAAATGTTGTGAACTATGTCCAAAGTTAAGAACTAAGTTGCCAATTTTCCAAGTTCTCCATGTTGCCAACCCAAGGCTGCCCAATATTCCGCCAATTTTCCAAGCCGGTTCTCCTGTTGCCCACCTAGTACCGATATTCAGTGGCTTGCCAAGTTTCTAAGCCAGGTTCTCCAAGTTGCCAACCCAGTGCCTGATATTTTGAACAAGGTTGCCAATTTTCCAAGCCCGAGTTCTCCATGTTGCCAACCCAGTGCCCGATATTCCGAACTGGCTTGCCAATTTTCCAAGCCGGGTTCTCCATGTTGCCAACCTAGTGCCCGATATTCCGAACTGGGTTGCCTATAGTGTTAATCAGTGACTGATATTCTAAACTAAATTGTCATAATTTCCAACTAGGTTGACCGTTTTGTCAACTGCGTTGTCATCGTTCATCGTGTGGCCCAGGTTTTGAACTGATTGCCACAAATTTCCACTTGGTTTAACCACCTTGCCAATGCCTTTGCCATCGTTCCCAACTAAATAGCCGGTATTGTAAACTCGATTGCCACAATTTGCAACCGGTTAACAATTTTGTCAATCGCCTTACCATCTTTTCCAACCATGTGGCCAATATTGTGAACTAGATTGTCGGGTTGACCAGGTTGACCATTTTGCCAATCGCGTTAGCATCTTTTCCAACCATGTGGCCGATATTGTGAACTAGATTGCCGGGTTGACCATTTTGCCATCGTTGTCATCGTTCCCAATCGGATGGCCAATATTGTGAACAATGTTGCTCCCTTTCCCAACCGGATAATAAAAGTTACCCTAACTAAAGGAGGAAGTCCTTACGAGCATCCACCGATAACATGTCCCTAGCTTGCCTCAGGGCGTTTGGAGAGAAGGTTCCCAATGAGGTGTATAATGTTTCCAAAGAAATTGTTTACATTCCCAATCGATTGGAAATATTTCCAATGAGGTTGCAAATGTTGAATCGGGTCATTAGTCAATGTTCCCAACTCTATAGGTAATCTCTCGGTGGCAAATGTTGTGAACTATGTCCAAAGTTAAGAACTAAGTTGCCAATTTTCCAAGCCCGAGTTCTCCATGTTTAAACCCAAGGCCCAATATTCCGAACTGGCCATTTTCCAAGCCGGGTTCTCCGTGTTGCCCACCTAGTACCCGATATTCCGAACTGGCTTGCCAAGTTTCTAAGCCAGGTTCTCCAAGTTGCCAACCCAGTGCCTGATATTTTGAACAAGGTTGCCAATTTTCCAAGCCCGAGTTCTCCATGTTGCCAACCCGATTGCGATATTCCGGGCGGCTTGCCAATGCCTTTGCCATCGCTTCCCAACAAAAAAAACTACTTTGAGAGTAAAGCGTTCATTTTCCAAGCCGGGTTCTCCATGTTGCCAACCCTAGTGCCGATATTGTGAACTATGTCCAAAGTTAAGAACTAAGTTGCCAACCCTAGTGCCGATATTCAACTGGGTTGCCTATAGTGAGCAAAAGATAGAGATGGGGTGGGTCGTCAAACAAAGAAATTCCCTCGTGCCCACGGCCGGTGCTTTACAACCACCAAAGGATGGTCTTGAACCTCTCAAAATACTACTCCGGCACCTCAATTAGCACATCAACCAATATTGTGAACTAGATTGCGGGTTGACCGGGTTGACCATTTTGCCAATCGCGTTAGCATCTTTTCCAAGCCCGAGTTCTCCAAGTTGCCAACCCTAGTGCCGATATTGTGAACTAGATTGCGGGTTGACCGGGTTGACCATTTTGCCAATCGCGTTAGCATCTTTTCCAACCATGTGGCCGATATTCCGGGCGGCTTGCCAAGTTTCTAAGCCAGTTCTCCATGTTGCCAACCCTAGTGCCGATATTGTGAACTAGATTGTCGGGTTGACCATTTTGCCAATCGCGTTAGCATCTTTTCCAAGCCCGAGTTCTCCAAGTTGCCAATTTTCCAAGCCCGAGTTCTCCATGTTGCCAACCGGATAATAAAAGTTACCCTAACTAAAGGAGGATATTTTGTACGAGATGGATGTTGAGCGGAGGGTTCTCCCTCAACCACTCGTACCAAGGAGGGTTCAATTCTTGCCTCCTCCAGTTCTTCAGCTTTAAGAACCTCCTCCCTATGGTACAAATGAATTAGGTAGGTAGAGGTGAAGCTGAACTTTGCCTCGTCTCATGTGGATTGGTTCCTATGAGCAACAACCTGCTCAAATAGGATGCTTGCCCAATCTATCAACTTTCCTTGGGACATCTCCTAAACCATCATGAGGTGAGAGTTCCCACGTAGGTCTTTCCAGCCGCACAAATGAGCCCTAGCCAAATCTTAGCAACGAAGTTCCACTTGTACTCCTTAAACATGGACACCCTCCAGCCAGGGTGTCATTTTGACCTGCCAGCTCGGTCCGGTCATGTGTTAAAAACATGGGACGAGAGGTTCTTCAGAGTCCGATGCACCTCGGTCCCCTATTTTTTGGGGCGAGGGTTCCTCGTCCGGTTTAAAATTAGTAAATTACTTAATTTTATATCCAAGGATTTATATTTATTATGGACACATGGACCCACCTTATAATTGGTATGGTCATAAAGACACTTACCATGGATCTATGGACCGTGTATTTTTATATTATTATTTATAAATTATTTATTTAATATTATTATATTTAGTGACCAAGGGTCAAAAACCGTCCACTCGGTCCGAGACCGAGTGTAGAGCTAAGCGGTCCGGGGATTGAGATAGTACTCGGTCAAAATGACACCACCTCAGTAGTTCCATGGGACCAAACTTCCTCCTTAGACCGTAGGAACATTTCCATAACCGCTTAGAAATATGGCTTTGAGAATTGTGCGGATGGGAGATCTCGTCCTTATCGGGATCAAGTAGGTCTGCTTGAAAGTGCTACACCTTCCACATCCACAGGTGGCTCGATAGTCGCATCTTCTTGGATTTTTAATCTTCCTAGTAGCTCTCAATTGACAAACACACTCATATACTAATGCGGGACTTGAGAATGTCATCATAGCACAAGGTATAGCCATTCCATCTTCAACTCCTCAACAATAAAAGTCAATCTTCCCCACACCACGACCAACTTGCCAAGTGATTTATCAACTTTCCTTGGGACATCTCCTAAACCATCATGAGGTGAGAGTTCCCACGTAGGTCTTTCCGGCCGCACAAATGAGCCTAGCCAAATCTTAGCGAAGTTCCACTTGTACTCCTTAAACATGGACACCCTCCGGCCGGTGTCATTTTGACCCAGCTCGGTCCGGTCCCCTGCATGTGTTAAAAACATGGGACGAGAGGTTCTTCAGAGTCCGATGCACCTCGGTCCCCTATTTTTTGGAGGGTTCATAAAGGTCCGGTTTAAAATTAGTAAATTACTTATATCCAAGGATTTATATTTATTATGGACACATGGACCCACCTTATAATTGGTATGGTCATAAAGACACTTACCATGGATCTATGGACCGTGTATTTTTATATTATTATTTATAAATTATTTATTTAATATTATTATATTTAGTGACCCATACCTGCAGTCTGCTCGGTCCAGGGGAGTGTAGCCAGGCTAGGCGGTCCCGGGGATTGAGATAGTACTCGGTCAAAATGACACCCTGCCTCCAGCCGTTCCCATGGGACCAAACTTCCTCCTTAGACCGTAGGAACATTTCCATAACCGCTTCCGAAATATGACGCTTTGAGAATTGTGCAGATGGGAGATCTCGTCCTTGTGCGCTTCTGGGATCAAGTAGGTCTGCTGAAAGTGCTACACCTTCCACATCCCTGGGTGGCTCCTGATAGTCGCATCTTCTTGGATTTTTTAATCTTCCCTAGTAGCTCTCAATTGACAAACACACTCATATACTAGTACGGGACTTGAGAATGTCATCATAGCACAAGGTATAGCCATTCCATCTTCAACTCCTCAACATATCTCTCGCAAGCATCCAAATCTCGAGGTGATATTTGGATGGGTTTGCATTCCCAATCAGATTGGAAATATTTCCAATGAGGTTGCAAATGTTCGGAATCGGGTCATTGACGTAGTCAATGTTCCCAACTCTATAGGTAATCTCCCCAACAGGGTGGCAAATGTTGTGAACTATGTCCAAAGTTAAGAACTAAGTTGCCAATTTTCCAAGCCGGGTTCTCCATGTTGCCAACCCAGTGCCCAATATTCCGAACTGGCCTGCCAATTTTCCAAGCCGGGTTCTCCGTGTTGCCCACCTAGTACCGATATTTGGATGGGTTTGTACATTCAAACTCGGGCATGGGGTTTTCTTCCCTTGCCTCTCTTTGGGAGGTAGGACGCATGGATTTCCTGCCCTTGTAGGTGGGAGTACCTTCCCTTCTCACAATCTTCACCATCTGCACGTTGAGCACACAAGAATAGCGGTATTGTAAACTCGATTGCCACAATTTGCAACCGGTTAACAATTTTGTCAATCGCCTTACCATCTTTTCCAACCATGTGGCCAATATTGTGAACTAGATTGTCGGGTTGACCAGGTTGACCATTTTGCCAATCGCGTTAGCATCTTTTCCAACCATGTGGCCGATATTGTGAACTAGATTGCCGGGTTGACCATTTTGCCCACTGCGTTGTCATCGTTCCCAATCGGATGGCCAATATTGTGAACAATGTTGCTCCCTTTCCCAACCGGATAATAAAAGTTACCCTAACTAAAGGAGGATATTTTGTACGAGATGGATGTTGAGCGGAGGGTTCTCCCTCAACCACTCGTACCAAGGAGGGTTCAATTCTTGCCTCCTCCAGTTCTTCAGCTTTAAGAACCTCCTCCCTATGGTACAAATGAATTAGGTAGGTAGAGGTGAAGTCAACTTTGCCTCGTCTCATGTGGATTGGTTCCTATGAGCAACAACCGCTCAAAATAGGATGCTTGCCCAATCTATCAACTTTCCTTGGGACATCTCCTAAACCATCATGAGGTGAGAGTTCCCACGTAGGTCTTTCCAGCACAAATGAGCCCTAGCCAAATCTTAGCGAAGTTCCACTTGTACTCCTTAAACATGGACACCCTCCGGCCGGTGGAGGAGATTGGGGGTGTAGTTCTAGAGCCCCTCAAGGTGAAAGGGAAGGTGGAAGCGGGCGGCGATCTTGAGGCCGAGGACCCCGTGGTCCAATGGTGGTGATGTCGGACCCTCTTTGGATGATAGGCGGTGGCTAAGGTCATTGTCCATTGGAACATGCTCACCAAGGTGGATCACCTTGGTGATAATCTGAGTGTTCACCGCGCCCTCTGACAGGCAAGCGGGCCGATTAAGGCGAATCATCTCGCTGGGATCGATTGAAGCGAGGAAGCTCCGGGCGAGCGCCTCCGTCGGCGTTGTCCCCTTCCTTATCCATGTGTGGGGCACCTCAACCTCCTAAAGGAAGGAGAGAGGAGGCGGGCGCTCGGAAAGGCGGGCGGCACTCGGGAGGCAGGAAGGGTGAAGGCGCGGAGGCCAGCCCAAGGCTGACAGGTCCGGGAGGAAGATGATTGGGAGGGATTCGGACTCCATTCATTTGAGCGGACACCCTCACGAGAGGTATGGGAGGATATCCCGCCTCCTCCTTACAGTTCGGATGCAGGCTGGCCGTAGGTGCACCAGGAAGGAGGCGCTCGCGGCCTTTGTCGTGACCACATGCAACCCAGCCACGCGGGGGGCAAGCGAACAGCGATCAAGAGGCGAAGGTGGCTCCCCGCAGCGCCAGGCGCACCGGTGCCTCTGCCTGCCTGCGCCCCGCGGAGTGGCGGAGGAGGCGATAAGGCGGCCCGGAGAGGGCCCAAGGCGGGGGGCCAGCGGCGGCCATCGGGCCCTGTCTCCGACGGGGAGAGGAAGCAGCTAGCTCCACGAACTCCCTCACCACCTCCTGTAGTTCCCATGGGACCAAACTTCCTCCTTAGACCGTAGGAACATTTCCATAACCGCTTAGAAATATGACGCTTTGAGAATTGTGCGGATGGGAGATCTCGTCCTTATTCGGGATCAAGTAGGTCTGCTTGAAAGTGCTACACCTTCCACATCCACAGGTGGCTCGATAGTCGCATCTTCTTGGATTTTTAATCTTCCTAGTAGCTCTCAATTGACAAACACACTCCTTATACTAATGCGGGACTTGAGAATGTCATCATAGCACAAGGTATAGCCATTCCATCTTCAACTCCTCAACATATCTCTCGCAAGCATCCAAATCTCGAGGTGATATTTGGATGGGTTTGCATTCAAACTCGGGCATGGGGTTTTTCTTCCCCTTGCCTCTACTGGGAGGGGTAGGACGCATGGATTTCCTGCCTGCCCCTTAGGTGGGAGTACCTTCCCTTCTCACAATCTTCACCATCTGCACCAGTTGAGCACACACAAGAATAGCAGTTGGAGAGGGAAAAAAGCAAGCTATCAGACTAAGGAGGAGAGTGAGCAAAAGATAGAGATGGGGGTGGGTCGTCAAACAAAGAAATTCCCTCGTGCCCCACAGCGCCCAGTGCTTTCGCACAACCACCAAAGGATGGTCTTGAACCTCTCAAAATACTACTCCAGCACCTCAACCTCCTAAAGGAAGGAGAGAGGAGGCGGGGCGCTCGGAAAGGCGGGCGGCACTCGGGAGGCAGGAAGGGTGAAGGCGCGGAGGCCAGCCCAAGGCTGACAGGTCCGGGAGGAAGATGATTGGGAGGGATTCGGACTCCATTCATTTGAGCGGACACCCTCACGAGAGGTATGGGAGGATATCCCGCCTCCTCGCTTACTGTATGACAACGGACTCTCCTTGGGGTTAGGAAATATTTGGGTTTGTTTTTTCGTAGGTATGGAGTGTAAAATAAAGGCGGAAAGGGAGGAATAAACGGGCGGTACTCGGGGACTACTCGGACTCGGACTCGGGGTAGGTAACGGACCACAGAGCCCCTCAGGAAGACCTCGGACCACGCACCATGATGTCGGGATAAGTCCGGACCTCACCGGGTCAAAGCAGGATAAGTACGCCAAGTAAAATGGCGAGGAGTTGGGCGTGTTTTACGAGGCCACGTGGGCAGTGCGGGGAGGAGGCGGGCATGCACGGCGACCAGGACGCGGTTGTCGATGGCCGTTATAGGCGGTATTCATGCTCGTACGTTCGGCGTAAGAGTTAGCCTGTGGCGTAAGGCAGTAAGCGGAAGCGTAAAGCGGGAGTAGGCCATGCAGACCTCGCGATTCACAGCAGCGGACACTCTCGCTCACGACTACTCCCAGCTCGCGGCAAGGGTAGACCATTTCTCTTTGTGACCTTCGCGGTTTGAGTCTCTCGCTCACTCCCGCCTCTGGCGCTATCTCTTCGGCACCAGGCACTTTGCACGTCACCGTGGTTGGGCGTGACGGCGAAGGGGCGGCGTGCGATTATCGCGAGACCTGCCCAGCTCCGGTGACAAACAGGCGAGGGAGACGGACCCGACAAGCCGGACAACACGCTCGGCTCCGGATCACCTATAGCGAAGGGAGTCATGAGTGCTCGGCGCATGTGGAAGAGGCAATCCAGCCGTCGACTTGGTTCACCTACTACTAAGAGCTTCTCAAGGCATTGGACTTCCGGCCTTTGGGCGAGACCTCGGAAGGCTCAGGAAGAGTGGAGGAAGAAGGGCATGGGGGCAGGGGCCTTGGTAGCCCCATTTGGGGGCAGCCAGCGTGAGAAGAGCCCGCAGGAGGAGGGCGGACGACCAACACGGACACGGAGGTAAGGCAGTAGCAGTCGGGGAGGATAGGGACGAGGTCCGAGGAGGTGAGAAGGAGGAAACCAGCGGATCCGAGCCATGGAAGGAGGCCTGAGCGGACCCCTAGTTGGCGGGCAGATGACTGGTAGAGAAGTGGCACCTCGACATCTTGAGTGGTTTGGACGTTTGACAGCGTCACGCTCGTCGAGAATCGCCCGGAAGATCTTGGCGATTTGCCAATAAGGAGAATGCGCTCAAGAGCCTAAGGAGGACCCGGAGGTGGTCCATGGAGGTCCCCAGGCGGTATGGCGGCCGGTGGAGGAGGCAGCGGGGACCGCAATCTCCCTCCACGGCTCAGCTCTGGCAAAGGCCGGATGAGTAAGCGATGGAACAAAGGGCGGGGCGTCGCGAGATGGAAGGAACTGGATGAGCAGAATCGGGCGGAGGCGCGGACAGGAAGAGATGGCGGAGCTCAGGGAATGAGCGGAGCCACAGGCCCGGCGAGAGAAGAGGCTACTGGTCGATTGGAGGCGGAGGAAGCTGCGCCATAGCGATGGTGGCGGCGCGGAGGCGAAGCAGCAGGGCTGGGCAGCGAGCATCGGCCGGCGGTGCGAGGGTAACAAGGCCTCCCTCGTGGCCTCGCGAGACTGCCGCTCCAGTGACAAACTGGCGAGGCAGACGGCAAGCCGGACAACACGCTCGGCTCCCGGATCACCTTGGTGATAATCATTAGTGTTCACCGCCCTCTGACCAGGGCAAGCGGAGAGGCTGGACCTGGGCGGCTAGGCGGAACAACACCAAGCCGCGGAGGCTGGTGGCGGGGCGGAAGCCATAGCTAAAAAGCCGTGATCACTCTAGGAGGGTGGGAGCCGGTGGAGGCGAGGACCGCAATCTCCCTCCACGGCTCAGCTCTGGCGCAGGCCGGATGAGTAAGCGATGGAGCAAAGGCGGGGCGTCGCGAGATGGAAGGAACGATGGCAGCAGAGGTAGGCGGGCTGAGGACACAGGAAGAGATGGCGGAGCTCAGGCAGAATGAGCGGAGGAGCCTGAGCCACAGGCGAGAAAAGCTGCTTGGTCGATTCTTGGAAGGCGGAGGAACAGCTGCGCCATAGCACGGAGTGGTAGCGGCCGGAGGCGAAGCAGGGCTGGGCAGTGAGCATCGGCGGTGCGGGGATGTAAAGGCCTCCCTCGTGGCCTCGCCGAGCGCCACCCGCCAGAGCCACAGCTAACGAAGAGGCGAAGGTGGCTCCCACCGACTTAAGCGCAAGGAGCCATCATGCTCCCCGCCCGCCCACCGAGTGGCAAGAGGAGGCGGAGGGCGATGGAGAGGGACGCGCCCAAGGGCCACCGGCGCAGCCACATCCGAGCCCGGGCCCTGCTCCGACGGGGAGAGGGAACGCACAGCTCCTAACTCCTCACCACCTCCGAGCCCCTGTGAGAAAGAGAGGCTGAGAAGGAGTTAGCACCAAGAGGGCCAAGAAGAGAGGCTCCGAGGACCACACAGCACACAGGATCCGAGGGTCCCGATTAGTCCGGAGAACCCGAACTCGGCTCCCGGATCATGTATGGCGGTCCTTGGCGATCAGAGATGCCCGCACTCACGACGGACTTCTTGGTGCCTCACCAAGAGCGCCGTGGAAGAGACACGGTATTTTGGCCCACATGGACGGTATGCTCTGGGTCTGTGGGACTGCAGTAGAAGACCTGTGGAGGTGGAGGCAACAAGGAGGCGATGGTGCTCCGTGAGTGTAGATGGAGGCGGCCCAGGAGGCTAAGAAGAAGGCGAATCCTCACCGAATTGAGGAGGGGCGCCGGAGGCACGAGGTCACCATTTGGGGACCGCATTGGTCCTCAGTGAATGCCTGAAGCACCCAGTGAGGCCCAAGCACGTGCAGGACCTGCAAGGAGGGGGTAGCGAGAAGGAAGCAGAGGAGGCCGAGGGCAAGCGAGAGGGCTCAGGACTCGGCCGAGGCTGCCAGGGCAACAAATACCAAGCCGCGAGGCTCAGTGAAAGGCGGGCACATGGAAGGAGGCCGGCTGTGAGCGGACCCCTACGGTGGTGGTCCGAGGTTGGGGTTCGGGACTTGAGGGCCGACCACAGTAATAAGTTCGGACCTCGAGGTTGAACCCGAGATGAGACCGGACTCGAAGACGGACTGAAATAAGTCCGAACCACAAGTTCGGACCACAGGTCGAGGCCGGACCCAGTCCAGGACTCGAGGAGGTGAGGGGACCCCCTCAGAGCTCACATAAGGGAATCAGTCGGTGGCCCCTCGGGAGGGACCCACTCGCGGGCTAGGAGAGGAACTGGATGAGCGAATGAGGGCAGAGCCGCCGACCGCCTGTAAGGGAGACATATGGAGGGCCCAGTGCCGAATGCGAGGAGACTGAGCCCCGGACGCAGAGAAGAAGTCACGTCCGCCTGCGGAAGGCGGAGGGGGAACGCCGCTACCATGGCGGTAAGCCGAGAGCAAATCGACGGAGCTGAGGCAGTGAGCATCAGCAGCCGAGGTGGAGGTAAAGGCCCTCGTGGCCTCGCGAGACTCGCCCGCCCACCGACAAACCCGGAGGAGACGACTGCTGAAGCCGACAACACGCTCCTCCCGATCACCTATAGAAGGGAGTGCCGAAGCCTGTGATGTGGAAGAGGCAATCCAAAGAAATCGACTTGGATTCCACCTACTACTACTACCGAGCTTCAAGGCATTGAAGCTTCCCCGCGCTATCAGAATCGGACGACCTCCTAAGGCTCCAAGGAGTGGAGGGGGAAGAAGGCATGGGAGACGGGGCCTTGGTGGCCTTTGCAGGGACGCACGGGCGAGAAGAGCCGCGGTGAGGAGCCGACGCCACCAACACAACGGACTGGAGGTAAGACAGCAACAACTGGGGGAGGATAGGGACGAGGGTCCCAAGGAGGTGAGGAAGGAGGAAACCAACCGGATCCGAGCCATGGAAGGAGGCACAAGCAAGGACGGACCCCAAGAGGAGTGGTCCGGGAGGTTGGGGTTCGGACTTGAGGACCTGACCGGTATTAAGTCTTGACCTCGAGGTTCGAACCCGAGATGAGACCGACTCGAAAGACCGGACTGAAATAAGTCCGAACTCAAGTTCTGACTGAGTCAGACCGGACCCCGAGGTCCGGGACTGGGGAGGTGAGGGGACCCTCCGACTCACTGCAAGGGGAACACCCAGGCCAAGGGCCCCACTGGAGGGGGACCCACCGCTGGGCCAGGAGAGGAAGAGGTGGTGGTTCTGGGTCGTCGGGGCCGCGCCGTGTAACTGAGGTCTCGGGAAGGGAAGGGGTCCCGCCTCGCGGATCATCGATTAGAGGCGCCCGTCGAGAGTAAGGAGTGGGGTCATCGGCGGCAGGCGAGACCAAGGCCATCCCAGGCCCCGCCCGACGGAGATGGGGGAGGGCGTAAGATAGTAAGCGGCCGATTAGGGCACAAGCCGCCACCCGCTTTCGAGAATAAGTGTAATAAAGGCCGACAGGCGTAGTATAATGAAGGCACTCTAGTAAAAATATCTTTCTCTTGGTGTTGATCTGCGTCTTCTTGCGGGCCCTTTGCCTTCTTGCTTGAGTCTGAGTCAGCGGTAGCTCGGAGAGGCGATCAAGGTCCTGGTGGCGGACCCTAACGTGTGGTGGTGTGCGAGGAAGGCGCCGGGACCCTTGCTCGTCCGGCGGCGACCCGGCGTCGGACGGGACGGAGCGTGAGCGAGAGGGACTCCGGTGGGCGTAGGGGCCGGAGAGCTGGCGAGGCGAAAGGTCGGACCACCGCGATTTTTCCCAAGGATAATGAGTGAAGTGTGAATGGTGAGAGAGCAGACCCGGAGGGGAGTGACAAACTTAGACCACGCGACGAGTCCTTAAGCGTTTGGCCACCTTTGTCCGGTGAATATTACGGTAGTTAGTCATAAAGCGAGGAATGTGTGTGTGGGGTCTAAAGCGGGCTACGTGAGGTGAGAAAGCAGTTGAAGCGTGTGCAGACCTATCATTCTCTTGGAGCGGACCTCCTTACTACAACAACACGGGATTATGCTTGGCCGGCCGTCGGCCCAGTCGCGCCAGTGCCCTTCCCTTGCTACAAGCGCGGCTTACCCTCTTTCTTCTTTGCTCGCGTAACCTTGGTCTCCTCATGCTTGCCACGTGCACGCTCATCACCAATCGCCCAGCTTCAGATTTCGCCTTCCAGGTATAATTAATTGGTTGATAAGAATTATACCAAACTATGAACTATGAACAACAAACTCTGAACAACGAACTATGAATCATGAACCTCTTCCTTTTTAACTTTCCTACTTCTAACTACGATTTATCAACACCAACTCCCAACGGCTAACTTCCAACTTTGAATTCATTCCTCCAAAACTTGAAAAAGTGTAGGGGAAGTGGATGCGTTTGAACATTTTTCGTCTGAGCCGGTCTTATCATGTGTTGTCCTAAAAAATAAGGTCCATCGAATAGAGACACGGTTTTGGCGATTTGGAACATAATCGCAAATTACATGTTGTCTCATTTTGTGTGCCCATACTACGCACTTGGTTAAGCCGTTTATGTCCATGGGGAACACACAACCTATCCACTCCACGGAGAAGTGCGGCCGGTCAGCGCGCCTTCCATCCGGCACTAGTAGGAGTCCATGGTCAATCGAAAACTAACTAATCGAACTCCGTGAACCATGTTCATCAAGTGTTTCAATGTCCTCGCCTTGATGCAACATCTTACGCAGCGCCATCATCCATGACGTCCTTCCTTCCATATGTTCCGGAGCTTCCTCCTGCAGCGCCAAAGCGTACATGTTTTTTATTATGGTTACGGTCCTTGCATTTAGTTGCTTGTTTTGTTAGAAAACCGTATGCCAAGATGAATGTGTATGCGAAAGAAGCAATTTGTCGTGTTTCCAACCTCATGCTCCGTCGTTGAGCGACCCCACAGCGTTGGTGGTGATCGTAAAATCATCTCCTCTAGGTACCGCCTTCAAATGCGTCGGTGCATTTAGTCACCCACCAATGGACTTTAATGAATGGGCGTCACATTGGAAGTCCACAGAGAACTTTTGCGAGCGAATGGTCGATTATCGTGTCTCACAAGGCACCGCAATCATGTGACTGTTTGTATCTCCAACACATCGCCGTTCAAGCTTTCTTGTTCCGCGCGCTCCAACATACATGTCCGGGCACGAACGATTGGATCTGTAAAATCTCAGCCTCTGGTACAACCAAAGGCGATGCAACTCTTCATTATGTGTTCTATCGTACCATTGCCAACTACATTCACCAACTTCCAAGTGTAAACAATCAACTTTCATAGATTAATGCCAACTTTCAAATGAAAACTTTCAATCCGAAGTAAGAATATGAAACTTTCAAGTACAAATTCCAACTATTAATTATATACTACAAAAGTCAATTGCAAAGAATCTTAATCTCAAGTCTTGCTTTAATTTTAAATTCTCATTACCAACTTTATATTTAAAAGTTTTATCTTAAAGATACCAAAGTATTATATTAGATCTCAATTACCAGGTTATTCTATGAACAAGAACTCCAAACCCTCGTCCGGTGACGGATTCATCGTGGAATATTGTTTGCCCTCATCACGATAACAAGTCGCTCACCTCGCGTTTCTCGGGTTATTTTGAACGATCTTTGAAAAGATATATTGTGCATTTCAACTGACAACTTGTTTATAGCCGCCTTACCATAAGGTATTGGCCACACAAACTTTAGTCTGGAACTTCTTTCACCTCCATAATTTTGGTTTGGGCGTATATGCATTCTCCAAAATTTATACTTGTACCAACTAATAAAGAATGTGAGTTCTAAAACGATCTACCAATTACGAAAATTCATTACTCGTTGGGAACACTATCGATATTTTCAAATGTGAATTTACATTGAATGAAAGTATTCATTATGTGTTCTATCGTACCATTGCCAAGGGGTCTTCAATTCCTCGGCATGCTCACATGCTATCTTGTCCACGATGGTGATTGCTCGGCCAATTCCTCCCACCAAATATCCTCACCGCCCAAATGGGTCTGAGTTTTCCTCTAGTTTCCCACGCATTGCAAGACTTCTTCGGGATCTCTCCCTCTGCAACCGCTTTTTACTTGGACCTCCAAATGAACCAAAGCGAGCGGCTTGAATAGGAGTAGATGGGACATTATTCAAAACTCCAAACCCTCGTCCGGTGACCGGTATTCATCGGTGGAATATTGTTTGCCCTCATCACGATAACAAGTCCGCTCACCTCGCGTTTCTCGGGTTATTTTGAGATCTTTGAAAAGATATATTGTGCTGTTTCACCGACAACTTTGTTTATAGCCACCTTACCATAAGGTATTGGCCACACAAACTTTCGAACTTCTTTCACCTCCATAATTTTGGTTTGGGCGTATATGCATTCTCCAAAATACCGGTCGGTTTTGGGCAAAAGCTTCCTTCGTGCAAGCACTTGAAAACCTCGAAAACATCCTGGTCAACTGGTCATGAGTGTGCCCAACCGGAGGAATCCTACTTTTACCTTCTCAAAACCTTAAGCTCTACCAACATATTCGGGTAAGCGAATAGCGTGCATTCTTATTCTCCCGTATTGTCGAGTTGAAGATAAAGAACCTTTGGTAGTAGTCCCTCGTAATTTGAAATGACATCTGGATATTGGCTATAGTCGAGGTTTGCATCGTTCGGATGTTCCGTATGCCATGAATAGTTCCGACATGGTGTAGTTATAAATCATGCACCCCACAACATGGACGTCGATCAAACCTACATCAGCGGGTCCTTGGGTAACGCGTGAAATGTGGAAGGCTGTCTTGTTGGTCCATCCGTCGATGGATATCCCGATATACTTTGCCGGTCTCCATAACATTTCACGCGGTGCTTGATGCATTTTCTCTCTCGGACTTGATGGCTGTGCCGCCTCGGATCGACTTCAAATGCTTCGCAAAATAATCACCCAAACACACGCTTGTAATATAGAGACAACTAGTAAGCCAAATAATAGCCTAATTTCTCGTAAATATCTAGTTCTGGATATGCAGCAAAACATCAACCAATTTGTTACCTCAATAGTATCGCAAGCAGCCTATCACTCAATCGGAAGCTTTGCGCAGGAAGCATCTGCCTACAAGAGGCTGCAGGACAGACTGGCCAAGGCAGCCATTGTCAGAGCCTTTGTTAAAGTGTCTTTAGATGAGGTGTTTAGCTTTTCCCATGTGAACTGGACAAAGTTGCTTATACAGCATTGTAGCCTGGCAGCATAATGAGAGTGCACCGTAAATAGTATCTACAGCTCCTACTATTGATTGCAGTTTATTGTTTTATTCTTGTGCTTTATAATATTGGTAGCCATATGTATGGACTCTATGTTACAAAATTGAGCATGAGAGATAGGATATCCATGTTATGTTTTGCTTGGCAGCTTGTATCTAGCACGACAAGAGGAAGGGTTCCTCCTTGGCTCCTGATATAAAGTCCTCCCAGAAGGCCGCTCGTTGTGAAGCAAGAAGTGGGAGGCCAGAGCAGAGGCAGACATAACACAACTATCTGAAAGTGCCGTCGCAAAACAATGTTCCTCCATCAAAACAAACTTGTTCCCTCATAAGCAACTGGCAAGGATATGTCGCGCTATAAGCAGCATAGTTGACTAATTTATGCACTTGGGTTTAGGGTTTGATTAGCATTAATTAAGACGGTTATGAGGAAGGAGTAGCTTGCACGTCGTGGCACAAACACACTCTCCCCACGAGAAGAACACGCAAATTCCTCATACATCGCTCTCGGAGTCATAGCTTTGGCCTCCTCACAATACTCTTGCATTGCATATCTAGAGGCCTCCTCACAACACTCTTGTATTGCATATCTAGAGGACAAGCTATGATATGAGCTTATCCTATGTGAAAGGGTCTATATATACTAGCCCTTGGCATTGGCAACAAAGTCTGCGCAATATCGGCGGATTCCGTTGAAATGGGCTTTTGGGCAAAAGGCAGTAAACTTTCCCATCATCATATCCAAAAAAAAGCATGTCCCAGAAAACCATGTACGTTATTGCGGGTTTTGAAGAAATTCGGCATCCACTTTTCGACAGGACCGGAAAAACGTGGCCAAAAAATTATTCTTTGAATTCATTCCTCCAAAACTTGAGAAAAAGTGTAGGGACCGGTGGATGCGTTTGAACATTTTGTACGTGGGCGGTCTTATCATGTGTTGTCCTAAAAATAAGGTCCATCGAATAGAGACACGGTTTTGGCGATTTGGAACATAATCGCAAATTACATGTTGTACCGTCATTTTTTTGTGTGCCCATACTACGCACTTGGTTAAGCCGCTTATGTCCATGGGGAACACACAACCTATCCACTGGAGAAGTGCGCCGGCCAGGCGATACCTTCCCATACCAAAGACTAGTAGGAGTCCATGGTCAATCGAAAACTAACTAATCAACTCCATGAACCATGTTCATCAAGTGTTTCAATGTCCTCGCCTCGATGCAACATCTTCTCAACGCCATCATCCGCAGTCTTCCTTCCATATGTTCCGAGCTTCCTCCCATGCAGCGCAAAACGTACATGTTTTTCCGTATTATGGTTACGGTCCTTGCATTTAGTTGCTTTTGTTAGAGAAAACCCGTATGCCAAGATGAATGTGTCCGAAGAAGCAATTTGTCGACGTGTTTCCGCAACCTCATGCTCCGTCTGAGAGCGACCCCACGATCGCCGCTGGTGGTGATCGTAAAATCATCTCCTCTAGGTACCGCCTTCAAATGCTTCGCAAAATAATCACCCAAACAACGTTGAGGAATAAAGCGCGCTCGGGAAGGAACAATCAGTCGCGGTGGCCGGCCCATCACAAACTATGCCTCGGTCGGTAGTTATTGTCGTTGGCCTGTACCACCATCCCCCCGCACTATCAAAACACAATTTCACATCAAGCCTCACCTTGTTTTCTCTTTTCTCGCTCTTTATATTTCGCTTTGAGGTAATCGCAGTTGTGCACAAGGCACCGCAATCATGTGACTGCTTGTATCTCCAACACATCGCCGCTTCAAGCTTTCTTGTTACGCCCAACATACATGTCTGTACGGGCACTTAACGAACGATTGATGTAAAATCTCACCTGGTACAACCAAAGGCGATGCAACTCTTCATTATGTGTTCTATCGCACTACTGCCAAGGGGTCTTCAATTCCTCATGCTCACATGCTATCTTGTCCACGATGGTGATTGCTCACCAATTCCCACCAAATATCCTCACTGCGCCCAAATGGGTCTGAGTTTTCCTCTAGTTTCCCACGCATTCTTTGCAAGACTTCTTTCGGGATCTCTCCCTCACCGCTTTTTACTTGGACCTCCAAATGAACCAAGCAGCGGCTTGAATAGGAGTAGATGGGACATTATTCAAAAACTCCAAACCCTCGTCCGGTGACCAGTATTCATCGGTGGAATATTGTTTGCCCCTCATCACGATAAGTCCGCTCACCTCGCGTTTCGGGTTATTTTGAACGATCTTTGAAAAGATATATTGTGCAAGCTTTTTCCTGCAACAACTTTGTTATAGCCTTACCATAAGGTATTGGCACACAAACTTTCGAAGTCTGGAACTTCTTTCACCTCCATAATTTTTGGTTTGGGCGTATATGCATTCTCCAAAATACCGGTCGGTTTGGGCAACGTAAAGCTTCCTTCGTGCAAGCACTTGAAAACCTCGAAAACATCGTCAACTTTGGTCATGAGTGTGCCCAACCAGGAGGAATCCTACTTTTACCTTCTCAAAACCTTAAGCTCTACCAACATATTCGAAGCGAATAGCGCATTCTTATTCTCCCGTGGTATTGTCGAGTTGAAGATAAAGAACCTTTGGTAGTAGTCCTCTCGTAATTTGAAATGACATGGATATTGGCTATAGTCGAGTTTGCATCGTTCGGATGTTCCGTATGCCATGAATAGTTCCGACATGGTGTAGTTATAAATCATGCACCCACAACATGGACGTCGATCAAACCTACATCGACAGTCCTTGGGTAAGCGTGAAATGTGGAAGCGTGTCTTGGTCCATCCGTCGATGGATATCCCGATATACTTTGCCGGTCTCCATAACATTTCACGGTGCTTGATGCATTTTCTCTCTCGGACTTGATGTGCTGTGCGCCTCGGATCGACTTCAAATGCTTCAAAATAATCACCCAAACAACGTTGAGGAATAAAGCTGCTGCGGAAGCGGCCGCAACTCAAGTCGCCCGGTGGCCGGCACTCGACTATGCCTCATTATGACCATGGCGAGCGGCCGACACCATCCCCACACTATGCCAAAACACAATTTCACATCAAGCCTCACCTTGTTTTCTCTGTTTTCTCGCTCTTTATATTTCGTTTGAGGTAATCGCAGTTGTGCACAAGGCAAACCGATTGCTCTTGAATTTTGACCTTGTGGAAGTGCGAGCCCAAAGTCGACAAAAGTAGGAATGAGAACATCAGTCACTTGGCTACGTGCATATGTTGCTTGTATTCTTGAAACACCTCGCCTTTTGAGTAAGAGTCGAAGGTGATACACTTCAATGTTTGGCATTCTCTCGGCAATAAGCATAAGCTTGGTTCATCCACGCCAGACATCAGATGTCGATTCGGTCAGACGCGTAGGCGACACGCAATGTTTCCGACCGCTCGCCGCTTCTTCGCACTGCTAGACCCGATACAATAAACGCGTCAAGGCCTCTACAACAATACACTTTTCCTCGTCCGACAAGAAACGAGTCTACCTAACCCTTCCATCGCTCCATAATCGACATCAAAAGGGATTGTAGGTGCATCTCCTCCTCCCGCATTCTAAGGAACCGATACCTCAAATCTCAAAGGTTGCCTTCCCTATTGTCCTCAAGCATTGTCTACCACAATAAAATCACTTTCACACGAACCTCTTCACTGTATGCCTACGTGGTGGTCTCGCCATGCTCGATAAATGATTCGGACCGGGCTTCAAATTATATGTACGCCGGAGGTGGATGTTCAAATGCACCGCTATCCGAGTCCTCTTCCTCCACAACAGTTCCACCGAACGTTTGGGGCCACGCAGGTGGAAACAGGTATCTTCTAGATACAACCTCAAACCGAGTTGGCATCCACCCCAACGCAAGCGGCCATATCCGAATTCGGCGTGTCGTCCCGGCGTGGAGCACTTCCCAGAGGAGTAGTCTTGCGGATGGCCGGGATGTACGGCGAGGCCTGTCCTGGCGGAGAAGGACTTCCGTGAATGGAATCCAACATACTGAAATGGGCAGGTGTCTTTGGAATGGATGCGTATTATCGCGGAAGTGGTGGAGGCCGTGCACTGCAGACACAATACATCCGGAATCATGTTAACAAGAGCCTTTGAATGCAATCGATTTCACGAGTTTGCACGACCTTCATCTAGTTCTCCTCTTCATCTTGAACACCTTGACGCCGATTGGCATTTCGCCGGGAACCCGCTGATGCCTCGACCGTAGTTCAAATGATACACATCTCGAAACGTGAAGATGTCAAAATATGCAAATAGTGCTTGCCTGCTTTGATCGCCTCGCCACGACGCATGGTCAGAGTGTTGCATATCGGGAGGAATCTCGACCGACCGATAGCATCCAAGTCCTTTGACTTCAAGAACTCCTTCCACCGCTTCAACATCGGCAAATTTTCAAGAGCTACCTGCATGCGAGGAAGAACGCACTTTGAATCAAGATCAAAGTCACACCCACAATTATAGACATGTGACATAAGGTGGTACGTGGTGTTGGATGATTTATAATTGAAATTTGAACTTGCAAATCATAATAAGGTGTCGATGATGGGATATTCGATGGAATAGGATATTTGAGGCGACTTGAATGAGAGTGCAACTCTTAGAAAATGATGGCATAAGATGAGGTGGATGCATTTGTAATGGGCCTATTTTAGGCATTTGAGGTTAAATGAATGATGACCGTGTTCATGAACCTACCGCTACTACTTGAGCCGCTTTAGCGTAACTAGCGTGTGTTAAGGCTTTATCGTAATCCGTTGATGCGCTTCAACATCCATATTTCATTTCCACGAAGCTCGAGCCTCTCCTTTTCATCAAGAGTTCGAGAGTCCGGACACGAATTCTCTTACTTCCTCCCGCCAACTTCCCGCATGAGGTTTTGAAGATTGCGGGATGGTGATCGCGAGGACGCCACGGAGCATGCAGAGATCGACCCCTCGTTGGAGGCGCCGCCACGCATCGAAGAAATGAAAATGCGATGGGCTGCAAGAGGGATCCGCAAGGGCGCAGGATGAGGGGATGGATCCCGCGAATGTGGTAACAGAACCCCACCCGCTATTATGCAATTGAGAGAATCCTCTCATGGTAGTGTCCGGACGTCCACCTCAAAGGGTAGTCAAGGAGAGGATATGAAGACATTGATGGCCGAGGGAGCACCAACCTCGGAAATGCAACACCGCGATTCCTCATGCTTTTAACTTTGTGGAGCTTGGTGAAAAAGCTCCGGATTCTCTTCGCGCATACAACACGTATAAGAGTGGAGCGTTGTTGCGAAGAAGAACCAAGATCCAGTGCCTTGGATTCCACCACGGCCTTATGGATTAACGGTTACAATGGTATTGAGGGGATTCCTGCAAGAGCTGGATGGATTCTATGTAACAAGGACGAATGGGCGAAGATATGCACATACGCTTTTGGTCACCAAGAAACCTCATTTGCACATAAACGATGACATCAACACACATCTCCTCGATAATGGATGCTGCCAAGATAATGCCTCGTTGTGAGCTACCAGTTGAAATCGGCCTATGTGATTCCAAAAGTGTTCAAGATGTAAGTCATTGTATGTCACCATGTATCACTTCCCATTTTCGCTTAGGGTTTCGCATCTTGGTATACTCATTGTTTCCTCTTTAAATGAATGGGGAGAACAATTTTGCTGCTTCTACTCCGCTACGCCAAGGTGTCAAGAACAAGTGATCGACGCTACCGGTGATCGGGCGGGCGGTGCGACGCACCCGCTATCGGCGGGCGTGCGCATGTGCAAACGATGCCGGATTATGCAACCGAGATGGAGGAGGACGAGGTTCCGGCTGCCGAGCCGAGCTCCCGGAAGAGGAGGAGCGCCTCGTGGTCCGGCGGAGGCGAGCTCGACGAGGCTGCCCATGGCTCGCAACATGTCCAGCTGTGGGTCTTGATGAGGCTTTTGAGGAGGAGGTGACCTCCTCGTCCGAAGAGGACGGCCGGGCAGGCGCACAGAAGAAGAAGAAGGAATCCACAACTGCTGTGTCTCCAGAAGATGAGAAGGCGAATGGCTGGTAAGAATGCTCCTAATGCCCCGCCTCCGCAATTCGAACCCATGTAAGAATTGAAGCATCTTGTTTTGATTTCCATGCAGAGCACACCAATCAAAGAGGAAGGCAAGATCTCGTGGTGATGGAGAAGAGGTGGTAGAGGCGGAAAAATTAAGGAAGTCGAGGAAGCATGCGAAGAGGAAGCTGCTGCGACGACGATGCCGACTGGAGCTCTCGCAGGAGGATGACTATCTCGGAGATGGTTCGCACTCGGGCCTACAAGAAGCGGGTGCAAACCACAACATTCGACATTCACATATTTCGGCCCGCTTCATTTCTAACGATGCTCGATAAGGAAGGTGGATGAGGCATGGATGAAGTGCCTTGTTCGATGATGCGCAGTGTCCTGTGAAGGAAGGACCCACTTTTGTGCATGATTGATCCAAAGACGGTGCTTGAAAAAGAAGATGCACCGAGGAGATCGAGCAAAGATTACACCCTAGGGGTGCCGGGAGGGAACCATTGCTATGCCGCCATGCATAATCGTCAAATGTATGGAAGATAAATTTCAATGGCTCGAGGCCATGTATATGCTTGACAGAGGAAGAAATGAGGGTGCTGGCAGTGGATCACAATGTGTATGCAGACAAGAGGAAGAAGCTTGGTTTTATTGAACAAGTCCGCTACATACATGATGAGCTTGAGATTTGGCACCGGACACACCCCGATGGAAAACCTACTGTGCAGTGGAAGTTCAATGTGTACAAGTTGCTGGGGATGCTGGAGGAGGCTGGAAACTCCAAGGACACGGATTATGTACAGAAGATGGTGGACAGGAAGACTCTGCCGTTGAGGATTGCGAGGTGCAGGGGTAAATTGTGGGAAAACGTGGACACGATTTTCCAAATGTGGGAGAAGTGCGAACTCCCAGGTGTGTGAACAGAATGTGACGACGGGGGCGAAAGCAAAACGGAAGCCACAAGACCCAACTACAACAGTGCCCCTTAATCGACCTCGTCCGGCTCCAATGCTCTAAGGGCATGGAGAGCATTCCAAGGAGTCCCAAGGACGAGAAGGTGAGGAGATGTTGATAGCAAAGGACCCGAAGGTCATCCAAGGAAACCGCAGCTAAAAGATATGGATACGATGTTGGCAACAGGAAGAAGATTAACCTTATCGAGCATGCCTTCGAAGGCTATGAAGTGTGCCACCTCAAGTCGCCAAACATTTCCTAAACATACCGAGGCCAAGGGCGAAGTTTCAAACAATTTTGCGAAGTGGTAAGTGAGTGTATTCATAGAGTGCGCCGGGTCACCAAGATTGCAGGCGCCACTGACCGGCGACCCCCTTGTTTGTTTTAGGCATGAGGAGGCCCGACCGCGACTCCCTCCCGCGCCATCCAACATCATGGTGGAGTGCACCACACGGCGCCGACTCCACTCATCAATGTTCACCTCCACTGCTGCTTGCGTAAACCGGGAGACATTGAGGATTTGGAAAGCCCGCCAAAACCTTTCCAAGATTTTGTTTATAGCGCAATCGAAACGGATGGAAGAAGAGCGAAAACAAATGGCCGAAGGACATGGATGCTGGCGAGTTCAGAGTGCCCGGTCTTGGACAAAGTGGCATATCAGGTGGTGCATCGAGACATTTTGGATATGAAAGGATTTTTGCCACCGAGAAGGTACACTCTTCTTTTCTGCGACCTCCCTCGAGGTTTACAGCGGCATGAGAATGACAAGGCTTTCGTTGAAGAAGAATTGAAAGAGCTCATCAGCTCTTTCCCTACTAGAAAAGGGCACCCTATGTTACAGTGGATGTTGCAATTTTTTGTTAAACTTCCACATTGCAACATGTTTTGGAGGGTTGGTATTAAGTTTGTTAGTTCCCTGCTTGGTGCATCTTAACACGAACTGCACTCTCTTCCCACCTCCCCTTCCGGGTACACCTCTCTCACAAGCATTGTTAATAATTTCCCACCGCCTTGTTATACTGTGTTGCAATTTTATGTAACACTTCCAACTTGCAACATGTTTTGATGGCTTGGTGTTAAGTTGGTCCATTTTTCTCTTCCTTCTCCCACCATCCTAACACAATGCTTGGTCTCTCACTTCATGTACCACTTCAAAATTGCAACACTTTATGGTGGCTTGGTGTTCAGTGTCCTTTTCTTATCCACCTTCTCACCCCATCTTAACACAATGCTTGGTCTCTCTCCTCTCACCTCACCCTCCTATTTATTGCCCCTTATCACACCCTTTTATACTCTTTCACTTCTCCTCCTCCTTCATGGTGTGAGAAGGACCTCCCCTATCACAACCATTTTATACTCTTCCTCTTCCTCTTTCAACATGCTTGTTACAATGACCTCTCTCTCCCTGTCCTTCCCCCTTTTACCTCCTTTGCATATACTCGTATACATATATATGTTTATAGGCTTCAAGACATAAGTATGTGTAAGTATATATATGTACACATCCATCTTATACTTCTATTATATTAGTGTATTATATGCCTCTTTGTATACGTATATGTGTATATAGGCATCAAGACTTGTTTATATAGTAATATATATGTGCTAACCCTTACGTCACTCTCATACCTTGCATATATAAGTGTTTGATTTTATTGACAAATTAATTGGAATTTTTGGAAGTTCAAGCGTCCTCTATCCCTTGACATCGGTGGCTTTGTTGCCCGATGCAATTAACTTTATCTACAAACATACGTCTTCCAAGTGATATGGCCATATGTCGTCTTGCGGCTCACTTGGTGACTCTTGAGACCAACACCATTGTTTTCGTGGTTCCTCCACAACTTCCTAGACCTATCCGGTGGCCTCAATCACCACTTTCACGGCGAAGGACCCCTGTAAATGCTAGGCTATAAAGGTGGGAATACCAATTCCATCTTTGATTGACCATCACCGGTCCACGTCTGGCGACTCCTCGCAAGAAAATGGCTCGAACATTCACATTCCCCTCCACAAAGCCCACGCCACGGTTGTTTTCAGTTGCATTGCATGCGCTCCGCATTCTCTCATCCATCCGGGTTCCCCACCATCTCTCCAGTGCTCCGCTCCCACATCCGGGTTTCCCACCATCTCTCCAGGCTCTCCACATCCAGTTCCCCACCATCTACGTTGCCTCCGGATCACTTGTGGTGGCCTGCTTGCCACCTTTCCTCCATCTTCCTTCTCTCCACTAGTATCATGCCTTCCTTCGACATGGCCTTCACCTTCCACCGCTTTCCCTTCCCTTCTTCCCCTGAGTCATGCACACATCACTTAGAGCTCACGTCCTACATATCACCACGTCGCACCAACCATCAACTCCTCATTCTCCACCCAACCTCCATCGCATGCTCACACCATGTACACTCCACCACGCCCATGCACACAACACGGCAATGGCGTCGTCTAGTGGCTTACCAACTCCATCAATTCTCCAATTTCTAGTGGCAATGTAGTCGGTATGTCGTCTCCACCTCATCATCCGCCATCTCCACATCCGCCTCCTCTTGCGCTTTCCCCATCATTCGCCACGGTGTCCTTCTCCTCACCGTCCTCCCGACCATCATATGCACGCGTTCCTTGGCCGCAACCGCCTCCTCCGAGACCAGTCTCCACTCCCGTGGCAGCAGTTTCCTCCCTCCACATCCTCCTCCCACGTTGTTGGGGTTATCCATCGCCACCGAGCAAGGTCCACAAGACCAATGGCCTCTCTCTCGCCACACGGTCGGCCTCTTGGGCAGCACCACCATGCTCCTCCCGATCACCAGTCCTCTTTCTCCTGACTCACGCCAATTCCTCCTCCCTCCCGATGTCACGGCCTGGCGATTCCTCCTCGAAAGTTTTGGATTCTCTCCGCAGCTCCAGTTAGCTCCCCACCTATTAGAGACACCCACTCCCCTTGCGGCCGCTTTCTCAAGATCGTCCTCCTCTTTGGCGCAGACTCCACCGTTGGAAGTTGCTCCAAAGACCGACACCTCTCTCGCCGCCTCCGCTCCACGCGATGATCATCCACCCTCTCCACTTCTTGAATCCGCATTCTCCACAGTGCCCACCTCACTTGCGCTAGGACCATCCTTCGCCGTGCTTCCATCCAAGAAGGGGACTACGTGGCATGCCATCTGTTGGCTCCTTGCCATGCCACCTTCCCAGCTGCTTGTGTTTGTGCACGAAAATCCTTGTCCACGTATGCCATTCCTCCATGCATGCCATATATAGTCCCCGCTTTTTATGACCATTTCGTGAAGGACAAGTGTTTGCAATGCGATTTGAGTGGCCGATGACCAAGGAAGTGCCATGCCATGACAAGGTCATGGCCATCTTACAACGCCATGAACCAAGGACAATGGTTCCCTTTCTCTCAAATAAAATTCTCCCTCCACCATGGTCCAAGGAAGGTGGGTGCAAGCCATTAGAATAATTGAAAACTCATGGCATGGAAGAAAACATGCCACGCGTCGAAGGTCGTTTGAACCGTGACGCCTTGATTCTTTTTGGTAATAATCTATATCAACATCTACACCATTGTGCAAGGACGGTGGGTGGCACGTGAGCCATTCAAGCAAACTAAATGCCCCTTTCATTATGCCATGAATGAAGGACCGTCCGTATGTGAATTTGCCATATATGCCAATTCCGTTCTCCTAGATAATGATGTCCATCGTTCGAGACTCCCATTCGCTCTCCACCAATCATGCGCGTCACATGGCGAGCGTATAATGTATTCACGCCATCGGCACCATGCTAGGGTGGCGGCTCGGCGTCACTATGGCGCGCCAAAGTTTCCAGCCCTTAGGAGACATGAAAACAAACTTGCATTCGCGCTCCTTTATGGTCATGTACACACATTGCATTTACCGAACGTCACTTTGTTGTTGGCGACCATCAAAGCGCCATGTTTGGTTTGTCACATGTAAGGTTGAAATTCAAGATCCTCTCATCCGCAACCCGATGTGGCACAGGGCACAAGGCAGAAGGTGGTGGTCCGCTTTAAATGTCACCACCTTGCCTCGCTTCACGCTACTACCTTTCTCTTGGTCATCCTCGCGAGCACATCTTCACGGAAACATGCACACTGCGGCGCTCTCCTGCTACCTTATGCCATGTATGACGGACATGTTGGCGTATCGAGCTAGCTTCCGTCGGAAACCTAAATGGGCGTGGAGTGGTAGTTCGCACCACGAGGCGTGTGTTCATGTCTCCATCTTGGTGCACAACTAGAAATCATTGATGGCCATCAAGGATCCTTTGCAAAGGTTGGAGGCGGTGTCACCGCCTCATGGCGTGGAGCGAGCTGCCTCGTGGCTATCCCTCGTGGGGACTTGCTGGTTCGGTGGCGGTGGTTCCTTCCACATGGTGCGGCAAAGTGTTTGTGGAATCCGCATAAGTTAAAACCGCCTTCATTTGCACGACATGTCATTTGTGGATCATTGCGAAGTGTGCACATTATTGTTGCACAGTGGTGGAAACCACGATGGCCATTAAGGACAAGGGCTGCAATTCCACATCAATGACGATGGCCATCGAGGATGATGGATGGGAGGTTGCTCTCCCTCGGCCATCAAGGACCTGGTATGGAGGCCGTCCCTTGGCTCTTCGTCTCGCAGCGGCGTCGTGTGGCGGACGGTTTATACCTCACAATGTGGGGACATATGCTTACCGTAATTAAACATTGGGATGGGAAAGTCCTTCATCCTTGATCACTACTTGTACTTCCCATGTCACCTTGGCAATGGATGCCGTCCATACGTTGAGACATGACAAGTCACCCTTGCATCGAGTCGCGTCTGAAAGTGGAATAAATCATGTATGGTGATTGGTTTGCACGTTATATATTGTCTCCTCCCTCCGGATGCACAAGGCAATCTTTGGTCGTGGAAGGCGATGATTAATGGTAAAATGCGATGGGCGCATTGAGCGGTCGCCATGTGGGCAATATAATACATCATGAGTAACGACAATAATGGGACATGAAACTTGCTCCCAAGTCAAGGTTGTGGTCGAAAATTGTTGATTATGGGCAAGTAGCATGTGCACAATCGTAGCCTCCCGCCAAGAGGAGTAAATGACAACCAGTGGGCCTTTGCAAACAAAGCTTTTCAAAATAGCCTTGAATTCGGCTAGGGACTCATGGCGCACCTTTCACCGAGAGGAAGCCATTGCCTTGACATGGCAGGTGGTGGACAACCGGTTCGCGGATGGGGAGTATGGCGAGGTGAAGCTTGCTAGAGTCACGTGCGCGAACACCATAGTCGGACGCGTCGTGCAGCCGACCGTATCTGGGTGGGGAGGATGAGGGGCCAAATGGCCTCGGGCTATCTCGCTCATCCACCGCGCGGTCTCCATTCGGACATCGGCGATGTGAAGAAGCGGCCTCCTCGTCGAGGCAGTCGGAGAGGTAAGGCGGCGAGGGGCACATGGGCCCAACTTGATTTTGACGACTTTGAGACGTGGAACCTCCCGGACGGATGCGGAGTTGGAGCACTGCGTGCGAAGTGAAGGAAATAGATGAAGAGCTATTTACATTGGATGAGGTGGGTTTTAGCTCGCGTTAATGGCAAGTGGCAAAGTGTGCACACAATCTGAAGTTTGCAGGCCAGATGAGTGGGCATGGTGGACAAACGGGTAACACATGTGCACAGCATCTTGGCGGCATTCAAGCTTGGAGACAAGGGGAGGCAACCTTTCGAGGGACGGGCGGTGGCAGGGATTGCTAGAAGGGAAAGGGTGGAAATCGTGAAAGGCGATAGTGGGGTTCGTACAGTTCCTTCAGTAAGATAGGGAGTGTATGAAAAGATCCTAGAGGTTCGAGCTATTGCAAGGAGAACAAGGAAAATGACCATTTTGCTTAACGACATTGAATTGAAGATGGATCCCGATATGGTGGCCTTTCCGAGACGGAAGGAAGGGGTGGGAGGCAACGATGGTGCGAGGTGGTGACATGGACGAGAGGCTATCAAGGAATGCGGATGGCGCGGAAGGGGCTTGGGAGGAAGGAGGCCGGAGGGGCGAGAGGGACAGGACTTTGAATGGGGAAAGGTGGCGATGAACAAGGAGCGGGAAGTGGAGGCGGTCTTGAGGAAGCATGCGGAGGAGGCGGAGGGAAGCAGTGGCAGTGTGGGCGATATTGTGGTGCCGCGACACCACGATCGCCTAGGGTTGGTGGAAGCGCATGCACAGGATTGGGGTCAATGGAGGCGGGCGAGGCATGTCGTGGGCAGCAAGCAAATAATGGAAAAGAGGTGGAGGGTGCCGAGACCGCGGTGACGGCCATGTATGGGGAGGGTGGAGGCCGTTGGGATCGAGATGGAGTGGCGCCGATGGAGGCGGGAACAAGGTGTGTGGAGGCGAGTCGGGTGGTGGAGCACGGAGGCAACCGTCACCGGGAAACACACTTGTGTGCACTATGGACAGCCAAAAATCGCGGGGGACTAGGAGGAGGCGGGTGGCGGAGGGGCGACGGAGTGGATCACCCAGCAGCGGCCATGGTGGCGGGGGCAAAAGGCGCGAACATGAGGCGGATGTCGAGGGAGAGAGAATGAAGGAGGACTAAGAGGGCAACATGCGGTGCGCTGATATCGGCAAAAGGCCAATGCAGATGGAGGCCGAGGGGACGGCGTGGGGACTGCGAGAACATGGGCCAGCGGCGGAGGCAGTCTTGAAGAGGACGATGTGCCTAATTTGTGCAGACACATACCTTGCAGCCTCGGATCGAGCATGGACACATAGTGGAGCCCAGTTGAGGCAACGCCACGATAAAGGGTGGAGGCCGAAGAGGAAAATGGGAGGAGGAGGAGGCGGGGGCAAAAGTAAAAGGGCAATGGTGGATGGGGAGGGTGGAGGCGGAAGAAGGAGGACGGAAGAGGAAAATGTAGAAGCGGTGCAGTTCGAGACTCAATTTGGTTGAAGTAGATGACCCTTTGGGCAGCAGGACTGTAGAGAGGGGCTCTGTCCGTTGACAGTATAATTCCGTTTTGACTCTTCGAGGAAAACGCCTGAATTTGATTTGAATGCATACTACCTTTTTTGGACCCATAGTGCTGGCACTCTGCCCTTTCCGCCAGAGTATATCTGGCAAGGGTGCGCCGGACGACCGGCGCACTGAAACAAAAGTGTGCATACATGGAAGAAAACCTCTATTTTACTTACATTATTCTAAGTGGAACCTGCCATTAAGCACATCTCTTTTAAAAACACGTGTTTTGAATGATATGAGAAAGGGTGGCAACCTCGCCCAAAGCGGAAAAGAGGAGGGGCGGAGGAAGGTAAGGCAAATGGAGCTTCGTGGAAACCCATTAACGCTGGATAACTCATGACGCCATGCTGGTTTGTATGTGCAATGTGCAGAAGGCGGGGAGGAAGCGGAGGAAGTGGCAAAGCTTGCCTCGGAAAAAGTGGGAGGAAGAAGAAAATTGCGAATCGAGCAGGAGGCGGAAGTTTCTGTAGGTGCATACGATGGCAGTAGGAAGTGCCTTACATGGAGGCGGAAAAGCATAAGCCGGCGCATACCAAATCTCCTCCGGCACAATCTTGTAGGGCATAACCTCATGGTGATGCGTCACAATAAGGTGATAGGTGGGGACAATATCTTCTTGGGCGCCATGGCGGAAGCCGATGGCTATTGTTGACGTGGGAAGGACAAACCGCAGATGCTATAAAGTAGGGGTATAAAGGGCCGTCTATTTACACAAATAGTAAATACAAAGTATCGTACCATGAATATGTATGATGTACGTATGTTAATATACAAACTTATTTTATATGAAATTGAATACAGTATAGCACTTAGAATAATACATTACATTTATCACCGTAGACTATATGCGTATAGTACAAGGATGTATTGATACATGTATATGTGGTCGTATTGAAGGCGTATCGGTGGTAACTACCAAGTAAAAGCGTGGTATTTCAAAGGGCAAAAGTAAAAGGGCAATGGTGGATGGGGAGGAGGTTCGGTACCAAGCCTCCAAAAGTGTTACAAGACCTCTCTTGTAACACTTTAGATGTTGCAATCATGTTGCAATTTTGAGAGAGGCAAAACCACCTCTCACTTCATCTTAACATAATTGCAACACCATTGCAACATGATTGCAACAACGGCCGTGGTATGGTTTCCAAGCCAAAGTGTAACAAGGGGCCCAAAAAGTGTTACATGACCCCAAAATTGCAACATGAGTGTTGCATCCAGGGGTCCAAATCTTAACATAAAGTGTAACATAGGGTGCCCTTTTCTAGTAGGGTTTCAACGAGAAGACCACCAGCGATGTGTTCCGGATAATTCTGATGCATGGGGTGGATGGGGTGATTCAAGCCAGGGAGGCTTTGAGGTCGTGGTGCAGGAAAGGAGTCATACAAACCACGGTATGGAGAAAACCAACATCCCACGAGCAGTGGTCTTTGTTGAAACAGTGGAATATTTGACAGTGGGAAGCGCAGTGAAGACAGAGTCCAATGTCGGAAAAGCTCCTCTTTTTGCCGGCAAAGACATCAAACAGGTGCTCCCAAGAGTTATCTGACATGGAACTGTGGTGAAGAAGCTGATTTACCACACTGGTGATAAGATGGTCGTATCGCCATATCAGAAACCTTTGGGCTTATGAGGCATGTTGGTGAACATATTCTCCAACGAAGACGACTGGATTGTTGACGCCTGTGCAGGATCAGGGTCATTTTTGGTGGCCGGGATTCAACGGAAAAGGAACGTTGTGGCCATTGACAAAGACGCACGATGCTCAATGTATATGTCACAACGAGTGAACGAGTTGGAGCGGCTGCCGGACGAGTTCGAAGAAATAACAACAGATAAGTTTTCGCGGGGCCCTGGCAAGTTTTGGGCAATTAAGGAGATCTGTGCAGACGGAGGCATTGACATGAAAATTCAAGTGTATAGCTTGCTTGGAAAGAAGGGTCAGAATGAAGGACTCCGCAGACCCCAGGACGACCGGCCGGTTGAAGATCAACTGGCATTGACGATATGGGATGAAAACGGCACACTACCACCGCAGCAATGTAGGCTCACGTTCGCTTTGCGTTGAAGGTGATGACTTTGGTGACACTAAAGCGCTTTGGAAAATGTAGAAGCGGTGCAGTTCGGAGCTCAATTTGGTTGAAGTAGATGACCCTTTGGGCAGCAGGACTTGTAGATGAGGGGCTCTGTCCAGGTTGACGGTATAATTCCCGGTTTTGACTCTTCGAGGAAAAATTAATTTGATTTGAATGCATACTACCTTTTTTGGACCCATAGTGCTGCACGCCTTTCCGCCAGAGTACACTGGTGCAGGGACGACCGCATCAAACAAAAGTGTGCATACATGGAAGAAAACCTCTATTTTACTTACATTATTCTAAGTGGAACCTGCCATTAAGCACATCTCTTTTAAAAACACGTGTTTTGAATGATATGAGAAAGGGGTGGCAACCTCCGCCCAAAGCGGAAAAGAGGCTTTTAAGAATCCGCCGATATTGCGCGGACTTTGCTTGGCATATTCCCAAGATATCTTATTGGCATCAGCATATGCCAGAAATATCCTAAGAATACACTATATGCAAGAAATATGCTAAAGCATATTACTTGTGCTTATCCACTTAGTTATTGCTATCCATATTTAATTAATACTAATTATACAAGATACGGTTAAAGTAACATGGGCGTTTGGCAAAGCATGGAGATAGAATGCCAAATGCCACATTTGGATCCTCCAGCAAACGAAGCCTCAATGTGGAAAAGGTCCTCTACAGCGATAAAGCCCTTAAACAACAAATTGTAAAACCCTTAAACAACAAATTGTAAAGCCCTGAGACTAAACGTGGAACGTGGAGAAATCGACCCTCAATCCCAGTAGAGCTTGTGTGAGACGAACTCAAAGGCTTTTTCTAACTTGCCCAATGATGTGTCTTCCGCCAATGAAGGAAAAGTACTGTAACGTTGTGGGGTCCCGCATAAGCCAATAATACCCCCAATTGTGTAGTTTTGCTGGTTTTGGAATGAATTTATTTATTTTATGCATGATTAGACAATTATAGTGCCAAAAGAGGCAAAAGTATTAGAAATGGTGACGGCATTAGATGCAAAGCAACGACATGGTTGGCAAGACGTTGCGACGTGATGATGTGGTCAGTAGGACGTCGCAATGTACTTAGAAAGTGTCAACGACTGGTCAGCATGGTAGCTACCAATTCGGGCTGAAAGGACGGGTGGAGGGAGTAAGAAGTTCTTGGCGTGCAAGTCTGCGGCACGGGAACAGGCCAATTGAAGTAAGGATGGTGCCAACAGGGCAGTAACGACGCGTGTTGCCTACTCTTGGCAGACGTCTCTCTCTCTCCCTTCCCATTTGCAACTGTGAGCCCCAGCTATGCCTCGCCACCGTAGCCAAGTCTCATGCCACCACCATTGCCTTTTTTGAAGAAGCAAATATGTGGCAAAGTAGGATGTCGAGACCTTCAGCGTTTTAGCAACGCCCGCAAAAGGAAGGTGAGGAAGGGAGGCTAGACTTCTCCTAGTTGAGGACGAAGCTGGTGGACATCAAGGCATCACATGTAGAGCAAACAAGGCCATTGTTGGTACGCATGGAGCTGGACTCCCTCCTTAGGCCCTAGAACTACCAGAGCCCATATTTGGTTCAAACTCCTTTGGGAGGCCCAACTCGGAGGTAGGAGGGAGGGCATCGTGGAAGTTGGAAAAACGGGACGAGGTGACCCGAGCCCAAAGACTATTCAGAGGATAGCCCGTAAGTGCGGTGTGCTCAGCCAGAAACTGCTGGCTTGTCCGTTGCTTGCCCGACCCGGAGCACCAATCTATGGCTAGATTGTTGCACGGTTTACATGAAATCACCGAGTATTATTTGAGAGACACTTACCTTGTGTATTTGGACGACATTGTGGAAGGGCGGCCAGTGGATTAAGGTGCAATATTGCTTGATATGGCAGGGTAGTGAAGGGAGTTTAAAATTCTGTATCGAACAACTTTATACATAACACTATGCGACACAATGTATAACGTTGTGTATCGATGCATGGACTTCGTGGTCCATGGGCACCCCCTAAAAGACCACCGAACTCGGCGAAGGAAGAAGAAGAAGAAAGAAGCCTGGCCCCGTTTACCAGTTTAGGGTTTAGGATGGGGAGGGGGTGCAGCTCTAGTTCGGAATTCGGAATGCATTGCGTAGCGAAGCCCGGGTCCCGGTCCGGGCTCACGCGGGCCCACCTCGTTACTACCTACTAAAACCTTATGTCCCTAAGCTTCTTCGCCATTCTTCCCTACATTATGCCGTAGCCACCATCATCGTGGCCTGAGTGCCGGGCTTTGCCAGCTCCTGCGGTGCACACACCTACCACGTCCTTTTACCAAGTCTCATGACGAAAATTCTTCTTCCTTTTCATCTCCAATATTCACCAATATTTCGCTACAGCTGGTGGTGACGTAGATGCACGGCTGAAACGTAGCACATACACATGGACGTACACAGAGCAGCATCGTACTCAACTCCAGCTTCATCCCACAACAAGGACAAGAGTCAAGAACAGTTTGTCGTACAAAGAAGTGGAAGATCCACTACTTTCCACCCTCTCACGCTTGTTTCCTCCTACACGGCAAGCTCCAAGGACACGGCAGAACAAATTTCCCGAGTCCTTGTTGGGTAGTGAAGAAAAGGTGTATTAGGCAACGGACTGTTGTGGACAGGATCTCCGTGGTTACAGGGCTAAGTATGGTGGAAGAGCTTGGATGGCCTGCAAGAAGCTCGTCCTTGAATCGGGTATAGAGTCCTTGAACGCGGAGAACTTGATTTGGGTCCTGCACCAACCGGTTACGGTCAGGAACAGGAAGATGATGGATTTTGGAGGACCAGATTCTGGACCGGCTACCATACGTATGCATACCTTGGTGATGCCGAATGTCCTGATCCAGGCTTCGGACCTTGGGTGTGGGAATTCCCACACGTACTGGCGAGGTAGGACTGAGAAAGTCATGCCAGTGCTGGCACAGTGGTAGGCATGTGAAATTTTGTTCAACCCATAGCCCCTGCGATGACAGACAGGTTTGTTGGGCCTCTCTCTCTCAGGCACTTTAAAGAAAGGCAAGTGAGTAATGGATATGGCAGTTTCCGTCCTCACCTGAAACGCTCATCGAAAAAGGGGACCGACTTCCTGGCACAAATAACATACGGCTCGTAGTACTCCCTGCACAGAACAGTGTGGAACAAGGCAACGTGGAAGTGAGAAGGACGGCTCCGCGACGTGGACAGATTGGTGAATATCGTCCTCCAGACATACCTGAACTGGACACGGTACGGTTTGCTGGAGGCGTGGTTGAAGAATCGTGAATAGTCGGTGGGCTGATGGCCCCTTGGAAAGTGGCCACAGTGGAAGCCCTGCACCAGGCCCTGGTACCACATTTCCCTGAGCTCTTCGAAGGTTCGGGGCATCTGGCAGGGGGAAAGAGATTGTTTCCAGGGTCGGTGGCTTGTTCTGGACTCGAACGCAGCCACCACAAACATTTTGTTGTTTTGTTTGGCGTCTCTCAGCATCTTGCTGTAACATGCCTTGGTGGTCAATCTGTCATGCAGCCTGTGTGTGCAGCAAACTTTGTTGGGTCAGCCAGGGACAGGGATAGGGACAAGAGGTGTGGAGAAGATGGAGAAGCAGTCTACCGACCCAGGACAGGGGACAAAGTCGGCATCGAGAAGGAACACCAGTTCTGTGGTTGCCATTCTGAGAGCGATGTTCCGCATCGAGTTCACCTGCAGCGAAGAAGCGAGAGAGTGCACTCGGTTAGCACATTTCACGGATGCTAGTAAGTATTCGATTGACAAGATAGGATGTTACCGGGTAGAGTGCAGCCATCGCAGCTGCATCGTCTGGAAGGCCCACTTCCATGGCGATGCACATGTGAAGTCTGCACAGCCCCGTTCTTTCCACTCGTGCATGCAGGTTACAGAGTGTACGGTACAGTTGCGGAAGCTCCCCTCGTGTCCGTACATGGACTGCTACACACAATGCACCTTGCCAGGAAGAAGCCATTGCTTCAATCGCTTGTAACCTGTCTGCAGAGGCCTGCAACCCACTAAATCGGACGAGGCCCATTTGTCAGCCACCACCAGCTACACCACTGCTCGACTAGATGTCAGAGGAGGATACCTGTGTGACGATCGTGATCTCCCTTCTATGGTGCGGCAGTTGACTGCAAAGAGGGGCTGCACCATCTAATGCTGTCAAGACTCTCAACTTTGCAGGTTGATGTTCAAACAGGTGTTGGTAATATCCAGTCTGTAATCCACACGTCATCAAGCCAAGCAAATTCCGTCACCAAACTCTTCATCCAGAGGAGCATAACAAGTGAGCGACATTCAACACAGCACCCAACCTGAAGCTTGATACACAGAGATGACACAGCTCTGCCCATCCGAGTCAGGCTAGATTTGCACTTGAAGCCAGTTCGCCTGCCCTTCCATCCAGCCGACTTCCATACCCTGCTCACCCTGAAGGACCTGTTTCCCTCACTGCGGCACCTTGAGGGCACTACTCTGAGGACCCATAGCAGCAGGGAAGCCAACATTCCAAGCAAAGCACTGAAAACAGTCCAAGGCAACCCTCCTGCAAATCCACTCGCCACCCTCTTCTCCCTCCTCCTCCTCTTTTGCGGACCGTAGCCAGTGCCATCCCACCCGCCTGGACCCAAACACCGTTCCCTTCCACACACACCACTTCCAACACCTCCAGCCCCACCAGCACCCCCTCCACCTCTTCCTCCTCCCGGAAGGTCACGAGGTCCTGCTCCAGCATACGCCAGGATGGTCTCCAACCCAGTAATTTCCAAACCATCACCCCCATCCCCACCATCACCGTTACGGTCACTACCACTGCCATGCCCATCATCGTCGCTGCCACCACCACCCCCAGAGCTACTACTCCCCTCATTAGAATCACTTCCCCCAACACTTTGACCCAGTAACTCCCCCAACTCCTGGGCAACTTCATCAGCAAGCAGCGGCCCCGTCAACCCCCAAATCGGGCCATCCCCAGACCTTTCATCACCACTCCCACTCCCACTACTACCACTACTCCCACCTCCACCTTTCCCCTTAAAATTAAACTTCGTCTTCTTCTTCTTCTTTTTCTTCTTCTTCTCCTCCTCCCTCCCCCACTCACCCTCACCAGTCCCCCGGAGGGGATTAAGCAGCAGGAAGTTCGTCCTGGACACTGCAGCAGGCACCTGCGGCCGGCTGCCCCCATACCCATGACCCAACTTCCACCACAAACTCGGCTGCCTCCCAGCGACTGGAGCAGGCGGGCAGGGCCTCCAAGACGGCTCTCCTGCACCCGACGCCTCCCCCTGCTGGTGCACAGTCACAGGCACCTGTACCGGCACATCAGTCCAAGGAGGCGGGTACCCCACAGGCACTGCCTCCGCGGGGCCGGCAGACGCTGCAATGAGGACCCTGGGATCCGTGTCCAGCAGCAGATGCGCGTCATAGTTCACAAAGTACAATCGCCCAGAAGTGGGATCCTCGATCTGCTGCCACCCGGGAGGCAGCGGCCAGTCCAGAGGGCTCCCGGACGGCGCCTGGGCCGCCTCCTCGCCCGGCTGGGAAGAGGGATCCGGGAGTCCCCAGCCCCGCCCCCGGGGATCCTCCCACTGGGAAAGTCGGAGGCCCGCATTGTAGAAGAAGGGGAAGCCGGAGGCGGGGTCGATCTGGAAGGCCCAGCCCGGGGGCAGGGGCGGGGGCGGCCCCTGCCTCACGGGAGCCCAGGGCGAGCCCGACCCGGACTGCGGAGAGGCGGGAGCAGGGCCGCGGCCGAGGGCGCGTCCGCCGGGTTCTCCCACAGCCGCACCGAGGGCGACGAGAGCGGGCCGGAGTTGGGGATCCTGGCGTCGCCCCAGTCCCGGAGGCTCGGGAACGAGGTGGTGTTCTGGAGGACGGCGGGGGCGGGGCCGGGGCGAGGCGGGGCCGTCGGACGAGGCCGGGGAGGAGGAAGCAGACGCGGCCGACGCTGCCTGGGCCTGGGCAGCCGGGGCGGAGGGGAAGAGGACGGGGACCGGGAGCTCGGATGGAACTGGCGGGAATTGCAAGGAAGCTGTGTGCGAGTGGCCGGGCCGGAGCGAGAGGCGGAGGCTGGCCTGGCTGGGCTCTCCGCCGGGCTGGAGCTGGGACTGAGGATCGGGGCGGGACTGGGGCATTGGGGACGCTGCTGCTGGTTTGATGGGCGGGAGCGGGAGCGGGAGCGCGGTCACCTGGCTCCTGCACCACGTCGTAGCGCACCTCGCCTTTGCTACTCCCGCTGCCTCCTCCCTTCCCCATCTCGCTTCAGATTGTCACCCTCCGGCTGCTGCAGAGGCTGATCCTGCGCTACCGCCCAACAGCAGCAATCGACAAAACTCCAGCGCCCACAGGCAGCACTCGACAATACTCCAGCGCCCACAGACAGAAATCGACAATGCGGCGCACATCTAGTATCCACTCCACCAGAAGAGAGGCTGATCACGACCCGCCCGCCAAGTCGCCATCGCCTCCTTCCTTCACCTCGACCCGCAAGGACGCGTCCAACAATAGACCTGCAGCGCGCTGCGAACGTCCCTTGAATTGGGCGTTACCGGGATTGTCGGGCGCACACGATTGGCTTTCTGGTCATAGTCCATCTCGGGTTTCATATCGCTGGAAAAAAATAACATCGGGTCTGCGATTTAAACCCCCTTGCTCAGTACCGTACTTCATGAAACGGATTGATCTTTGATTTCCTTATGACATGAAGAACGTGAACACGTAAACACGAATTTCGAATACGTACTTCCCCTCCCCCTCTTTCTTCTCTCTTCCGGAAACCAACCCACCCGCTCCCCGTTTCCGAAGGGAGGCCTCCTTCCCTTCCCTCTGTCCGTGGGAGGCACTCGAGCATTGCTAGGACATAGTAGATACTGCGAATATAGATCATACCAAAATACTGGAAGAATGTTCACCAAGTGACATCAACACCAGAGCCACGAGAGAGAGGTCACCATGACTCGCTCAGCAAGGCGGGAGCCTCGTGAGAGGGGAGTTCACAGTGACTACATACATAATCTCTCTCACACACAAGTACCATATCAGACACAGCTTCAAAAACGACATGCAGCAAAACAGACAGGAAGCTTGGATACTAGCACCTAAGCTAGGACAAACCATACTAATCTAGCTGTAGCTCCTAGCTATACTAGTACAGAAGCAACGCTGTCAGATTATTGGATCAACCAGGTAGATCCGTCGAAGAAGCAGACCGGCGGGAGAGGGCAAGGGCATAACTGTCTGCTACTCTTAAAGACAACCGGATCGCTATCCCTGCTGGCACATGATCTGGAGGCTATTGCCGAGAGCCACGATGATTTACGCTTCCTTCCTCTCCGCCCGGAGCAAACTGGTCCAGTGCTACTTGGAGGTATCTCATGAGTCCAAGTGGCATACTCAGGTCGGGCACTCCGATACAAAATGTTGATACCCGTCGTCCATCCTATTACGCACACAGGGCTACCCCAGTCTTGCACTCAACTTCACAGATGCGCGTCGAAAGTCTTCTTTTGATGTCAACTTCACCCTCTAACAGTCGGCGCCCTTGAACAAAGCTACTGCAACTCATTAGTGTCCACCTGTGGCGACCACCAAGTCCAGTCCCTCTGTGCATCTAGCACCTCCTCCCAGGGATCAAACCACATGACATTGGGGCCCCCTGTTACATCGGCGCCTGTAAAACCGCGATTCCACTGAATGCTCCATACTCATATCCGTCACCATAAGCCCCACTTGTGCTTGAATGCTACCATCTCCACACAACATATTGCTTGGGAGAAGCAGTTGTCGCCCGATAGGATCGGCAGTATAATGGACAGACAGCCCGAGGATTTGTGATGTGCGTCTAGACATTCAGAGGCCAATGGTGCCTTAACTCGTCAGTCAGCCACAAGTTATAGTGCTGTAGCAGTTATTTCATTGAAGCTCTTGCAAGTAGCTTGAGACCCTTGTCATGGGATACTACACATAGTGTGCACCCGAGAAGGTCCACAAGAGGGTATTGTTCACCTATCACAAAACAAAAGTTAAAAAGTTACACCTCAGAGCTCATGCCCATCCAGTCAGCATTCAAAGGTCAAAGGGCTTTTGACATGCACAGCTTCTACAGAGGCACAGGAGTAACATACCAAGTGAGACGTGCACTTCCTTACGAGACAAATGGATCTCCAGAGTGGTACTGCGCATACCACATTTGCTGCTTCTGATGTTCCAACTGTTGCTGCTGCTGCTGCTGCTGGACTAGAAGCTGATGCTGGTGCTGTTGTTGTGCTGCCTCATAGTGAACTTGCTGTTGATAATGCTGCTCAGCTGAGTAAGTCTTCTGGCTGTCATAGAGATGCTGCCTTTGCAACAACTGCTGCTGCTGCTGCAGGCTCTTCCCCTCATACGTTCCTGGGGCAGATTCATATGGATACACTGGTTGCCGGCGCTGAGCAGTGACTGTTCCGGAGAGCGGGTATGATGCTGCTGCCTCGGCTCTTGATGCACTATCACTGGGCCATATCCCGTAGTCAGAGCTGTACAGAGAGGTCTGACGCTGGAAAGCATGACTTGGCACAGTTGGCCTGATACCACTAAAGTCATCCAACCAGCGATAATCATCCACTTGCTGCTGCTCTTCCCCTTCATTGACAGGCACAGGAGCTCGTGGCTTGGTCAAGGCCTGCTGGGTCTCCAGTGCATTGCTGTTCAGAGGCTTTGTTGGACGAGGACCAAAACCTGGGGGTGGTCTGATACCAGACGGTCCCACCCAGCTTGCACTTGGAGTCTCCTTGCTGTTGGTCCACGTGGTGCTGCTGGTGCTGCTGCTCCTGACGCTGGCAGGGAGCAATCCTGCTGGGCTAGCATTTGCAAAGTTTGTTGCTTCTGAGAAGTTACTTTTCCTAACCTCAGACTCCAGGTACTGTTGGGCAGATGGTTTACTTGAGACTGGGAAACCGTGAGAACCGTATGTGGGCATAATTCCCCCGTTCTGAAAGCTCTTCACTGTGTCTGACTTAGCCCCTGCCTGTGCAGTAGAATACGGGCCACTAGAGAACGGAAGAGAAATAGATGGTACCCCACTTGAGCCTACAGCAGAAGAATGCACAGGCACGTCTGTGGTCAACGAGTGGATCCCAGAAATGCCATTCTCTATACCATACTTGACATTCTTAGACCGGTAGCCACTAGCAAGAGCTTCCAGTTCTTGACTCCATGAAGAAGGTACGGAACCCAACTTGTGCTGCCCAATTACTCCAGCTCCTGACAACTTATCGGCACTGACACCATCCAACATACTCCGAGGTGTCTGCATGTTCCAACTAGCAAACGAAGGGTACCCATCCCTACTTATAAGCCAATCTGCACCACCACCAACTGTAGGGGCAAAAGGTGCACTAGTCATAGTCGCATTCATTTCCTGACTGGGCAAGTTTATTGCAGAGCTCAGGCTCCCTATAGTGACCGGGAGAATAGAGCTGGTCATTGCTGCACTTGCTGTTGAAATGCCATTGAGCTGATTATTCTGATGTGCATGCCTTGTGGTTGATATCACATCATTCATTGTGGCCTCTGAGACTGGCACAGGAGTATCACCAGCATGAAGCACAGGGGCCTGAACCGAAGCCAAAACTGTTGCTGCTGTAACTTGGTCTTCAAGTGCCAGGTTTGATCCATGAGCATTTCCTGAGCCTGCACTGCTTTGTGCCACGAAGACATCGTTTGCTCCCAATTTCGGATTGTCAACCCAAGAATCCATCGCAACAGAAGAAACCAACTGTCTGCTCATGGGTTTGAACACGATGACCTCATCTTCTTCACCATCCATTCCGCCTGCCACACCTTCAAGCACACTAGGCTTGTGACCCTCAGCTGGCAAACCTTTTGTCCATGCTTCTGTCACCTTCACTGCCTTTAAAGCCTGAGACAGACCATTCATCTCATTCTGCACAGGGAATGGCACTCCATTGGCATCAATGTCAGGAGACTCCGTAGCTTCTTTCACTGTCTTTACTGGTAACTCTCCTGCCATAAAAAATCTCCCGATATCTTCGTCAAAGCAGATGCCTTTGCCACTGCCATCCAATAATGCTGCCACTGCTTTCCCAGCTGCCAGAATCCTCCGAGTCCGGATCTGTCTCTCCTTCCTATCACCAAGTCCAGCCCGAGGAGGACGCTTGCGATAATCAAGCGCAAGCTGCGCAGGGGCCAGTGGAGTGAAACCTCTCAGCTCAAAGTCTTCCCACAGGGCAACTCCAACCTCACTCTCATCATCGCCAGAACCACCAATGGAGATTAGTCCGCCTTCTAGGCAGCCGTCTGCATCAATTCCAGACTTGCTGCTGGCACACAGATTATTCAAAAGAGAAACACACTGCCTCCAGAAGAACGACCTTGCATTGGCCTGCTTCTCATCGACATCACTGCCCTCAGCCATCTCTGGTCTACAGGCTAGCCATTCCATGAAAACCAGCATAGCAGGAAGTAACGGACTCTCAGAAGGATCTTTGGAGTCCCCACATCTTCGCATCAGACGGCCAGCACACTCAAATGCTGCGGTAAAAGCATGCTTATAGAGAGCAGAACGCTGCAGGATTTCTGCATAGGTGGGATGATGGTTCTCAGGTCCCCAGTTTACATTGTGCACTGTGAAAATCAGAATCGCTGTAAGCTGCAAGACACCAGCAGCACCTGCACTTCCAGTACCAATACCACTGCGGTGGTCGGACCCAAGTCCAGCCTCTAGACCTGTGTCATCAGGGCACAGGAGCTGCTCCATATCCCGTACCGTGGCAGCATACACTTCAGAGAACGTCTCGAGACTGCATATGCAAAATCTCAGAGTCAGACACCATAAAAAAGAGCAATTGGCTGTTCAGAAGGTTGTGTTTCAAGATTGACATACGCATACCTAGTCTTTGTGAAAAGAATTCCGTGCAAGCGTACAAAACGAACTCTGAAGCTTTTTCTGATCTCGGCAATGTTTGCCAGTGAGGCATTCATGTCTGCACCATCCTGTTTGCGATCCTTCACAGCAAGCTTCAGTGGTCCATCCCCCAAAGAGAGCATCCTGTCCCCTTTCAGTTCTTTCCCCTTGTCAGAAGACTTGGGGGCATCCAGCGACACTAAGGACATTCTAGAATCCTGGGGGGGAAGCTGTGAATATGTCTGACGGTTCTGCAAAATTAAAGAAATCAAATCAAAAGTTAGGCACAATATCCCACTTACCATGGAATTAATACTTCCAAGACGAAGAGCTACCCGTATGCCTACCTTTTCGAACAGGAGAATAAGATTATCTCTTGCAGTAAGAAAAGGAATTTCAACCAGAAGACTCCGGAAGTAGCGGTAGACTGCAAGCAGCTCATCCCCAACATAAGTGGCCAGGACTGCCAACTGCGGATACACAACACGGTCAGGGCGTGGATGAACTGAGCCTAAACTACAAACCTAACAACAAAACAGTTAGACAAGGTGCCAGAACAAACAATCATGGGTATTACCTGATTGTGGGGATTACCACTACCGGGCGACAAGGCAGCAGCCTCAAGGTAGTAGCCAGCGGCAACTGACCAGTCTTTCAACCGTTGCTCCTGCTCAGTATTCTGCTCTTTGTAGCGCGCAAGGTCTCCAAGAAAGATGAGGCAGCGATGCCACGATTGCTTAACCCTATGCACCTCTGCCATGCGCTCCTCCGAGTCAGGAACACCAGGTTCCCTAGAAAAAGAGGGGTAATCTTGAGACATGCCATGCTTGGCCAATAGCTTCTTGATGAGTTCATGGTAGAACCCTGTAGCTTCAGCAAGAAAACTCTTGTAGACGGCGAGAACTTTCAAAGTAACATCCCTGCGCGGAGTCACTCTAGCTCCGGGCATGGGTATGGCAGGGGCCGTGGCAGCTGCAGCTGCAGCCTGTACGCCTTTCCGCAGCCGGGCCCGAAACTCCTCAATACGCTTGTAGTGCAAGCGCCACAGCGCAGGCTCCACCTCATGTGCCTCCGCAAAAGCATGATCTTCGAGCAGCACAAACTCATAAGCCTCTCGGATTGCATTCCGCAACCCCCGGACATTAGGATCCGCGGATCCCTTGGATTGAATCAGCGCCCGAAGCTGCTTTTCTAGCTCCAAAGCCTGTCATGCACAACATCACACTCCCCAGTCAAGAAAAAGTCAAGTAAACCCCGCAGCGCCGGCAGATTCCGCTGCCATAGCCACAAGGGCGTGACTTGTGCGATTCCGCCACACGTCCCCGCCTCGCTGATCCGCCACGGAAAGCCAGTCGCCAGAAATGCAGCACGGCACACGGCTGTGCAGCAGCATGCAGGCAGCCGCAGAGATTCGATTGACCGTGGAAGAAAAAAAGCCAACAGCGAGAGGCGGGATGATCCCCGGGCCACCTGCAAGGCACACCACCAGAGTCTCCACCTGTGCCCGGGAATCGGAGCAACCGACAAGGTGGACATGATGGACGTGGAGTCCATGCCAGGAGTCGCAGACAAACCTGCGCGTGACGCTGCTGAGCCCTCGTGTGAGCGGAAGAGGATGTTGAGGAGTCAGTCTGGAGCCTCATCCTCTCCTCGGCGCCGCTCTCCTTTCTCCGTCCTCCTCCGTCCCCCTCCATTCCTTCATCTCTCACCTTCTCAAACCTTCTCCTCGTCCAGCCACGCGACCTAATACTCTGTGCCCACAACACCTTGCTCTTATCATACATATCAGCCACTGAAAATGGAAAGGCACTCCGTTCATTCAATAGGTACCTACCATAATTTTGTTCACGCTAACTAACATATTAAGCGTCGTCCAGCGAACTACTAAGCGTAGTCCAGGTAACTATTAAGCGTAGTGCGTAATCCAGTGACCACAGCCACCCCCTTTAAATGGGCAGAACGAAACTTTTTCGATAAATTTGAATTATGTTTTTTTCCTTGCATAGAACATAGTTATTGGGTACATCAAATTGCAGAGCACGCGGATATTTAACCTAGTTTTGGTTTGTATACTAAACCTAATTTTAAATGTTTCACACGAGGGTATGAGCAAAGAGACGGAAGCGCGTTTGAGTTGTCATAAGTTTTTACTATTGTCAAGGGGGGCAATGTAGACTTTATTAAAAAGAAGAGATGGGAAAACCCATCTATCCCGAACCGAGGGGGGACAACCCATTAAAGGGCCAAGAGCCAAGGGGGGCTAGCCCCCACGAATGCAAACCTCGAAGCTACCTACCACCCCAATTATGTTGTGGTCCGAGATAAGGAAAGGCCTACCTACAAGTGCCAATGACGCCACGTCTCCTGCGCTCGTTGTCGTCCTGTAAATAGCATTGGTCAGCGCCCTCTGCAAGGCGATGGATATCCGTTGTCGAAAGAAACCAACCACCGAGGAAAGAGGGATACCCACCCCGTTTTGACGACTGTGGTAGGCTTTTACACAATCCTTAATGAGCTAGGAAAAATCCTCACCCATAGCCCCGTGAGTCTCAATGGCGAGGGGGATGAAGGCGTGGCCGTCCTACAAAGGTGTGTACTTGTGTACCTTGGCAGTCACGCATCACTCCGCCACCCAGCCCGTAGGGTTGATAATGACATACTCACAAATGGAGTTCCCAGTAGGGTCCGTTATGACGATATCTGCAACAGAGATTTGGGAGGTCGAAAGTCATGGCACAGTCCATGCTAGATGGATGTACCCTATGGAAAGGCACATGCATGTCTTTGAAGCGAGTCCTTCGACAAAGCTAGGCTCAAGGCTCATGTCAACGAGTTATCTCGCGTAAACTATGTACATCAGCAGTACCTTAAGGCTAGAGCTCCAGAGCATGCCTAGTTTTTTAATTTTGGAGACTACGACCGAAAGTCTGAGGAGCCAATCGGTAAAGAACGTCTTGATCGGGTTTGAGGCTTGTGCCTCTGGAGTTGCAAGAAACAACCCTCTCTAACGGAGGCAGAGTATAAATCTCTCACTGAAAGCCACCAAGTAGCTTGAATGGGAGAGGAGGTTCTTGCAGGACTTGGGGCAGACACACCAGGATCCTACCCCCATATTTTGCGATAACATGTCAGCCCTTGCCTTGGTTGCTAACCCTCGCTTCCACGCGCGCACCAAGCATATAGAGATATCCCATCACTACATAAGGGATGCTGTGGATAGAGGGGTAACAAAGGTTAGCTTTGTTGGAACAGATGATAATGTGGCCGACATTCTAACCAAAGCACTTTCAAAGCCAAAACACTATAAGCATATGGATGGCTTAGGGTTGGGTGATTACTCAGCATATGTGAATGGCACATAATACTTGGGAGAACAGATAACTCAGTGGATGAAGCTACATGCAGACAACTAGTCGTGAGTTATTTATCTTCAAGTTGTTTGTTCATGAGTTTTTCTTCAAATCCAGAGCTGCTGCAACTACGTCGCTGGCACATGTGTTTTCTACCACAGAGTGGGGGACGCTCCATGCATGGAGAATCATTGGCCGCTGGTGGACTATTTACTTTGTTTTGTTTTGTGGAGACTGCTTTGGACAAACTGTTACCTAAGCGTGAAGCTTGAGAGGGAGTGTTAAGATAACAAGCTCTGTCACACTTAGGGTTGTATATATTTAATTTAGATTAAATATGTTTAGTTGAAGTGAAATAACATGACTCTAGGTCATGAGCATTTAAAACACATTTTTGTATTGTATTATTCATTCAGTTTTGGCAACAACCGCTTGCGCAACCTTCACACATAGTAACCCCTGGGGATGGCTGTTCTGGTGGGGGAACCAAGAGAAGGGAAGCGGGAATATCCTCCCATATTTCCCTCGAAGGAGAGGGGGTCCGCTCCAGGCGCATGGAGTCCGGAATTCCCTCCCAGTCTTCGTCCTCCTGGGTGCATCTTACTTTGGGCGGGCGGCCCTCCGGTTCCTGCGCTCTTTCCTCCCGCTCTGCCTCCGGTAGGGTTGCCAGCCCCTTCCGGAGCGCTCGCTCCTCCTCCCCTTCCTTTAGAAGATTGAGGTGTCCCCACACATGGACAATGAACGGAGACAATGCCGACGGGGGGTGGCCTCTCGTTCCTCAGCTTCCTCGACTCCTGAGCAATATGGGCGAAGATGATCCAACCCCAATCCGCCCCCAATCCACCCTCTTGCTCCTCTGAAGGGCGTGTAGGAAGACCAGCAGATTGTCACCAAGGTGGTCTACCTTGATGAGCATGTTCCAGTGGAAGATAATCTTCGCCACTGCCCTCACTCGTCGGTCTAGCGGGTCCGACATGAGCCATCCGTTGGAGGACCGCTGCGTCCCCGGCCTTAGGAGCACCACTTTAGCGACCTTCACCTTCCCCTTCACCTTTAGGGGCTCCGGCACTACACCCCCTACCTCCTCTGCTGGGCGATCATACACCGCCCTAAGGACCTCCACAGTCCACCTCCTCGGGTCCTCCCGCAAACTCTTAGAGCGGACAGACTTGGTGGCCGCCGCCAACATCTTTCGGGCGTATTCCCGGACCACCGCCACGCTATCAAAGGTCCACATTGCTTGGAAAATGTCTAGGTACCATTCCTGCACCAACTCCTCCGCCTAGGCCAGCCAGGGGCCGAAATTTGGGTAGCGCCTTGTAACGATGTTCTTCTCTACCAGGCGCCAGGGCTCCCAGACCTCCGCCGCCTTCTTGGGTCCCATGCTTGCGCTCCGGCTGATTCGTTGGTGAGGTATGGTGGGCAAGGATACTCCTGCAAAGTTCTGAAGTGATGAGCGCGCTATTCGAAGGCGAAGACCGCTCGGCGATACGCTTGGGCGTCGGAAGAGAAGGCGCCAAAGAGCGGGATATCTAAGCGCGAGTGACCGCGAAAACTGCTGAGAAGACGATCGAGAGAATGGCCTTCTCTCAGCGTCGGGAGTAACTGATGCGCGGGAAGACGTCCTTTCGCTGCCAATAACTGCCAGAGTCCTGCATCGTGTACTCTAACTTTACGCCGCCGCCTTCCTAGCGCATGGTTCTTGGGTCGTGGTTACCTGCCTATAACGGTCGCTAACAACTCTGCGCTCCTGGTCCCCTGCATGCCCGTCCTCCTCTCAGCACCGTACACGTGGCCCTCTTGCCTATTACGCTCCATCCCGTTTTCGCAATTACCCTTCCCATCGGACTTATCGTGTTCTAGGTCGTCTTCTACCGACCCCTTGTCCATCGTCATTCCCTCTATTCACCCTTATTTCCCCTTTTTCGCCTTATTTTCCACCCATGCACTAGCGAAAAACAAAAAAACTGCCTATTACCTTCCTAAGGGGAAATCCACAGTTCTCTCCTTGTCCACACCTACCTACCACCGGTGCGGTGGACCTGGTACACACGGTCTTTGCTCCCCTGGCCCTTACCGTCTCTTCTTAGCTACATGTGAGCGGAGGAGATGCCGCTTTGTCACCAACCCTCTGACATGCTCCCATGTACAGTCATATGACTGCAGTGATCAAATCCATCAAAGTGTTGGGTATGGATGCATTATTAGTGACTAGTATTATGTATGCCCTAAATGTGCACATGGCGCTAAGAGGAAGGCGGAGTCCCTCGACTCTACGAGGAGGAGAAGCGCCGTACCGCTGAAACAGAGGCAAGGTCCGCCCAGTAGGACAGGGCTAGGATGCTCCAGCTGTGCGAATAGTTGAAGCACGCTCAGGAGGCGCAGGCGCAGGCGGAGGACCTGTGCCAGAGAAGGGAAGTGGCAAGAGAGGAAGCGGAGGGAGCATGCAGAGGCGGAGGCCAAAGAAGTGGCGGCCGTGCCGAGGAGCCAGGCAGTGGAGGCTTAGCTGAAGGGGCGGCAGGCGGAGGCCGCTGACCGGGACCACTACGTGGGATAGGAATAGATGGAGGAGGAGGCGCAGAAGCCTGGCGGAGGCGGAGCAAGCAGCGTGGCCGTGGTGAGGAGATGGAAGTGAGCACCAAGGAGTTGGGGGACCTCCGGCTGCAGCTCCAGGATTTGGAAGGAGAGCGCCAGGAGTTGGAAGGCCAGAAGGAGACTCTGGAGCTACGACTCCGGGTAGTGGAAGAGCGGAATGGACTCTTTCAAGGGCGGATAGGAGATCATGAGCAGGAGATAGAACGACTTCAGCTCTGCTTGAGGGTGGAGGAGGGTCGCCGGCGCAGCAAGGAGCAAGACGTTGCCGAGGTGGACGACACTAGGCGTCGAGCGGGGTTACCTGGGCGGCTGGAACAGGATATGGCGACCCTGGAGGAGAAAATGGCAGGGCAGAAGAGGGCTCTAAAGGAAGCTATTGATCCGCCTACGGAACTTAGAAGGAGAACTCCGGTCCATGGCCGGAAAGTTGGCAGAGCTGCTAAAGTAGCAGGAGGAGGAGCGCGCCAAGGAGAAGCAATGACTCCAGGAGGTGGCGGAAGCCGCCTTAACGGCTTCACGGGACTCGGCCAGGACCAGGTTGGACGACCTCACAATGAGGACGGCGCAACAAGCAACCAGGCACGCCCAACTACCGGAGAATCTCTGGAGGCGGGAGTATCAAGTGCTCCGCGCTCATGTAGAGGAGGCCATCTAACAGGTCGACTCCGACGTCCGGACTCAGGAGGGGGGAACGAGTCCAGTAATTCTAACCCTGGGAGTGGAGGTAGGGGTAGTTGAGAGTAATCTCAACCAGCCCAGGAAGAATGGGCTCCGGACGGACCCACAGGGCAGGGACCCACCAGCGCGCCAGTGGACATTGAGGAGGAGGACTTAGTGGTTACTGCAGTTGTCAGTCTACCTCCAGTGGCGCAGCCTGACAGAATTAGAGGTAGGGGATGAGCCTCCGCGGGACTCCGGGGGTCGCAGATCATTCGATTCGGTGCTCCGCAGATGCTAAAGTTCGGGATTGGGCTGCCAGCGCTAGGGAGGAATCTTGGTCAACCACAGCCCCACCGCCATAGACGTAGGTAGGGAAAATAGGGGAGGAGGAGGGCCACTTGCTAGGGCATAGTGAGCTGGACATTACCTTGGATTAGGGGTGTAATAAAGGTCCTCCCTCATGACGTAGTATAAGAGGGTGATTGCCACTCAAGTAGAGGGATCTTTCTTTTGGGGTTGATACCTCGTTATCTTTGCAGGCCCTTGTGTGTCTCTTGCTAACACGAGTCCCGAGTCACTAAGCGGGCAGACTACTCCGGAGAGACTGATCCAAGTCCTGGGGGCGGACCCTAACGCGTGGTGGTATTAATGATATACAATGTTGATATCATAGTTAGGGTTTAGGGGTTTAAGTTATCCATATATTACCAAGATATGATAAGCTAGGGTTTACTAGATATGGTGTCGTTTCATTAGGGTTACGTCTCTAAGTGAATAGATACAACGTTTCATTAAATCTAGTTTAGTTGTCTTTTCATGCATAAGCAACTTACTTCTTTCTTGATCCAACAATGTAATTATTCTATAATGTTTAATTGATCTACATTAGTCCATAAAATCTTCATGGTATCGAGCTACCTAGTGTAGGTTGCATTCAAATGAATGCACATTGAAATTGTGCATCGAAAATATGCACAATGCTTTCTTTGATTGTTTTCTTGTTTTATAAATAAGTTAAAATCAAGAAACATAAGATAGAAAAGAATGGGTGCATTCTTGTTTTATTCTATTTTTATTTTGATGAATTCATATAGATTCTGCAAGATCAGGCAGATAGTCTAGCGCACCTCCAGATTGAGTTGCTACTTGAGCAATTCAATGGAGGCACACTAGAGCAGCTGCCTGGTGGGCAGAATTATATGTAAAAATCATATAAAGAAAACATAAAATGCAGGAATTCTGCATTGTATATACAACCGTGGCACATAGCCATGGAAAATTACATCTACCAAAATCCCCAGGTGAATCCTAGGAGGAACAATCAAAATCCAAGGCAGGATCGACGCAGAAATGCCGAGAGACAAACCCTGGCACATCAATTACATGGGCGCATCCTACAGTGGAGCAACTTGCCCAGAAATCAAGCACAAGGAGACACATTGCGAGGAGCCTTCAACACACTTCTCGAATTGCTGTTCCCAACAGAGCTTGACTTGACATTCACAATTGGACAGCGCGCGGTGCAACATCAGCCACTTGCTGAGAACATACACCAACGGCTTCCTCACAACAGTTGTACAATGAGGTGTAAGGCCGGAAGGAGACTGAGCTACGACTCGGGTAGTGGAAGAGCGGAATGGACTCTTTCAAGGCGGATAGGAGATCATGAGCGGGGAGATAGAACGACTTCAGCTCGCTGAGGGTGGAGGAGGTCGCCCGTGCAGGAGCAAGACGTTGCGAGGTGGGACACTAGGCGTCGGCGGGGTTACACGGGCGGAGCAGGATATGGCGACCCGGAGGAGAAAATGGCGAGGCGAAGAGGGCTCTAAGGAAGCTATTGATCCGCCTCACGGAACTTAGAAGGAGAACTCGGTCCATGGCCGGAAAGTTGGTACTAAAGTAGCAGGAGGAGGAGGCGCGCCAAGGAGAAGCAATGACTCCGGAGGTGGCGGAAGCCGCCTTAGCGCTCACGGACTCGGCCAGGACCAGGTTGGACGACCTCACAATGAGGACGGCGCAACAAGCAACCAGGCACGCCCAACTACGGAGAATCTCGAGGCGGAGTATCAAGTGCTCCGCTCATGTAGAGGAGGCCATCTAGCAGTCGACTCCGTCCGGACTCGGGAGGAAGCAGGTCCAGAATTCTAACCCCAGGAGTGGAGGTAGGGGTAGTTGAGAGTAATCTCAACCCGGCCAGAAGAATGGGCTCCGGACGGACCCACAGGCGAGGACCCAGGCGCCCGGTGGACATTGAGGAGGAGGACTTAGTGGTTCTGCGGTTGTCGATCTACCTCCGATTGGCTGACTGACGAGGTAGAGGTAGGGGATGAGCCTCGACCCGGGACTCGCAGATCATTCGATTGATTGCTCAGATGCTAAAGTTCGGGATTGGGCTGCCAGCTAGGAGGAATCTTGGTCAACCATGCCCCACCGCCAGCGTAGGTAGGGAAAATAGGGAGGAGGGCCACTTGCTAGGGCATAGTGAGCTGGACATTACCTTGGATTAGGGGTGTAATAAAGGTCCTCCCTCATGACGTAGTATAAGAGGGTGATTGCCACTCAAGTAGAGGGATCTTTCTTTTGGGGTTGATACCTCGTTATCTGGTGCCCTTGTGTGTCTCTTGCTAACACGAGTCCCGAGTCACTAAGCGGGCGGACTACTCGGGAGGCCCGATCCAAGTCCCGGGCGGACCCTAGCAGCGTGGTGGTATTAATGATATACAATGTTGATATCATAGTTAGGGTTTAGGGGTTTAAGTTATCCATATATTACCAAGATATGATAAGCTAGGGTTTACTAGATATGGTGTCGTTTCATTAGGGTTACGTCTCTAAGTGAATAGATACAGTGAAAAGACAACTAAACTAGATCATTAAATCTAGTTTAGTTGTCTTTTCATGCATAAGCAACTTACTTCTTTCTTGATCCAACAATGTAATTATTCTATAATGTTTAATTGATCTACATTAGACCATAAAATCTTCATGGTATCAGAGCATACCTAGTGTAGGTTGCATTCAAATGAATAAACATTGAAATTGTGCATCAGAAAATATGCACAATGTTTTCTTTGATTGTTTTCTTGTTTTATAAATAAGTTAAAATCAAGAAACATAAGATAGAAAAAGAATGGGTGCATTCTTGTTTTATTTCTATTTTTATTTTGATGAATTCATATAGATTACGCAAGATCGAGATAGTCTAGCGCACCTCAGTTGAGTTGCTACTTGAGCAATTCAATGGAGGCACACTAGAGCATGCACGGTGGGCAAAATTATATGTAAAATCATATAAAGAAAACAAAGAAGCAGAACACACTGGTGCAATTGCACAGGCATTGGGAAAAGAGCAGCGGTGAGTTCCTCGCAAGGAGGGAACCGTGAATCAAATGTTGTGGTAAAAAGGTTAATACCCCATCGCTCTTACAGTTGGGACTAGGGAGTTTGCTAGTCCATTCTTGCTTCCACTTGTCTTTCCTCCAAAGTGAATTTGAAACCAGCGTAATGGTTCTTAGAATCTGGTGCTCGCACATATTTGCTTTGATAGGAATGAATTTAAATAATCAAAGTCGCGTCTGGGGCCTCGGCCAGCCCAAATTGATTTTTTCGGGGTAGTGTAAATTTTTAGAGAGAATTGACCTTTGGTCATTGTTTTACCAGACGGTAAAATTCATTACAAGATAGTAGAAAATCATCTACCATCAAGGTACAAAACAATGAACCATCCAAGTGGGGTAAAATCATCTACCATCAAGGTAGAAAATAGAGCACTAGAGTAGAAAACATGGACCAAGTGAATACCGGTGGGTCTAGAAGCTCATTCTAGAAATCCCACCAAAATCCCGGTGAATCCTAGGAGGAACAATCAAAATCCAAGGCGGGATCGGCGAAATGCCGAGAGACAAACCCGCACATCAATTACATGGGCGCATCCTACGGTGGAGCAACTTGCCCGTAAATCAAGCACAAGGAGACACATTGCGAGGCCTTCAACACACTTCTCGAATTGCTGTTCCCAGAGCTTGACTTGACATTCACAATTGACAACGGTGCAACATCGCCACTTCGAGAACATGGTAAGCGCAATGACTCTAAGGAATTTTGAACCTAAGGATGAAGGACGGTGACTCGGTGGAGAAACACGTGAGTACCTTCAGACCCTAGCCTCACGGCTTGAGGTGCCTCAAAGTTGCCATTGGAGATGATGAGATGGTGATGAGGCTCCTTCTTTCGCTTCAGTCATGGTCACATTTCGTGACTTCTCATCTGTTGCTCAAACACAAGCTACGTTGTTAGCTAAAAGCAAGGCATAGAGATGCACGAAATGAGCTTCTCACAGCTCGTGAGTTCCATCTTTGCAAGAAGAAGCCAGCGGACCAACCATAAGCGAGAAACAAAGGCCTGTACACCTCACAACAAGGACGAGGAGGGAAGAAGCCCTTCTCCAAAGGAGGTGGTGGAAACTCTTCCGGTAGCTCGCGGATCCTCACCGGGAAGAAAACAAAGAAGCAGAACACACTGGTGCAATTGCACAGGCATTGGGAAAAGAGCAGCGGTGAGTTCCTCGCAAGGAGGGAACCGTGAATCAAATGTTGTGGTAAAAAGGTTAATACCCCATCGCTCTTACAGTTGGGACTAGGGAGTTTGCTAGTCCATTCTTGCTTCCACTTGTCTTTCCTCCAAAGTGAATTTGAAACCAGCGTAATGGTTCTTAGAATCTGGTGCTCTTGCACATATTTGCTTTGATAGGAATGAATTTAAATAATCAAAGTCGCGTCTGGGGCCTCGGCCAGCCCAAATTGATTTTTTCGGGGTAGTGTAAATTTTTAGAGAGAATTGACCTTTGGTCATTGTTTTACCAGACGGTAAAATTCATTACAAGATAGTAGAAAATCATCTACCATCAAGGTACAAAACAATGAACCATCCAAGTGGGGTAAAATCATCTACCATCAAGGTAGAAAATAGAGCACTAGAGTAGAAAACATGGACCAAGTGAATACCGGTGGGTCTAGAAGCTCATTCTAGAAATCCCACCAAAATCGCTAATCGACAAAAACATTTTCATTAAATAATATTCATGCGGATCCGGGATATACAAAACCAACAAAGAAACCTTTTCTTTGCGAGTTTCTATATCCGATGGCATGAAATACAAATTCAACTAATGAAGAGTAAATACCGAATAGATTGAACTACGCTAGATTGAACTCTACTTCAACAACAATGGAACCTACAAACAAAAGCGAAACAAACCGTGATTAGGGCGATACTAGAAAACCGAAATAATCATAGCAAATACTTAGGAAATGATACTCACCTTATTTAGGAAATTGATTGTACAATCAGAGGACAAACTCTTAGGAGTTCAGCAACCCAAAATGGGTGACACATCCTCTACACATAATTTTGAAGCGATGAGTCCTTCAAGGAGAAGGGAGTTCCATGAAATGACTTTGACATCGGCTTATAAGAATGGGCGTTCTCGAAATGAGAGGCCTCCTCAAACATGCTCTTGGAAAAGTAATGAAACCAGACGAGGATCTTGGAGAGGAAGAATGGTTAGCTAAGGACAGTGAGCCAAATACCTCATCTGTGATGGCGACAACCGAGATGTTGAGGCGAGGGTGCATACTTGGCCGAAATCATGAATCGTCTAAAGGAACTCTCGTAGCGAGAACATGGTAAGCGCAATGACTCTAAGGAATTTTGAACCTAAGGATGAAGGACGGTGACTCGGTGGAGAAACACGTGAGTACCTTGACCCTAGCCTCACGGCTTGGTGCCTCAAAGTTGCCATTGGAGATGATGAAATGGTGATGAGGCTCCTTCTTTCGCTTCAGTCATGGTCACATTTCGTGACTTCTCACAATTGCTCAAACACAAGCTACGTTGTTAGCTAAAAGCAAGGCATAGAGATGCCTGAAATGAGCTTCTCACAGCTCGTGAGTTCCATGCTGCAAGAAGAAGCCAGCAGGACCAACCATAAGAACTTTGCAGGGAAACAAAAGGCCCTGTACACCTCACAACAAGGACGAGGAGGGAAGAAGCCCTTCTCCAAAGGAGGTGGTGGAAACTCTTCCAGGGAGGTAGCTCGCGGATCCTCACCGGAAGAAAACAAAAGCAGGAACACCAGCTGGTGCATTGCACTGGCATTGGGAAAAGAGTCATAAAAGCGGTGAGTTCCAAGGAGGGAACCAATGAATCAAATGTTGTGGTAAAAAGGTTAATACCCCATCGCTCTTCTGATTGGGACTAGGGAGTTTGCTAGTCCATTCGCTTCCACTTGTCTTTCCTCCAAAGTGAATTTGAAACCAACAGAATGGTTCTTAGAATCTTTTCGCACATATTTGCTTTGATAGGAATGAATTTAAAACACATACGTAAAGTCGCGGCCTCGTGGGGCCTCGGCGACCTGATTTTTTGGTGGTGGGTAAATTTTTAGAGAGAATTGACCTTTGGTCATGTCGCTTTGGCTAGCATTGATCTGCAGGATTTGAAAGAGCAGCTAACACACTTAGATTACAAGCTTGTAATGTTGCTGAAACGAGTTGTTGGCCAACCCGGATTCGAGAGCACGCAAGCACGTAAGTAAAACTAAGCATGAAAGGAAGTTTGATACACCTAACTCTTGCCCTTCATGCTCCACTTACGCATTCAATAAGTTTGAGATGAGAAACTCTAAGATAGTCGCAGCGCTTTGGGAACAAACCATAGGCGCACGTGAGCAACCACAAAACCAACACGCATTGTAAGTAGAATGTATGGATGGTGAGAATAGTGGCTACAGTGCCCATGATAGTGTTCATGCTAGTGACCGGGAAGAAGACACATTAGAAAGCTTCTTCAATCAGAGGACAAACTCTTAGGAGTTCAACCAAAATGGGTGACACATCCTCTACACATAATTTTGGAAGCGTGAGTCCTTCAAGGAGAAGGACGGGTTCATGAAATGACTTGACATCGGCTTATAAGAATGGAGGCGTTCTCGAAATGAGAGGCCTCCTCAAACATGCTCTTGGAAAAGTAATGAAACAGACGAGGATCTTGGAGAGGAAGAATGGTTAGCTAAGGACAGTGAGCCAAATACCTCATCTGTGATGGCGACAACCGAGATGTTGAGGCGCGAGGTGCATACTTGGAAATCATGAATCGTCTAAAGGAACTCTCGGCGAGGCATGGCGCGCAGCGGCTCTAAGGAATTTTGAACCTAAGGATGAAGGACGGTGACTCGGTGGAGAAACACGTGAGTACCTTGGACCCTAGCCTCACGGCTTGAGGTGCCTCCAAAGTTGCCATTGGAGATGATGAAATGGTGATGAGGCTCCTTCTTTCGCTTCAGTCATGGTCACATTTCGTGACTTCTCATGTTGCTCAAACACAAGCTACGTTGTTAGCTAAAAGCAAGGCATAGAGATGCACGAAATGAGCTTCTCACATTTCGTGAGTTCCATCTTTGCAAGAAGAAGCCAGGGACCAACCATAAGCGAGAAACAAAAGGCCTGTACACCTCACAACAAGGACGAGGAGGAAGAAGCCCTTCTCCAAGGAGGTGGTGGAAACTCTTCGTGGGAGGTAGCTCGCGGATCCTCACCCGGAAGAAAACAAAGCAGAACACACCTGGTGCAAGCACAGCCATTGGGAAAAGAGTGCATAAGCGGTGGGTTCCTCGCAAGGAGGAACCCTGAATCAATGTTGTGGTAAAAAGGTTAATACCCCATCAGCTCTTACAGTTGGGACTAGGGAGTTTGCTAGTCCATTGCTGCTTCCCACTTGTCTTTCCTCCAAAGTGAATTTGAAACCAACAGCAGAATGGTTCTTAGATACTGGTGCTACTGCACATATTTGCTTTGATAGGAATGAATTTAAAACATACGTAAAGTCGCGGCCTCGTCTGGGGCCTCGACGCGCCCAGCTGATTTTTTTTCGGGGTAGTGCAGGTAAATTTTTAGAGAGAGAGAATTGACCTTTCGGTCATTGTTTTACCCAGACAGTAAAATTCATTACAGTATAGTAGAAAATCATCTACCATCAAGGTACAAAACAAGAACCATACAAGTGGGGTAAAATCATCTACCATCAAGGTAGAAAATAGAGCACTAGAGTAGAAAACATGACGACCAAGTGAATACCATGGGTCTAGAAGCTCATTCTAGAAATCCCACCAAAATCGCTAATCGACAAAAACATTTTCATTAAATAATATTCATGCGGATCCGGGATATACAAAAACCAACAAAGAAACCTTTTCTTTGCGAGTTTCTGTATATCCGAATGGCATGAAATACAAATTCAACTAATGAAGAGTAAATACCGAATAGATTGAACTACGCTAGATTGAACTCTACTTCAACAACAATGGAACCTACAAAACAAAACGAAACAACACACAAACCGTGATTAGGCGATACTAGAAAACACGGAAATAATCATAGCAAATACTTAGGAAATGATACTCACCTTATTTAGGAAATTGATTGTACAATTATACTGATTGAAAAGCGTAATTTTCACGACCACTTGGCTTGATTGGCGGTTATGCGGCATCATTCTTGGCAACCAATTGATGAAGGCGAGGACTTGGGCGAAATTGTCGGCTTCACGCAAGGTGACAACCTAATAAAATACAACCATTGATTTTCAATGTCTGCGATTAATAAAGAGCATAAGAAAACTTACCAATCACACGGATTTTCGCGAGATAGCGATGCAAATATCTCGAGGCACATTCTTACGCTCTGTTCTCTTTTCCACTGCGGTCTTGAACCTCTTCTTGCTCTGCTCTGCGCTTGATTTCTCTTGATGCTTAATGTGCTCTTGTCTCCTCTCCACATTTCTCCGCCTGGATCTCAAGGGCTTTCTCTCTTTGCTTAGAGACTCGTAATTCAAGCGCTTTCGCCTCTGTCTCTCTATAAGAGCCTCCAAATCCTTTTGAAACTCCAATTCTTTACATCTATCATACTCCAATTCCGTACTCGCGCAATCTCGCAAGCGCTCAAAGCCACTTCCATTTCCATTTGCGATCCACGGTGCAATACAATATCGAGGTGCTACCACACATTTACATCTGGTTAACCGGATGGTGATCACACTCACTATGCACAATGCCCTCCAACAGAGGGACCACGCATCCACTTCCCTCGGTGTATCAATGTTGAAATGAGGATGAGAATTGCCACTAGTCGCAGGATTCACAACGCCAAGATAAACATAATCGAAACTCCAAAAGAAGTGAAAACAAACAAGCAGACAAAGAATCAACCTTGTCAACATATGGAATTTCACTAGAACACCCTTGTTGGTCCATTATCCATCCGATGCCTTGGCCACGCTTCGGAGGTATGTTTGCAACCAAAAACACCACAGTCTCCACACCGCCGCGAGACCAGATGATTAAACAGATCCAACATGGCGGGCGCAGCAAGGAACGACAATACCAACGAACTTGAGGACACGTGGACCACATGGTGCGGAAAACTCGATTCGGTCTTGACATTGTTCAAAGGTGCCTTTCATGATGAACAACGAGTTGCTACGAGACCTAACACACAAAACAAGTCGGGACATTAATCAAAAACAAGTCCTACAAACTTGCAACAAATCTCAAACACTTACATTGTTAACTGTTGCACTCGCAAAAGTGATCTTGGTGACTAGAAAATACAATTTCGAGTCACATTGAGGGCATTGGCGGAAGAACACCCTTAAATCATCCGCATCCGATTGATTCTTGGTTCAAAAGCTCGATAGGATCGCCGTTCACCGAGAACAAGGACTCTTCTTGTACTGTTTTGCTTGACGGGCCGGTCATATCGCAAACCATATCGACATCGAGGAAGGAACATACAAAGGACTCAAATGTCACAAGCTTTCAAAACATATTACCTTGAGAATCCAGCATCATTTATGGCGGTCACACTTCTCCCGGCATCGAAGGCACGAGCCATCGTCAAGCGTGTAATCATTGTTACACAGCTCTTATTGGTGTAATAGCCAACGAGCCCAGCTTCACCATGGTCTTCATGAACCTTGACAACATTCCTTTTGAAACACGGAGTTTTGCATACCAAGCCTAGCCAAAAACAAGCAGTTAGTAAATACAAACCACAAAACTTAAGCCCAATAACAACAAACTTACATTTGATCTTGGGTTATCAATTGTTGAATTGAACAAAACCCCGAATTGATTTTTGTCGTTTGCGGACCACTTGGGAGAGTGTTCAATATGACTCTAAAAGTTTCGATAACATCCTCGTAAATCTTGACCTTTTGTGAAATGCTCACTCTGGTAATTCTTCATGTCCACTTTATAATTTTTGAAAGCCGTTCTTGATACACCGCAAATAAAAGCGAGCTTAATACGACATCAAAACGTCAAAGATACAATGAACAAAACAACCAAAAACATCTTGAACAAAAGGTCCTTTTGAATCTGCGAGAACGAAGTCCACGATGAGCGGGTTATGTAACTCTTCACCACCTCGAACTCCAAACTGGTCATGCAAAAATATGCACACCGCAAACAATAGAGGCATAAGGCCTCCGGTTAAAACCATAAATGAACAATCAAAGTGCACCCCTAAACCAACAATATTACCTTTTTGAGCCCCGCCCAAATGAGCATTGATGATCTCTGTGAAAGAATCGCTCATCATCGAAATCAACTTCACCTCTTTTCGACATGACACAATTCCAAGATCCTTGCGATTTTCATGGGCAACCACGCGGACCCATGGAAAATTCCATGAAACATGTTGATCAAGAACATCGAACCAAGCCGGCTTTGGTTCAAGATGCACTTCCTTGTTAAAATTCGGTTAAAACCACGAAGAAAGACATCAACACACAAGAGAAAATCAATCGGTCATGTGAATGAAAGTCGAACTATCAAAATCAACAAGTCAAAACATCACTACTTACGTTTGAGAAAATCTCCTGTTGTCCTTGATTCGAACTTGATGGAAAAAGGTATCGAATAAGATTTAGATCCTTGTGAGGATATCCTCAACAGAGTATCCCATCCCGACCCACTCACTTTCATAAAGGCCGAGGCGACTTGACACGGTTATTACGCGTTTGGACCTATCCTCCCCACCACTCAACGCATCATTCACTCCCTCGGGACTATTGGGTCAAATCCACACTCTCGAAAATTGCTTCATCATCAATTTCCTCCATACCCATGGCAAAGTCATCTTGGGATCATCACACTTTAGCCTCTCAAACATATCAAGCACTTCTTGATCGGGGATGACTCGGTCGGAACCACATGGAAGCGCCCAGTAAAGCATTCATTCACGGCAGCACACAAATCTCTAGACTCAGACAGTTTTGGCGGCACTCACAACCATGGGATCGTCGGTTATCAAGAAATCATTCTCCCCACAAAGCTGGACCCCTCTCTCGAGACCGGACATAGTTAGTAATCTCGCAAGAGGACCTTCAACCAAAGCCACAGTCGAGTGTCCACCCTTCTCCTCTTGAACAAACTCGGTGCACGAGCGTCCTTCTTGGATGAAAATCGCCTTGGCGGTTTGGGCAAGTCTTTTGGGAACTAAGTTCCTTCACGTGCACCAAGACACCATCAACTTTACCATCATCCTGCGGATGAGTTGCGATATGCAGCGGATTTGACACTGTTTATCTTGTATGTCAGCCATAACTTGACCGAGATCCTTGTTTTCTTCCGCCCAGAGCCCAGTGGGTTTCCTTTTAGGAGCCATCTGCAAAAGCGAGAACAGAACTGAGTGGTCAAGGAACTTGACAACACAAACATCCTGCAGGAGGTTGACAAAAAGACAAAATAAAAAAAGCACTTACATGGTGTTCAGAACTTCCAGATAGGAACTCAAGGGTCTAACAATTGATTATAAAACAATCGAGGCGAGGATAGGGATGGGGGATATGGCACACATTCATTGAATATACACATTGTTAAATATTGAAATCCCCTCCACTTTTGGTTAGTGAGAACAGATAACTCCTTTTCAAACAACACCCACATACTTCCTGTAATAGAAGACTTTGTCGGCAAGTTAGATTGTAGAGAAAAAAAACAAACAAAAATAATGTTATCCGCAGTGCACAAACAGCGCAACAGACAACGCAAACTACGAGATTCAATCATGACTTCAAATTCAGGCAAAAATGGTTATCCTGATTCACAGACAGACCAGAATCAGAATGTTGGCAGGCCAACCCTTCACACGATGAACAATAAAGCCTACACACACAAGTAAAGAATTAGATTATTCACGAACAAAACTCACAAGATGATTTCTAGCTACGTAAAAAGACAACGAGGTAATTATCAATGAGGAGAAATCATCAAGTTTAAAATACAGTTCACATACCATATGCAGGGTTACACCCGAACAAAAGCGCCTTATCGTCCGCGGTTATACGCATCAAAGCAAGAACCTTAGAATAAGAATGAGATGAAACGATTGAAGCGACAATGCAAACAATAACCAAAACCACAATTCAACAAGCGGCGTTGTCAATAACGTACCAAGTTGGGTGCCGAGAGTCCAACTTGGCGGAAAACTTGACGCATCAAAAAAGCAAGATGGTAAGAAGACAATGAACAAGACTACTGCAGATTGCGTACAAAAGCGGGTAGCGAAATGACGATCGCTCACGATTACGTACCAAGTTGGGTGCGAACTAAGAGTTTAAATTTTCGGAAAACTTGTTGCATCAAAAAAGCAAGATGGTAAGAAGACAATGAAACAAAGACAGGAGTAAAATCATCACACCATGCGGTGACCTTACAAACTAAGCCAAAATGCAACCACAAAACCTCGAAGCTCTAAGTCGAAGAGAGTTACTCGGTCGTTTCATAAAGCGAACACCTAGGCCTTGAACAAAGAACAAACAAGAAACAATCACCTAGAATCCGAGCACTCGGTCTGGCACGAGCACAATATCACGACATGCGGTGACCTTTATCTAAGCCTAGCGCAACAAAAGTTGCTATGAGCGAAAATAGTTCTGCGTTTCATAAAGCGAACCCGGCGACAAAAACATGAAACAAAGAAACACGAACACTCGAAACAACGCAACAAGAATAACAAACAAAACGAAAACAAACAACGCAACAAGAATAACAAACAAGACCAAAACCGCACAAAGCGAAGCCAAAACAACAATGGAACCTACAAACAAAACGAAAACAAACAAGACCTTGGCCTTGAACAAACTTTCGAGACCTTGGCCTTCCCTACACATTGGCGCTAAGCCTAAAACACAAGCTGCGCACACACACACCTGACTCACGCAACCTGACTCCAACAGACGGCAAAGACTTGACTAGCGGGCGCCTTATATAGGCCACAAAACCCCCGTTCTCTCGCGCCCGCCCTCTCTCTCTCTACCTAATTTGAAACGAACCTAAGCTTCCAGGACACCAACAACCTGGTTCGCCATTCGCCGCCGCCAAACCTCAACCAAACCTAGTCATTTTCCAAACCTAGCCATGCACCAAACCTAAAATCCGAAGCTCTAAAGCGTAAGCGACTGCCCTCCGCCACGCCAGACCCTCGAACCATCTAGAACCCTAAAGGGACATAGCGGCTCTCACGCCAACACCCCGCCTCTTTGCCTCTGCGTCTCGGGTGGGCGTGAAGGTTCACCATGGTCTCATCGCTCCCCTCGCTCTCCGCGGAGGCTCTCTCACGTCACTGATCGCCCACCTCGGGTGACGTTCAGAGGAGCCTCGTCACCAACGGAAAGTCAGGTTGTTTTGCTCTCTCATCACTTTAAACATCCGCCTTCTTCCATGATTTTCCTCACCTTGCCTTCTTCTACAGCCTTCCTCACACCTCGCACACCCACTCTCGGGTTGGTGTCTGCGTTCTCTCAGCCACCGCCCGCCGCCAAGCTTGTTTCCTTCGCCCACCACCACGCAGCTGTGGTTCTTCTACCGCCCTACCGCCCGCACGCTTTCTTGTGTCTTCTCCTAGTCCACCTCGCCGAGTTCTTTTCTTCACCTCGCCCTCCATTGCGGTGTTGTCTTTTCTCTTAGTGAGGTGTGTTTCTCTTCTCTTCCTCCGGCCCTTGACCTTGACGCTTTTGAAGTACATGCATCAGCGTTCGTGCACTACCCACCTGGTTTTCAGTACGTTTGCGGCGTTTCACACGCAGAAAGGTCGAGCGCGCTGAAGTTTGCGGTAGCTCGACTTTCATTGTATGCGTTTCTCTTTGTCCATCGATCATCGTGAACTTGTCGCGTGCAAACATCGTTTTGTTAAATGTTGTGTTTTGACGACCTTCATGCCTTTCATTTGATGCGGCTTGTTCTGCGGCTTTGTCTCGTGCCACTCGCACATAATCGGTCTTCACGAATGCTGCGGACTACTGCGTCAAACATGCGTGGCAGGTGCGCTTGACGTAAGTTGTTTCACGCCAACGGTAGCTATCGCTGAACCTTGCATGCTGTCGCGGCATGCTTTATTGCATCGTGAGCGTTTGACGCGTCTCACAGTTCCGGTTGGTCATGACTTTTAACATTATTTTGATGCGAACAATTGGTTTTGTGAAGCAGAAGCGCGTATCGTGACGTAAGTAATTTGCCCAAATCAAGTGCGATTTCTTGTTCGATCGATTTGTCTCTATGATAGTGTTCGATGGCTTTTGAATCGATGGAATACGGAAGCAATAACGATTTTCAAATCCAAGAAGGTACTTGATTGTTATTGTACGTTTCTTACTTTGCTTTTACTTTTACTAATATTTGTTGCGCAACCCCTAGAACTACAGATGCCACCACCAGGCGCTTACAAATTACTTCCCACCCATGGGGGATCCGGGATATGACGCTAACGAGTTTGAACCACCACTGGAGATAAGAATCGAAAACATCTATGCATGCAAAGTCATTCCCTAAAAGACAAAAACCGCACAAAGCGAAGCCAAAACAACACTCGAAACAACGCAACAAACAAAGACGGCGAGAGCCGAACACTACGGCCAGGCGACAATCAAGACAAAAACCGCACAAAGCGAAGCCAAAACAACAATGGAACCTACAAACAAAACGAAAACAAACAAGACCAAAACCGCACAAAGCGAAGCCAAAACAACAATGGAACCTACAAACAAAACGAAAACAAACAAAGCGAAGCCAAAACAACAATGGAAAGAACAAAAGCGAAAACAAACAACGCAACAAAACACAAAGGGCGAATACAAGAATCAAAACATCTATGCATGCAAAGTCATTCCCTAAGAACAAAACGCGCACGAATATGACATTTACATACGAAAACAAACAAGACCAAAACCGCACAAAGCGAAGCCAAAACAACAATGGAACCTACAAACAAACAAACAACGCGCAAATAACAAAACGAAGGCGTAGAGACAAGAATCGAAAACATCTATGCATGCAAAGTCATTCCTAAAAAAGAACAAAAGGCATAAGCGAACACGTATCAGACGGCGACATACGAAAAATGAAACAAAGACGGCGAGAGCCAAAAACATACGACGACAATCGAGACCAAAACCGCACAAAGCGAAGCCAAAACAACAATGGAAGAACAAAACGAAAACAAACAAAGACCAAAACCGCACAAAGCGAAGCCAAAACAACAATGGAACCTACAAACAAAACGAAAACAAACAAAGCGAAGCCAAAACAACAATGGAAGAACAAAAGCGAAAACAAACAACGCAACAAAACTTGAACAAACAACGCAACAAGAATCGAAACATCTATGCATGCAAAGGCCTTCACCCTAAAAGACAATGAAACAAAGAAACAAAGACAATGAAACAAAGACAATGAAACAAAGACAAAAACCGCACAAAGCGAAGCCAAAAAAGCAAGAACCTTGAACAAACAAAGACAAAAACCGCACAAAGCGAAGCCAAAACAACAATGGAAGAACGAGAACAGACAATGAAACAAAGAAACAAAGAAACAAAGAACATGAGCAAAGGCCTTCACCCTAAAGCGAACAAACAAGACCTTGGCCTTGAACAAACAAGACCTTGGCCTTGAACAAACAAGACCTTGGCCTTGAACAAACAAGACCTTGGCCTTGAACAAACAAGACCTTGGCCTTGAAGAACCAAAACAACAAACAAGACCTTGGCCTTGAAGAACTTTCGAGACCTTGGCCTTGAACAAACAACGAAAAGGCATGAGCCTTGGCCTTGAACAAACAAAGAACCTTGAACAAAGGCCTTAGCCTTGGCGAGCACGGAAAACTTGAACAAACACTTAGCCTTGGCCTTGAACAAACACCTAGGCCTTGAAGGGCGGCCTGAAGGCCTTAGCCTTGGAAAACAGAGCGAAAGAACAATGGCTCGAAACTAGAACTCAACACGTCCTAAGCCTTTGGAGGAGACCACAGAAGCACCTTGAAGCGGCGTGCCACAAAAGCCTTGGCCTTGAACAAACACTTAGCCTTGGCCTTGAACAAACAAGACCTTGGACCATGATCTGTTCCGTCCATTTGCAGTGGAGTAGCGAGTCCCACGACACAAGACGTCTCCCTTGCATCGCACAACAAGCGGCAAAGGCTCGGTTGTGGCATACGCCTAGGTCATCCTCACATGGCAAAGCTACAAAATTGGTGACTGTATCAAGATGGACCTATTGGCCCTTGACTCCTATACCCTTATGTGAGGCTTGTGTTTTGTCGAAGAAACACCAAGCTGCCTTCAAGAACAAAGCACCTCACCGTGCTTGATGTACTTGAGCTTGCATCGATTTGTGTGGACCCTTATCTCAAGCGTCCATTGGTGGTGGGCGTTATTTCTTAACGTTCTGAGATGACAAAAGCGGTTGTCACCACCACATCCCAAGAACAAGAGCGAATGTTTCTCCTATTTCAAGGAATACATCAAGTTCATTTGAGCGTTGGGCGAGAAAGCGGCTCAAGACACTAAGATCGGACAATGGCGAATTCACCTCTAATGAATTCCAGCGATTCTGTAAAGATGAAGAGCCTTGGCCTTGAAATACAACTTCAAAGAACACACACAATTTGGCCTTGAACAAACACTTAGCCTTGGCCTTGAAATACAACTTCAAAGAACACACACAATTTGGCCTTGAACAAACAAGACCTTGGCCTTGAACAAACAAGACCTTGGCCTTGAAGCAGGCGCCTTATATAGGCCACCAAACCCTACCGTTCTCGCTCTGTCGCCGCCACTCTCTCTCTCTACCGACCTAATTTGAAAGAGCCTTGGCCTTGAAATACAACTTCAAAGAACACACAAACCAACCTCGGTTCGCCATTCGACCGCCGCCACACCTCAACCAAACCTAGTCATTCTATTCCAAACCTAGCCATGCATCCAAACCTAAAATCCGAAGCTCTAAGCGGCGTAAGCGACTGCCCTCCGCCACGCACAGACCCTCGAACCTTGAACCCTAAAAGGGACTACATAGCGGCTCTCACGCCAACACCCCGCCTCTTTGCCTCTGCGTCTCGGGTGGGCGTGAAGGTTCACCATGGTCTCATCGCTCCCCTCGCTCTCCGCGGAGGCTCTCTCACGTCACTGATCGCCCACCTCGGTGACGTTCAGAGGAGCCTCGTCACCAACGGAAAGTCAGGTTGTTTGCTCTCTCATCACTTTAAACATCACGCCTTTTCTTGCCCTTGATTTTCCCTCACGACCTTGGCCTTGAACAAACACTTAGCCTTGGCCTTGAAATACAACTTCAAAGAACACACGCACTCTCGGGTTGGTGTCTGGTTCTCTCAGCCACCGCCCACCGCCAAGCTGTGTTTCCTTCGCCCACCACCACGCAGCTGTGGTTCTTCTACCACGCCCTACCGCCCGCACGCTTTTCTTGTGTCTTCTCCTAGTCCACCTCGCCGAGTTCTTTTCTTCACCTCGCCCTCACCATTGCGGTGTTGTCTTTTCTCTTAGTGAGGTGTGTTTCCTCTTCTCTTCCTCCGGCCCTTGAAATACAACTTCAAAGAACACACACAATTTGGCCTTGAACAAACACTTAGCCTTGGCCTTGAAATACAACTTCAAAGAACACACAAACCGCATAAGCTCACGCAACCTGCACTCCATCTACTCCAATAGAATATGTGTGATTTAACCAAAACACCTTGGCCTTGAAGCAGGCGCCTTATATAGGCCACCAAACCCTACCGTTCTCGCTCTGTCGCCGCCACTCTCTCTCTACCGACCTAATTTGAATCGAACCTAAGCTTAGCGGACAACCAAACCAACCTCGGTTCGCCATTCGACCGCCGCCACACCTCAACCAAACCTAGTCTTGTCAAACCTAGCCATGCATCCAAACCTAAAATCAAGCTCTAGCGGCGTAAGCGAAGCTGCGGGCCCTCAGCGCCGCACGCTAGACCCTCGAACCCCAGAACCCTAAAAGGGACTACATAGCGGCTCTCACAAACTACACCACCGGCCATTCCTCTCGTCTCTGTGCAGGCGTGAAGGTTCACCTATCTGCGCCCCTCTAACGCGTCCGGCGGCCATGCTCACGTCACGGTGATCGCCACCTCGTGACAAGGGGACACGTTTGCAGGAGCCTCGACCACAGAAAAGTTGGTTTTGTTTCTCTCATCACTTTAAACATCACGCCTTTTCTTGCCCTTGATTTTCCCTCGCTCCTCGCTTCTTCCGCACGCCCTCACACACACGCACTCTCGGGTTGGTGTCTGGTTCTCTCCTGCCACCGCCCACCCGCACGCCCGGCTGTGTTTCCTTCACGCCCTACCACCACGCCCTTGTCTGGTTCTTCTGACCCTCACCGCCCGCAACTGTTGTATCTTCTCCTAGTCCACGCCCAACTCGCCCGAGTTCTTTTCTTCACCTTCGCCCTCACCAGGTGGTTGTCTTTTCTCTTAGTGAGGTGTGTTTCCTCTTCTGCTTCCTGGCCACCCCTGCTTTTTGAAGTACATGCATCAGCGTTCGTGCACTACCCACCTCGGTTTTCGAGCACGTTTGCGGGCGTTTCGCACACGCAAGAAAGGTCGAGCGCGCTGAAGTTTGCGGTAGCTCGACTTTCGTGTATGCGTTTCATGTTTATTTGTCCCATCATCTTGTGCTTCTTTCGGGGTTCCTTGCAAACATCAAGCCGGTTAATTGCCTTGTGTTTTTACGCTATCATCTCGGCGTCCTTTCATTTGATGTAGTTTTAGTGCTTTTGTCTGTAGCCACTCGAGACACATAATAACTCGGATTTTCACTTCAACCGCAGCGAGGACTACTACGTCCGCGCGTGTCGTTCGTGCTTGACACCAGTTGTTTTCACTTTGCCTTATTACGAGCTCGTGATGAACCTTGCATGTAGCGATCCGCGACATGCGTTTGGTTTTGAAACATTTGTTGCAAGCAGGCAGCGATTCTTTAGGCAAGCGGATTGTCGAACGATTTTAACATTATTTTGATGCGGACAATTGGTTTCGCGTGAAGCACTCGGGCGTTGATCGTGAGCGTAAGTAATTTGCCCAAATCAAGTGCGATTTCTTGTTGATCGATTTGTCTCTATGATAAGTGTTCTGATGGCCTTTTGAATCAGGATGGAATCTGAGAACGGAAGCAATAACGATTTTCAAATCCAAGAAGGTACTTGATTGTTATTCGTATTTTCGTTTCTTACTTTGCTTTTACTTTTACTAATATTTGTTGCGCAACCCCCTGCAGACAGCAACTACAGGATGCCACCCTGTGAGCGCTACTCTGACAAATTACTTCCCACCCATGGGGATCCAGGATATGCCTTCGAGTTTGAACCACCACTGCTGGAGATAAGGAAAATCGTAGAAAAAGGTATTCAGGAAAAATGATTGCAGTTAGTCATGTATATTCTCGTTGGTCAGAGTCTAACAAAACCCGTGGGTTGCAGTCCTCTGCGAGCACACAATGTTCTCTGTCATGGACAAACAAGACCTCAAGCATCTTTGCGAGATGCCTGCCCAGTTGAATAAGATAAAGAAGGTAAGCACTTTTCTTTAATTCATCTAATTATGCTCAAATCCAAAATCTTAACCCTAAATTTATCTCTGCGGGATATCAAAAGAACCTTGAACAACGACTCAATTGGAGTGAAGCGTACACTTGTGGAAAGGTTTAATGGACACCGATTTCAATGCAAACAATGTTGGAGGGATATCAAAGTTCAATCCAGCGATCGAGGTAATCTGAAATTATATTCATACCTTTTTTTGTCTTCACATGCTTCTTTGCTCATAACATGGGATTACAGAATGCTGGAAAACAAGCTATTGCCGCAAAAAACATAAAGGACAAAGTCGATAAGATTGACAACAACATTGACAACGCAGCCATCTCCAATCGTATACAAAAGTATTAGGTATATAATGTGCATTAATATGATTTTGGTTTAAGAAATTAATGATTTTGGTTTTGATCGGGCAAAAAGAGAAAAATTGATGACTTCAAGGAGGATGGACCAACTTACGGGCCGTCACTTGAGTTCACCGAGTTTGGAAAGTGGATGAGCAATTTTCAATATCCACCACTTTTCAAGACTTTAAAGATAAGTATTCGCACTTTGGGAGCATAGTCTAAAGAGCAAGTACAGCCATCTTGAATGAAGATGGGTCCAACCCAACATTCGAGCGATGCAGACAAATCCAAGCAAGTAAGCGATAACTTCTCTTTCTCTATTATTTTCATTACATATAATTCTATGTAATGTAATTACATGCATTGAATGCGAGATAGGGCAGCAATTGAAAATAAGGAGTTGAAAGCAGACTTGTTGTCTCTCATGGAAGAACCGGAGACAACTAAAAATATTCAAAAGGTACATCGTTTGAAAGGTAATATCTGCTTGCATTCCAAAAAATTCTAATGTTTATGTTTCTTGAACATACGATCACATTTCCGATGTGGGGAATCTTCACAGACGTGTTTAACGCTTGTCGAAAAGGTATATGCAAAGAAAGATCTTCTCCGAATTGAAATGGAGGTAAATGACTAATTACTTTTACTTTTTGTTTGTAGTTATCGGAGAATCAAAACGAGTTGTTTTCACTCTTTGAGGTGAGTACTAAAGTTAAAAAATAGATAAGTTTTATATATGAATTCTGACAACGGTTTAAATTGCAGAAATATTCTCGCTTGGACGAAATATTCGAAATGATAATACATTTATCTGGACCATACAATCAGCAGCTCAAAAAGTACTATTCTGAAGAGACGGGACGACCAGAACCATATTACACTCCATCTACTCCAATAGAATATGTGTGATTTAACCAAAACTATTTTGATTAGAGCCTAATTACGACAGTGACGAAGATAATCCTTTTATTGTGTAAAAGGATTGAAAAACGAAAATAATCTGATGAAGGCAGAAATTCTTGTAAGAGAGAGAGAAATGACATATAAGCCGGGTGGTATAGGCACCCAGTCTATACAAGTTCACAAACCTCGGCTCCCGCCTTGGTCTGCAGTCGAGTTGGGCGCGTCTCGGCCCCGGACTCGGCGCTCCCGCCGAGGAGCGGGACGCGTCGGGCGCCGCGACCTAGAACGGTCTCGGCCTCACGGCCTCGACCGTTCTCGGCCGTGACGCCCCTCAGCGTCCGTTCCCCTATCTGGGATTCGATCAATATGTTTACCTTGGGGACGATAGGTCTCTAGTCTCACTGGTCGTGGCATTGAGTTAATAGTTCCTCGGAAACACACTCAAGTTAGAAGATGTCTACTATGTGCGAGATGACTAGAAACACGATCTCATTAGAAGATTGAATCGAAAACATCATATCATCGTATTCACTCCTATGAGAATCATAGATGCATTTGACCCTAGAAAGGTACTTGCGCATGGGTCTTGGACCATGATCATTAGTCTCCATTTGCATGGAGTAGCGAGTCCCACGACACAAGGCGTCTCCCTTGCATCGCACAACAAACAGCAAAGGCTCGGTTGTGGCATGCGCCTAGGTCATCCTCACATGGCAAAGCTACAAAATTGGGCATGAGTGACACATCAAGATGGACCTATTGGCCCCTTGACTCCTATACCCTTATGTGAGGCTTGTGTTTTGTCGAAGAAACACCAAGCTGCCTTCAAGAACAAAGCACCTCACCGTGCTTGATGTACTTGAGCTTGTACATCGATTTGTGTGGACCCTTATCTCAAGCGTCCATTGGTGGTGGGCGTTATTTCTTAACGTTCTGAGATGACAAAAGTAGATTTGTCACCACCTACATCCCAAGAACAAGAGCGAATGTTTCTCCTATTTCAAGGAATACATCAAGTTATTTGAGCGTTGGACGAGCGGCTCAAGACACTAAGATCGGACAATGGCGGGAATTCACCTCTAATGAATTCCAGCGATTACTGTAAAGATGAAGGCATTGGGCGTCAACTCACGGTGGTATACACTCCCGGGAATGGAGTGGCGGGCGTTTGAATCTCACCTGCGAGATGGTCTCCTCATTCGCATGATGCTCAAGCGCCCTTACCTTCGGGCGAGGCTTTGATGACCTCAACCTTTCTTGAACAGTTACCCACCACAGTGAAGGCAAAACTCCTTATGAAGCTTTTACAGTGACCATCCATCCGACTTGAGGGGCGTTTCGCCTTGCATATGCCTTCATACACAGACGAGCGAACCAAGCTTTCATAAGGCCCGAGTTGCTCATGTTGGGATACGGAGGGATAAAAGCATATAAACTATATGATGTTCCTTCTAACAAGGTCATTTATGCTCGAGTGTTACCTTCGATGAAACAAAGACTTGGGCTTGGTGGGAGCACATGTTCATGCTCGAACTGGCGAGGATAGTCTTGAGCTTTCTCATTATGATCGGCGGATCATGGTACTCGAGCTCTGTTGATGAAAATGTTCTGCGGAGGGAAAATCGGCGGTGTTTGAAGAAGAACACGAAATTCAACTTGACATGCCCGCCGGATATGAGGATCACATTCCTCAACGGATCAAGCACTTGCTGATGCAACGGTGAAGATGAAGTGATCGAATGCAACTAACGAGGAAGAAGATTATGTTTGAACGAACTTGAACAAGATCTAGACCCTCAACGAACAAGAACACAGCGAGCTTGCTCGACTTTACCCTACTCGAAACGTCGACCTCCGATTATCGTGCCCCGATTATCGTATTTCCTCTTCACATGTGAAAGCATATCGCTACTAACCTCGACCACTGTAGAACCACGGTCTTATGCGAGGCTTTGAGCGACGATCACAAGGAGTGGGAGAAAGCTATAAAATCGAATATGACTCATTGATTGAGAACGGCACATGGGAGTTGTCAAAATTACCTCTGGCGGAAAAATGGTGTCTTGTAAGTGGGTCTTCAAATTGAAAGTCAAGGCTGATGGTACCTTGATAGGTACAAGGCAAGACTAGTGGCTCGTGGATTTTCACAAGTTCGGTGGACTATTTGGAGACATTCGCTCCGGTTGTGAAGCGCCAACCATACGAGCATTATGTGCAATATCGACCTAAGGACTATGAGCGCAAATGTTTGATGTCAAAAGATTCTTGAATGGCAAGCTTGACACGAAATATGCACGACCTCACAGTATGTAGTCAAAGGAAAGGAGGATTATGTATGTAAACTTATTAAGACTCTGTACGGGTTGAAGCAGTCTGCAATGGCTTGGAACGCAGAACTTGATGCTGAGCTTTTAGCATTAGGTTTCACCAAAAGCCAAGCAGATGGTAGCCTGTACATCTACAAGAAAGGTGACATCGTCTGTGACCTAGCAGTCTATGTAGATGACCTGATCTTGTCAGGTAACGATGCAGGTTTTATCAAAAGATTCTTGACACCTTGCAACTAAGTTTAAGATGTCCGACTTGGTGATCTTGAGTTGTCTTGGTATACATGTTGAAGCGGGGTTATCACTCTCACAACCAAGATACATACTCGAAAGTGCGAGCTAGGTTTGAAGGATGCAAAGCCGGTGCTACACCCCTACCAAGTGGAATCAAGCTAAGTTCGAAATGTCCCCACAATGTAGAGAAGGAAAGGATGTTAGCCGTACCTTATAGGCAGCTGTTGGAAACTCATATATGCGACAAACACTACTCGTATGGAAGTTGCCTTTGCTACTAGCGCTCTCTCACGGTTCTGGAGAACCCCGAGGACGAGCACTTGGACAAGCATTAAAAGAGTCATTAGATACTTGAAGGGGACACCACATCGAGGGATAAAATATTGCCACACACCTGGACAGCAACTTGAACTCGAGGTCTTCACCGATTTTGACTATGTTGGAAACGTGGACAACAAGAGATCTGTTTCTGGTTACGTTGTGAGCATAGCAGGTGGACCGATTTGCTGGATGAGCAAGAAACAGCCCACAGTTGCTCTATCGAGCAACGAGGCTGAATATAGAGTCCTTACAGCAGCTTGCAAAGAGATCATTTGGTGCAAGCTACTCCTTAGCGAAATGGGTATACCATTACCTACCTGTACGCTCATAAGGACCGACAGCCAGGGCCCCATGTCACTTGCTCAGAACCCGGTATTTCATGCAAGAACAAAGCATATCGAGGTTGAGTATCATTTTATCAGAGACCTAATCAAGGCAGGTAAAATCAACCTCGAGTATGTGGCAACGCAAGACAATCCAGACATATTGACTAAGGCTCTAGGAAAAGAGCTTCACGAGAAACATGTTAAAAGTCTTGGCCTTGGAGACTCCTCGGAGTTCCTTGGCGATGCGACAAAGTAAAATCCATGTGCGAGAACTCTAACTGACCCGGGAAGAGTGTTCATCATCTGTAGTCATTAAAAGAGTCTCATCACGAGACACGAGAGTATGAGTCCCCACAGGACTCACTCACCGGGCAGGCTTTGACTCTCATCTTCCTCCTCTTGGAAGGATCGGGCTTCAAGGAACGGTGGGTCTTCTCCCACTGCCTTCTTGCCTTGCCTGAGATTTTGTCTTCAGACTGGAGGTCAGACTCTTCTTCGATGCGTATGTTAGATCCTGCACAAACAGTGGGAGCTAGGTTAGCCTCTCACACACACACAAAAGCAGTAAAATCATGAGGAATGGAATTTGGGACTTACTATACGTGCTAACAACATGGTGAGGATACGCCCGGCAATCTTCAACTTTGATACGGGCGCATCTTTTTAATCGCCACATGAACCCTATACCACATAGGGGTGCGAGGGTGCTTCATGGTGCCGTAGGAGACAATTTGGGTTTCCTTGAGCAGTCTGTGGCTTGGGAAAGCTTGGGTCCTCACAAGGGTTAGCCGTTCTCGGAAAAGCCAAAATCGGGTGAACATGTGCGGATTTGCTTTTACTCTTGTTGCCGCTCTTGGCCTAGAAGGAGTGACACGCGAAGAAGGGCCGCCCATGTTTCTTGTTTGCAGCCTCTGTCGCTGCGAAACTCCTTGGTGGTTCCTTTGGGCGCCCGTTCTCTTCACGCCCCTTTAAGCTGCGGGGAAGTTGAAGTCTCCTCTTGGTCATGAGCTCTAGCAAAAGCGGCCTAGAGCATTTACGGGCCTGCGGTTTCTTGGGCAAAGTACCCTCGGACTACGAAGCGGTGGCGCCATCTCGATATGGCTCGGGTGAAACCTTCTCTCAAGGCGATCGATGCATATGAGGCAAGGGCGTAAAGGAGAATTATAAAGGGAGCCAACACTACTCATTTGGCTTCACACTAGACATTCCATAGTGTCCGTAAAGACATGAAGATGGGGCGTAAGCTCTACCACCACAAGATGGCAAAACCGGAAGATTGGCAAAACCCGGAGCTCAACTCCATGAGCCTCACGAGCAATTCATCGACTCTAACTATTTACAACAAGTGGGAGTAATGATATACAATGTTGATATCATAGTTAGGGTTTAGGGTTTAAGTTATCCATATATTACCAAGATATGATAAGCTAGGGTTTACTAGATATGGTGTCGTTTCATTAGGGTTACGTCTCTAAGTGAATAGATACAACGTTTCATTAAATCTAGTTTAGTTGTCTTCTCATGCATAAGCAACTTACTTCTTTCTTGATCCAACAATGTAATTATTCTATAATGTTTAATTGATCTACATTAGACCATAAAATCTTCAGGTATGTGTACAGGTGCGGAGGCCGGACCCTAACGCGTGGTGGTGTGTGTACAGGTGCGGAGGCCTCCGGACCCCTGTTCCTCTCGGACAGAGGTTCGACGACCGATGGACCGGAGTGGGCACGATTAGCCCACTCCGAGAGGGGCGTGCAGAGCCCGGACGGAGAGACCTGGTGGACGCGGCGCGGAGGTCTGCAGCCTACAAATGCTTGATCATGAACCTCAACTGGCATATTAGGTGCAAGCAAGAACGGTAGGAAAAACAAAGTGAGGGAGGGGGTAAGTGAAGATCGGTAGATTTCGGATGCAAACGGGTCCTTAAACGTTTGGCCATCCTGGGCCTGTATGGTGAACGAGTAGGGCGATGTAAGGAAGGGTAGACTAGCCGCAGTTCGAGTGGACGAATGAGTAGAGGCGGGGTACCTCAAGTAAACCATCGTCCCTTAACGGCGGAGAGCGTTTGGTAACGGAACGTGCAAGACATTCCCTTGGGAACGGACCCCATATTGCAGCGACACGGGACTGGTGTGCGCCCGGCTGGCCGTCAGCACAAGTAACACCATAGTAGGCCTTTCCTTATTCCTGACCATGACATACTTGGGACGGTTGGTAGTTTCGGGTTGGATATTTGGGGGGGCTAGCCCCCGCCTGGCCCTTGATCCTTTAATGGGTTGTTCCCCATCAGCTCTGGGTAGATGAGTTTTCTCATTTCTTCTTTTCTATGAAGTCTCAAGTTTGATCTCAACCACGAAACTAAAGATCGAATTATGTCGTGCAAGCCTTAAAATCTTGACCATCCGTTTTGTGCCCGTGCTTGCAAGCTCTTAAAATCTAGAATACAAGAGCACATCCCTGCAAGTTAAGGTCATAAATGATTGAGGGATAGAAAATAACTTAAAAATATTGTAAAATACATACCACGAGGTTTGCGATAATGTGTAGTACGTAAGTCTTTAATTTTAATACTATATTATGATAATGTGTAGTACGTAAGTCTTTAATTTTAATACTATCTAATATATATAATAATTATGAAACTGCGAGGTTTGAAAAAAATGCTCTTGGGCTCTACTTGCCGCCACCTTGAGCGCCACGTGTATGGCGTTTGGAAATGAACGCTCCACACTCCGGTGTGGAATGGCCTTTCCACCGGGATTCATGAAATCGTGTGTTCCTCTCACCATTATGATATTCTTGACCATCGTTGCCTTGAGCTCCCTGATCGTGACTAGGCATCTATCATACCACCACACACATGCCATAGTCTGGGCCCAAGCCATGGACAACATCAAGTGCTATGAGGTTGTTAGATTCCTGGCCGCTCTCAAGAGCCTCATGCATTGTAGAGATGTGCCGAGTTTCGGTATTCGTACCACTTGTCTCAACAATTCATAGGTGCTTCTTTCCTTTCCGTTTCTTCCCGTTTGTTGAGGTGTTTATTAGGCGGCAAAGACTGCCAGGCTCTCATCAATGCATTAATGAGCATATCACAAAATTGAACTCCCTCATGCTAGACTCTCCTTCCCAAAGCTCAAGGCAACCTTCAATATTGGGCTCATTTTCACTCTTCATAAGAATGTGTCTCACTCATGGATGGGTGTGCCCTAATCTAAGATGTTGTACTTGTACTTGTTTGATTCCAAATCGGAGATTAGTCCCATTCCATGCTTGGCTAGCTACCAAATTAGGAACAGAGACTACAAACTCCATCTTGGGAAGGCTTGTTTATGTTATCGATCCAAAACTCACCACCCACATCTGTGTGTGGAGAAACTAAAGAATTGGAGCCTCTACTTGGAGAGGGATTGGAGCCTACATATGAAAAGGATTGGGAGCCTGAGGCTTTTCATAATGCCTCTATTGAGTTGGATGGCGCCGAGAATTATCGCTACAGTTGTCACATGGAAACATGGATGAACTGCACGCAGAACAGCGTCTGTTTAGAAAGGGGTTTCTCCTGAAACCCCTTTTTGCACACGGACTTGGCCGGACCCCTTTTTGCACTTGAAAAAATCCGCACTATAATCGGGCTTTTTGATATTTCTCTGCATACATGTTACCCGCAACCTTTTGAATAATTGTTTTGATACACGTTATTTGAGATTGTAGATTGCAAGTACGTGGCAAAAACCTAAAGTCCCATTCTCGTTCGGCTTTTTTTTCAAACTGGACACAAAATTCGCGCGCAAACTTATGCGCGCACTTACATCTAAACAGTCTCCAACATCTGGCAATCATTGCCAGGTGTTGGACGTATACAAACATTTAGAGTTTTTAGGGCTTGCTGTAATTCTGGTGCGCAAACTTGTTTGCGCACCTACCTTTCATTCATACTAGTCAATCCTATGACTATACTCTCGCTCCGAGAATTTTACAGGACTTTGTTCCTTAGACATTGGGACAATAATATCTTCTTTGGCCTGATGCTCTTGATCCACGTCTAGTGCGAGAATGAGAGTGGCATGGTGCACTTAGAGCCGCCAAACGCGTCTCAAGATTCAAAAGATGCAAAAGGTTCTCACTACTAGTTCAAAGTTTTAACTACTAGAAAAAGATGAGGGTTAAGTAAAGATAAGAACATATCCACACTAGGGTGTTGCACAAAAAGGTTGAAAGCGTCGAAGGAACCCTTTAAAACAACAAATATCAAAAAATACAAAATGCAAAAATTGTCAAAATTTTAGAGCAAGTGCACTTGCCTCAAAAACTGGACTTTTTGTAATTTTTAAGGGTTTTAGGATTTTTAAGACTTTTGCTCTTTTTTCTTTGGATGAACTGCAGGAATGCACTAGGAGGCATGAACCATTTGGGTTCATGCTTCCAGGCCCTTCTTGACCTTGGATGCATGCACTTGTGTGCACACTTGCGCCTCCTTGCCCCGGTGTGCGCACAAGTGCGCACTCGGGCATCCTGCCCCAGTGCGCGCGCATCCTGCCCCGGTGCATGCACTTGTGTGCACACTTGCGCCTCCTTGCCCCGGTGCATGCACTTGTGTGCACACTTGCGCCTCCTTGCCCCGGTGTGCACACTTGCGCCTCCTTGCCCCCCTCGGTGCATGCACTTGTTCACCCACCGGCCCCCGCATGTTTGATGATAACCCGGTACTAGGTCACACGAGACTAAACACCGTAAAGAATAAAAAGGGGATAGGGTGTTCTTCGTCGCATTAGGGCATAGGATAGGTATATAAGAGTGGTCTAGGTGAACCTCCGCCGATGTCTGCTACTTGTTATTTTGTCGGGAGTTCCGGCACATCCTCAGACCGCCAAAAGGACATGCTTCCCCATTAGAAGATCATTTTCGCGTTCTTTTGCAGTGCATGCACAAGTTTGCACATAGCGTTGTTTAGGCGCGCTTATGCGCGCCTAGGCCCTCCCGTATACAAAACATACAAAACCACACAAAATGCGTAAACTACGGACATGACGAAATTATGGAACAATGAGGTCATCGCCCTTCATCACACCAACTAAATCGCCATGAACGAGTATGCCCGGTGTCTAAATGACTCGATAGGAAGTGGTGCCGGAGCCGAGAATGCCCGAAACCGATGGATGAACACCTACAAAAACCAACAAATACCAAACCAACTTCAGTTTCCGGCGAAATAGGGTTGGGATTTTTTCCAAAACCTCTTTCTAAACAGACGCTGTTGCAGATGAACAATGTGTAGAAGTGGAGGTTGATATGGTTGATATTGTAGATATGGATGAACTCCAAGCACTCCAAGCAGAGATGCCATCGCAATGGGTGGGCGCATCACATAAGGTTTTCCAGCTCGAAGAGATTGAGGGAGGCAGCCGTGTTACAAATATCTTGCGCTTGCCTACAATGGATAAGCTTCTCGCTGCCAACTCTAAGAAGAAGAAGTCCTTTGCACATTTGGCCAACTTATAATAGCAGATGAGTGGATCACAGCAGAGGCAAGAAGGAAGGAGGAAAAGGCTACTCTACTAGAGGAGAAACATAAGCAAGCTCATATCCAGGAAAGATTGAGAAAGGAAGTGGTTGCAATTGAATGAAGAAACGAAAAACACGTGGCTAATTCCAAGCAAGGCCAAGAAGAAACTAGCTATGGCAAGGTGGAAAGTTGAAGCAAAGAAGAGTCAGATGTTGTTCAAGCCAACAAAGCTCCAACAAAATTGTAGGGAGAAAATCTCTCCTGAAGAGAGCCTGCAATCTTATGCCAAGCCATTAAGCATACCAAGAGAGTATTAACATAGGGAATCAGAACCTTTGCTGAAGATTTCTCCCCCCGTTTGTTTTGATTTATTTTTAAAAATACTAATGTTTTTAAAAAAATCTCACATGCGGGTCCAGGGTTAAGGTGCGGAGCGGAGATGTAGCCCGGGATTTATTATATCTACATAAATCAATTTTTGTATGGAAAGCGGTTCCTTTCCTCCAGTTCGTTTCAAGACTTCAAAGTTACCCCGAAAACGAGTCGTGTGCAATAGGAAAACCAGAAAAGACAACAACGCAACCCTGCCAATTGGGTTCGGGGTGGGAAACGCGCAAGCTTGGAGCCTCGCGAAGATGTCACGGTGGGGAAAGCGTAAGGCTCCTGCGACTGAAGCCAAGGAGGAAGAAGAAGCTGCTTCTGACAACGGCATCACCGCCTGGGAGGTGTGTACGTTTTTTGCTGAGAACATCAAGTCAGGTCATTGTTTTGCCATTTCAGAGAAGACGCTACGCTGCACGTCCGGACTCCGGCTAAGTGGAGTCGTTTGGCAGCTGTCCAAAAACCGCAAGGTGGTGGTCAGGGAATGGAAGGGCCAGATTTTGGTTGACATCCGCGAGTTCTATACCAAAGACGGCCAGCTTCTGCCAACCAGGAAAGGTGAGCAATCCCGCACCTTCATCCGCTTCCTGGTGTTTTGCGGATGCTGCCTTCTTTGCGCTTATTTGACGGTGCCTCTTGTTTTTGCGCAGGGATATCCTTGACGTTAGAGCAGGTCAAATCCCGCAATTTCTTTGCCTCTCGTTGTTCTTTTCCCGTATGCATAGCATTTCCTTGCTCTGGCTGTCATATTCACCTACTTTATCTCATTGCCTCCAACTTGGTGTGTTGCAGTGGGGGATGTTGCGGAAGCATGCCGATGAAGTCGATTCGGCTTTGGAGGAGGTGTGACAGAAACTAGGTGCCGTGACTTGTGTGCCCCCAATTGCTGATACACAAGTAGCATCCTTGACCAGTGGCCTGCGTTTAGAACTCAATCCATGGATGTTTGCCTCCGTTACCTGTTTTTTTGTAAGCTACCAAACGAGCAGTGAATTTTGAGGAACTGTGGCTGGTTTATTCGCGTTTCAGAGTACGAACACCGAAACGGGAGCAGAGCACACCTGAAGCGGCGGCACTCCGTGTCTGGTTTATTCGTGTTTCAGTGTACGAACATCGAAACGGGAGCAGAGCACAGCTGAAGCGGCGGCCCTGGCGGTGGCTAGTCACCAAACTACCGGATTCGATGGCGGTTCAATACATGTATTATTGCGTCCACCCGATAGCGCATGGCTGGTAGCCCCGGGCATGGCAGGTTCTGCACACGAAGCGTTGCTGAGGCGTCATATGGCTTGATTATTCACAGCGATGTCTGGCATCAGCTTGAGCCGCCCGAGCTGGACTCCCAGTCCGGTAGCAAAGCGCAGTTTTTTTGAGGAAAGAAGTGCGTGTTGGCTGAGCGCAGCCGGACGGACTGTGGCCTGGCAGCGAGATGGGAATGAAAGCGGGCAAGAGTGGCCTAGAAGAAGACTGTCTGCCAGCTTGGGAGCAGGATATGAAGTCGCACCTGCTTCCCCCGCAGTCTGCAGAGCCGCGTGGGGTTCGTGTGGACAGTTAGCGGACAAAGCACTCTACGATGACTTCGTTGATGCTGCGATCGAGAAGGTGCAACAGCACTCCAGAATCACTCCCTTTCTGTACCAGGTATTGGTCCTTACTCTTAAGGGCAAAGGCAGCTGAGATGTCCGGAAAGGAAGTCACTGAAGTGTTTTGGAGTTGCTTGTTGTACAACGACAAATCATTGAAAGCATGGAGTGTGATTGTGTCGGTCAGGAACAGTTTGATCACATGACTGCTGTGGATGGTACAACTCGGGTTAGGAACTTCGCGTTTGAATCGCAAAAAATGCGTCTCTTCCGAGTCGCGGAAATCGATGGCGGAGATGCGCTACAGGTCGGGGGGTTTTTTTTTTTTTTTCCCTGCTCAGTCGCCGTGTGGTGCTGCACTGATTGCAGCTGAGGAAAGTTCTCTCCAATGCAGGTGCTGAATGTGGCCATATTTCCCAGGCCTCAATACGATCTGCCTATCTTCTGTGCTGACTTCTTTTCTACATCAACGAGAAACATTATAGTCCTGTAAGATGTGCACGGTCTCTTATGTTCCCTCCGTTCCTTGTCTTTGAGTGCGCATCTGAGGTTCTTCTTAGTATCAATGGATGCTCATACTGGTCTCTCAACGTAGGGACTTAAATCCTCTGTTTGACACAAGACAGAATAAGAGCTACAGAGCGAAGTACTTCTCTGAACTGATGCCCTTGGGAAACAGATACGCAGAGGTGTGAAGGTTTCCAGGTTGCTTTGGTTGTTGTCTTGTTTTCTTCAATTTGTGAAGGAGCTGAAAGTTCGTCCTTGCTTGCACTGGGACCTCCCTCGCTGCAGTTGCTACCTTGGGGAGACAAATTAACATCTGAATCATTGCGGTTCTTTTCCCCCATAGTAATTTGGACGAGGCCTGAGAGCCGTGCTGTTGTGAAAGGCGCTGTGTTTGATGCCTTTCAGGACTATCTTGAGGTACAGTCTACTTATGTTGGGGACTTCATGATGCAGATTCATATTGAATGCAGAAGAGCAATGACAAAATTTTGCCGTGCAGGCTTATATGACGTTGGTGGATAGTGCAATTCCTGCCACGAATGAGGGAGAGGTCCTCCACAATAAGGAGGCTCAACATCGGTATCTCATGTGGCGGGCAACCAAGGTAGGTGACACCGCCTGTTGTTTCGCGAGACTGAAGCCAGCTGGGCCTAACGTGTAGTTGTAAACGTGTTCGCAAATGATAGGATCCGGGACGGCCTGTCCTGACACGCCTTTATGGAGAGCGGTTATGTGAGGTAAGGCGGTTTGGGCAGCCCCTTGTCGAACGGCATGGATAATAAGTTGGGACATGACTATTTCACCGCTTGGTGGCAGAGCTATGTGAAGCACTTTCTGTTCAATGGTCTGGACACCCTCGGCAGCAAAAGCTTTCTGGACTACTTCCCCGAGTACACGGACTCCACAGGCTGCCTCAGTAAACAGCGTAGTATACTGGGAAAGTCTTATCCCACTCGACCCTGGGATAAAGACGGCAATTTTGTGCATTAGTAACAGCCTTCTGCTGCCATCTGTGACAATTTTGCAGCAGCTACAGCAGAGAAGGCTTAGGAAATAGCTTGTACAAAACGAGGCTTGAGGATGGGGAATTATTTCGCGACTTCTTGATCCAGGAATTGAGTGTTATCCTGAAGGTTGATTCGCACTAAATTGTATGTGCCAGCAGTATCGAGAACGGTAGTGTTGGGTAAATCTTCCAACTTCTCTTCAGACATGATCAGTGCCGATGAAACTCTGCCATGCAGTAGCCCAAGATGGCATAAGCAAGTCTCAGACAGAAGATCTTTATGCGAAGTCATCAGACGTATCATCGAGGAAAGACCCCTTACCCTTGAGCAGCCTCATGCAGTACACGCAAAGCCTCCGAACTGCTATCGAAAAATGCTGTTGGTAATCTGCACGTACGTTAAGAGCAGGTCAGTTTGTTCAAAACGCAGCACGAAGTGCTATATGAGAAATCCGACCAGAAAAATGGGAAATCTTACTTGCTGTAAAATACAACACTTGGCATCCTGGTGCCCACCATCACCAATGGTTCGCCAGCTCGCTGTCGACAAAACACAATATCCTATCAACTTGGTTGCAGCATTGAGGACTGACGAATTTATGTTTCTCGTCCTCTCACCTGTAGTTTTGCCGCCGTTGTGGCCAGATTCCTGAGGGGTTGTTGCCGCACTTCATCCACTACTTTGTAGACTGGATGCACAAAGGCTGCCAGGAAAATCAGCATGGTAATCGTGTGGAGAACCCATAGAGGTAACAGTTTTCTTGTGTCCAAAGGCACTGCCTGAGGAGTTTCAGAAGATCTCCCTCGAAACTTAGGCATGTAGATCGTTGCAAATTCAGACGTCCTAGTAGCAAATGTCCCAGCGATGGCGAAGATCAAGAGTCCAAGTTCGTGTAAGTGCTTCTCTCCCAGCAATACACCGATGAGAGCAGCCTGTATAGGACATTGGCCGTGTTAGAACATCCTAACATGGAACAGCATGAATATGGAACCTTAACGCTGCATAGCTACCTGTTTATCACCAGAAGCTTGAAGAAGTGCTGGAGAGAACCAGACAGCTCCGGCCATGAGTTGATACACAATAGAAGGAGCTAATCCTTTTGCAAAGTCGCCGTTCTCATCCGGTTTCTTTGAAAGATGTGCAGCCGCGAGGAGGGCCACTGCTGGGGCACTGGGAAGATAATAAGATGGTAGCTGTGCAGAGAGTTTGCGGGATTACATTAAGTACTGTGCCATCAGCTACAAATGGGAACCTGGAACAGCCATAACATTAACATACCTGTGTTGATGATAAAGCAAAGAACGTAAAACCAACAATCAACCAGACTGCAGAAAACAGTGCAAGCCTTCGTGCTCTAGAGACTTCTTGCCATTGCAGGCGTCTCCCCCAGGGATTTATCTCAGTCAGTGCTGGTGGCAAGGACACTGACCATGGCAAATACATGAGGAGCACCACTGCTAGACCATACCACCATGGCCGACCACCGTGATGATTCACCCCCTTCATAAAACGCTGCGCACGACAAGCAATAAATCCCCTTCACCTCTGCTCCCCAGAATACCTCAGCACTCCAAGCACAGCTTCAGGAGAACGATAAGAAATCACAACAGGAAATAAATCATCTGCCGAACACCTCAATGTTATGGTAACCGAAAAATGTTGATATGTACACCAGCCCATGCCGATACAGCATTGTCAAGTACCATGGCAGGTTTACAACCAGCAGAGTCAGAGTGCCTTCAACCCATGGAAGCTCCCGCCTTTCCATACGACAACAACCTCCAAGTCAGATGCAAAATCAGACGGGTACCGAAAAGATTACTAGCTTCTCCTAAGATTACGCTTACATCAGAACCTGTTTCAGCTCTCCGGTGCAAACCAGGAAGGCGGTGCAAACCAGCACCTGCAAATCGATCAGACGGTTGAGTTGGCATATAAGTTCTGTCATTGCAGTAGTATTGACATGGTGTGCGTAACAAGGTAACAGACCGGGAAGGCAATCCCAACGGGTCCTTTGGCAAGACAAGCCAGGCCGACGAAAAGAGCAGACAAGTAATACCCCCACTTGTACTTGCGTGGAGACTCTACAAATCCAACATAGCCCCAGAAGAAGGTCAACAGAGCTCCAGCTATAGTGCTGGTTAGAAGCATGTCTGAAAGAGCTGTGCTCCCCCATGCCAGAACCTGCACGCATATTGTGGGTACGTGAGAACAAGGATATCCCAGAGTGCGAGCATTGCAGTTCTTGTGCAGCAGCTGACCTCCAGATTCAGTGCAAAAGCTGCTGCAGCAATTATGGCGGGCAGGTAGGATGTTAAGCATAAATCGTTATCCTCGTCCAGTGCCTTTGGTGCCAACTGCAGCGAAAACCTCCTCACGGTCACCAGGAGCCCCAAAAGCAGACCGACGCCACATAAGGCTGATGGAAGCCTGAAAGCCCAGACTTCAGGCCCTAGGATTTTCCCCTACAGACAGCAAGAAGTGGACAGCGCAATGCAATTCACCAGTCAGAAACCAGAGAGCGAACGCATTCGCTTCTACTAGACGAGACGAAGACTCATGAACACACCCAGTGTGGAACCTTACCGACATTGCCATCAACCAATATATGAGCACGGGCTTGTCAAACCGGGGCTGTGCATTGAACTGAGGAGTGATATAATCGCCAGTTACAATCCTGCATTGCGAGCTCTTTTAAAAAGATACCTGCAGCATCCCTAGAAACTGTGACAGGACCACATGAGGCTTGAAAGATCTCATATGCGGTTCATTCACTTGTGCTTTCAAACACCATGCAGGAGCATTTACATTTGCCTAGCAGCTTCCACGAAAAGCGGTTCAGTATCATCCACCAAGCCGGCTGCTCCAAGGTTCCTCACCCAGGCCACCCCCGCCAGAGCCCCCAGAAACAGAGCTCCAGCCAGCCTTCTCCGTAGAGGACTCATCTGTCTTACAGCGCCTGCCACGTCCGGGAACTGCAAAGGTCGGTACAGGAGGCTCGGGAGAGACACCACTCTCCGTGTCCGAGATCTTCCTCTTCGCCGCGTTTTGTCCTGTTCACCGTCAGCTCCCTCTTCCTGCTCCTTACGAGCAGAAATCCATCCTGCTGCATTCTGTGGCAGTCGAATTCCAGTCCTGTACCTCGAGCTCATAACAATTGCTTGACGCAATTGCAATCCATAAAACTTCCTCCGCGAGAGTGCACTATTCTGTGCAGTCTTGGGCTGCTCACAGGCTTGAGTGCACGTCCCACGCTCCGGCGTACAGAAGCGCGCCCGGACGGCAGGCCTACTGTTGCTGCCTTGCTGCAGAAATCCTGCGGGAAACGCATGCATCTTGCAAAACTCCAATGGCCGCGTGCAACCCGCGGAAGCCATCAGTGCATCCCGAAGTTCACTAGACTGGCTGCCTGAAGTGCTTCATCTGATTGTTAACCTGAGGGACGGCTTGATTGCAGATTCCATTCCCAGAAGAGCATCCTTTGCCTTCGCACGGCCCAACGGGAGAGGATATGACCCAGTTCACAACAAGTAGGCAAAACCCAGAACCCCTAACCACGAACTTTGTGGTCTTGCTCAGAACAGGTGCTACAAGTTGTGACAAGTTCTTTTTCGAAGCCGTTCAAAATCGTAGAGCACTGGCTACTGAAGCTCAGTAGCCCGGTGCTCGTCCATGTCTCGGTCAGACGAACTAGCAAACAACCAAGTCAAGCACTTCGTTCACATTCTGAGCTATGGTTGGAATACGACGGCATGATGGTGCTCTCCAGTGATGAGAAGGAAGATGTATCATTGCCTGATTCCGTGCATCGTTTCGCTGGCCAGCAACTGCACAGAAAAACCAGGCGTTAGGCGCTTGAATATGCTTACCATTGAGGGTCGCTTTCCAAGTTTTGTGAGCAGCAGATTGCCTTTCAGGTTCGTATTGACTGGGAAGAGACAGGAAATCTGTCCCGACTTGGTGCCTGAGCTTGAGGCGTTCAAGAGTTGTGTCCATCCGACTCCAAGCTGTTGTGATTTTTCATTCCATCATCTCGATTCTGTCCTAGTAAGCCATCAGGAGAGAGACGAGAGGGAATCTGATTTTACCGGCCTCAAGCAAGAGCTCGACGGGCCCAGCTGATTGCTTCACGGAGCTAGAGGAATTGGACACGGCGGAGAGACGACTGTTGGGGATTGTTCCTCCCAAGCCTCTAATGGCCAGTCCCCTGTCTTCACAGCTCTACCAGTGTAACGGGAGCGCGAGGTACTAAGGCGCGAGGAAAGCACGAGCGTTTGCGAGAGCAGAAAGCACTGAAGGTGTTCGTTCATGTTTGGGGAAAGGTGAAGTACAAAATTGTGTCGGTTAAGTAGAGTACATGGTGGTTATTCTAAATATGCTTGGGTTATCAGCTTAACACACCCCCTTAACCCTAGCAATGGTAGAGATGAAAACTTGAGAATAATGACGATTTGCTAGTATGTTGAGCTTCATCCGCCATCTTCTTACTTGAAAGATGTTCTTCTTAATAATAATATCATTTAGTGGAAAGAGGTAATAGAGATATGAAGTCTCTAAGCCCCATGGCCTCCATATGAATGAAGTGTTTATGTTTTGGTAGGGGCTTCGTCAGAAGATCATATTTGTGGGAACATAAGAAATCTTCACAACGTGAGTCTCATCAGCTTATCTTACATAGTGTTGTCGGATTTCAATGTGTTTAGTCCGAGAGTGAAGGCGAGGCTTACTGGCCATGGCAATAATGGACTTGTTATCACATAAAATCAGAGTTGGTGAAGCTTGTTTATAGGCGAACCGAGAAAAGTCCTCTCCCAAGCGGCTTCCTTGGATGCATCGGTCAAAGCTATGTATTCGGCCTCAGATGATAAAGCCATTGAAGTCCGCTTCTTAGACCTCCAGTTGATAGTTCCATTAGAGAGCACAAAACAATAAGATATGCTTCTTCGACTATCGGATCTCGAGGCCCAATCGCCATCAGCATATCCCGTAATGTAACGGTAGAACTATTGTCTTGAAACCAAAGCCCATAAGAGAGAGTTCTCTTTAGGTATCTATACACCCTCTTAAGCCGGTATTCACGCCCGGATTTTCTAGAAATTGAGATAAAGTGCTAATGGTATATTGGATATTGGGCCGAGTCCAACAACATAAATAGTAAAGACACCTTTGCATGCCTATAGGGAACTTGTGATATAGCAAACTTCTCCTCATTTATTTGTGGAGATTGAAAGGTGGTCAATCCCGATTGAATGCTTCTCTTTTCAATACCCTAGGAGCAAGATGGCCTACGTGCTACCTTGCTTCTTCTTAGAAAACAACTTGGTGTCATCTTCAACAAGAGGAGCTTTTAGCAATCAAAGATATGCAAGACCTTAGTCCACTAGTGATGATTCTGATGTGTTCCGATATTGTGGAGATATTTTGACTGATGAGAATCAAAGGTCCTCCTCCTACCATTCACACAACAAGGAGACAAACTCACCTTATTATTCTCTAACTATACCACTACACCAGTTCATAGTGTCACTCCACATAATTCGTCATCATAACGTTCTAATCGATCGGTCAAGATCATTCTACTTCTACTAAGAAACTCTATTATCTTTGATGGATGTCATGCCGTATGATACTAATCTCTACACTTGGATTCAGTGTTTTATTAGCATTAATTAATCTAATGACTTATCTTTAAGTAAGTAATTAGTGTTAATTAATCTAAACCACTTATGTTAATTAAGCATTGATTAGTATTAAGTAAACATGGTTAGCAATAGCTAAGTGGATAAGCTCAAGTAATATGCTTTGGCATATTCCTTGCATATTATAGTGTATTCTTATGATACAATAGCTAAGAGGATGATTTATTAAGGTGAAAGAACGATGGAAAGAGACCATCTAGGAGGGGACAACAAATGGGGACCCGGGGTCGGAGTGAAGAGGAGCAACCAGCTCCCTACCTAAAGTGACCAAGCACCCACAATGTCATATGCGTAGAATAAACGGCCGCAAAACCACGGAGGAAAGGAAAAGGCATCACCCACCGCCGCCACCTCATGGAGAATCGCTGAGGCCTGAAGAGCAATAGAAACCACTGGCCGGAGTATCTTTGTAACGGAGGGATGCGACTATGCTGCGCGCATGGTAAGCTTTGGCACAAGACTTGACGAATTTGTTAAAGTCCTCAGCCATTGCCCCATACGTTTCTAGAGCAAGCGGGATAAAGAGGTGGCCTGCTTGCATCCTGAACCCTGGACGTGAACACTAGATGTCAACTAAGCGCATATTCAGATACCTCAAGGGTACCATGCACACAGGATTGACATTCAAGTATACACCAGGCATAAAGACGTTGACATTAATAAATTACCGACGCTGACTATGGTGGACTGACACACGCAGATCCGATCGTGTGATCGCTATTGGGGAGCACCAATATCCCGTCAAGTAAGAAACAACCAACCATAGCCTTGTCCAAAGACCGAGTATAGAGTACTAACCTCGGTTGCTAAAGACATAGTATGGACTAGGCTAACCTTGAGTGAACTTCATCACAAGCGGAAAAGCCCACCTTGTTGTTGAGTGATAGTGAGCTATAGCCTTGTCAAGGAACCCCGTCTTCCACTCTAGAACTAAACATATTGTCGAATATCATTACATCGAGAGAAAATAGAGGATAAAACTATAGATATTAGTTATGTTCAAACTTTAGATAACGCAATGATTTATTAACAAAGTCACTAGGCATTGAATCGCACAGAAACATATGAAATGTTTAGGTATATTGGACACATTGTCTAAGCCTCCACCTATAGTTCATCCTAGCGACTAAATTGGTCTACTTGAGATAACCTTACTAGTCCAATATTCTATTCTAAGTCTTGAACAATCATCCTCAATCTCAACATAGGCCTTGTATCCTCATCCTCTTCATACATAGTTGAGGAGCTCTCTGGAAAATAATATTAAAATATTAAATAATATTTTGCTAATTAAAACTTTTCCATATTTTCTTAGCCTCAGGAATACTCACGATAGACATGGATCATATGTCCGGGAAATTCTTCACAGACAGCATACATAACCCGTATCATGTGTATCTTAGTTTCCAGGCAAACATAGGAGCATGGTGGTACGTCTAGCCCGCTCTCCCCTTTCATATTAGTGATTATATAGATGAGCTTCACATCATCACCCTTGGGATATATGCCGGGCTTCCAGAACCCTATGTTTCCTATCCTATGTCTTACTTCTAAAAGAAATCTAAAATGGGCAAGTTTTTAGCAAGAGAAAAATAAGTTAGAACACCTTTTTAGAATCACAAAAGCATGTCTACCTTTTCATTTTCTCATTTTCTTCATTTTCATTTCATTTTCCTTTTTCCCATAATTTTCCATACATAAATCTGCGAAAATAGTATCAGAAAATTCATCACAATTAATATTTTGAACTGGAAAATGGTCATTTGAAGATGCCCACAAACGGGCTTACAACTAGGTGCCTCTCCTCAAAAAAGGGGGCATCCATCGCTCAAGGTGCCTCCCTTCATGACAGGGGAACCTTATTACACACATGTTGCCTTACTTGAGATTTCAGCCTCCTTCATCAGGTGGAAGCCCTTCCATGAAGATTCTTCCAAGGCACTTGTATCGAGAGAACAATCTCGCGATTTCTTCTCCACAAGAACTTTAGAATCTTCCTCGGCGATCTCTCATCCGCACACAACTGAGGACATGACGGAGCAGCCTAGGCTTGGGATTGGCGCACTTTTCAACAAATTGAGACAAGACATGGGATCTTCTCCAATTTCCCGGCTTGGGTGAGACACTCCCGCATATGGCAGCACTCACACATCAATTGGCGATCGACTGAGGAACAAAATTCCACCTCTCCCGGTGACTTCAACATCAACACGAGTGCCACCACTTCCTACCACGAAATCGTGGTGGGCTCTCAACAAAGTTGGAATCCTAGGCAGAGGATCACCGGGAGGCGTTGCTCTTGAGGCGCGATCCCTCCCAGGCCGCTCCTCTTCTTCCACCGCAGTGTGGCGTCTTTCTTCCCAGCGACGCAGGCGACACATGGTGACGACATGGCGGGCGCGGGGCGCCCGCGCGCGCGCCCTCCGGCGGGCGCGCCGCTTCTGCACACCGCAGGCGCCAAGGAGCTTTTGGGAGGAGCGGGAGGCGGGAGGCGGGAGGAGGAGGAATAAAACCGTATGGGAGGGTACATTATGACCATATGGCGGGCATCATATGGCTCATCAATTTAATGGGTTTTCACTTTTTTTACCTCTTTCAAGTTTTCTTTTAACTTTTACCTATGGTTTTTATTAAGATTAACCTAGTTTAAGTTTTACTTTTATCTTTTTACCTTATTTAGGAATTCACTATTTTCCTAATTAAGTTTTTGGTAATTAATTTTGATTACATTAAATTCTGCTTAAATGTAACTTAAGGCAGTTTTTAATCGTTTTCTTAGTTAGCGAATAGCTTTCAAGTTAGTGGGAGCTAACTAACCTTTTTAGGCTTATTTTGAAGCTATTTCTTCACACCTAGTTCATAGTGAGTGGGAGTGATGAAATATGACCTATTTAGGGCACTCTTCACTAGGGCACCTAAGACCATTAATTAATTTAGTTCTTAGGGCTTTAGGTAGTTTAATGAGTAGTTAGTTGTTACAACCACTTAGAGGTTAGAACTACTTATGGTTACAACCACCTTATGGTTATAACCACCTAGCCTATATAAAGGCTTTGTACTTTCTATTATAATCACGCATACAACTCTTTGTGCAAAGCTTTCTACTATCACTTGCTATGTTTTGCTACCTAGAGCTATGATTCTCATCAATAAACTAGTTGACTTGAATACCCATGCTATTGTATATGCTCGCACTGTCACTTTTGATGAGGCTCGGTTAGCATCTGCTCGTTCTGTCCCCGTGGACTCTGCTTCGGCTCCTTCCGACGACACTGCTTCTTCCGACCTTATGCCTAAGTTTTTTGACTCTACCCTCTGTTTTCCCTGACTCCGGTCCTCCAGCGACTACTGCTCCACCCATGGCCTCCTCACCTCAAGCAACAACTCTGCCTATTGTTCCCGCTCGAGAGGGGGAAGATGAATAGGCCATTGTTGATCCTTTTGAAAACAGAGAAGACTTTGGTGCTCTTAATCCCCAAGACCTAGAGACCTTTCTTGCTCCACCGCCTCCAGTTATACTTGATCCAGCCCCTGAGCGACGATATCCTTTGCGTCAACGACAATCGAGACACCTCTGGAACGAGATCCCCTTTGATTTAGCGTTCAATCATGCTGGCTACACCTGCTGCAGGTCATTTCAATGCGTTCACTGTTGGTCCTTCAGAGGGAGATCCTCTCACTCTACAAGAAGCATATTCGTGACTTGATGCAGCTAAGTGGAAGTTTGCTATTGATGATGAATATAATTCTCTTATCAAAAATAATACTTGGACTTGAGTAAACTTGCCCAAAGGCAAAACTAATGTCAAATGCAAGTGGGTTCTCAAAACTAAATTCCAGGAGGTTGAACTTCAAATTTGCTATAGAGCAAGACTAGTGGCTAAGGGTTATAGTCAGAAAGAGGGTGTGGACTATCAGGGCGATAAGGTTTATTCACCTGTTGTCAAGGCTGCTTCCGTGAGAATGCTCTTGGCTTTATGTGCCGAGCTTAATCTGGAAATTTATCAGCTTGACATTTGTACTGCTTTCCTTTATGGTCATCTGCAAGAAGAGATCTATATGGATAAATTGGAAGACTATGAAGATGAGCAACACCCAAACAAAGTGTGTAAACTTATTCACTCCATTTACGGACTGACGCACAGCCCACGTTTATGGTATGAAAGAATGGATTCTTACCTCAAGAAGATAGGTTTTATTCAAAGTGAAGCAGACACCAATATCTACATACTCTACAAGGATAGCTCCCTTGTACTGGTTGCACTATACATTGTTACTTATTCCTGGCAACAATATTTAACTAGTTAACCAGATTTAAGCTGATCTTAGTAAAGAATTCGAAATGAAGAATCTCGGCAAAGTTAAATATATTCTTGGAATGCATGTACATAGAGATGCCACTGGAGCTATTTATCTCCATCAAGGAAGATATGTAGCTGGCATGTTAAGACACTTCAATTTGGAGAATGCACATGCAGCAGCCACACCTGGCGCCGTAGGTGTTAAGCTTTCATCTACTACCCGTCCACAATCTCAACAGGAAAAGAAAGAGATGGAAAATATTCCTTATCGTATGGGAGTTGGTACTCTCATGTTCTTGAGTAATCAAACCAAACCATCTCAAATATTGTAAATGTTGTTGCTCGCCTCGGAGAATCCAAGAAAGGATCACTGGGTTGCTCTCAAGCACATCATGCGGTACCTCAAGGGTACTCCAAATTATGGCCTCTGCTTCAAACCTAGCGGAAAGAAGCATTTGCTATTGACACGCTTTGTCGATGCAGATTGGGCTTCAGATGCTGACACTCGAAAAAATATCTCAGCATATTGTTTTTTTGCTGGCTCCACTGTTGTTAATTGGTCTTGTAGAAAACAAGCTACAATATCACTATCATCAACAGAATCGGAGCACAAAGCACTCACTGAAGCCACGATAGAGGCTAAATGGGAAAGAAAGCTATGTGAAGATTTGGATATGAAGTAGGAAGGGCCAACAATGCTTAATTGTGATTAATTTTTAGTTCTTAGATTTAGATAATCCAACTAGTCTGAGAGGGAGAGTTAGAAGTACAGACCGCGTTGGTTAGCTTGGCTTAACCCAGCGTGGTCATACCCTCTGGAATCTTGTACCGAAGAGGTACAATTATTCAGACACAGGCTATAAAAGTGCACTACTTGTAATCAATTGTATCAATTAGTAAAGCACTAAACTTTGATCATAAATTCGCTTCCGCAAAGCACCTCAAACCGACTTGCGGCCATCAACATCTCCAGCCCAATATGAATCATAAAATCCAACTACCTTGGCTTCTTGTTGTCGCTCCTTTTGCTATTTCAACTCCCAATGTTTTGTGCCGCGCAAGTACTTGAATATCCTCTTGATTGCTTGATAATGTTGTTGCCCAGGGTTGGCCAAAAATTGACTCACAACTCCCACTGCCTTTGCACTGTCGGGCCTTATCCCTATGGCCAAATATGTAAGACAAACAACAACATGCTGGTAGAGAGTTTTATCTACCTTCGCTTTCTCCTTTTCAGTTGTAGGGCTCATCTCCTTTGATAGCTTCTCATTGAAGATCATTGCCTTCATGGGTTTCCAATCTTGCATGTCAAAAGCCTCGATAGTCTCCACATACGTTTGTTGGCTCAAAGAGTCTATATACTTGTTAGCCTTATTCCTTTTTACCTTTATTCCTAAGAAATAGTGGAGCTCACCCAAATCTCTCATATCAAAGCTTGCATTAAGGCTTTTATTTGCTAAGTCTAAGAGTTCCATGTTATTGCTAGCAATAATCAAATCGTCCATATAGACATGATGATAATTATAGATTCTCCCACTCTTTTCACATAGATATTCCAATCGATTGGTTTTTGAAACCTATAAACTGGAAAAACACATCAAGCTTACGATACCAAGCAAGGGCCGATTGCTTAAGACCATAGAGAGCCTTTAGCAGCCTACATACCTCTCCCTCGCGTCCTGGTATTTCATATTCCTTTGGTTGGTCCATGTAGATCTCTTCATCCACATTTCTATTTAGAAAAGCGGTGAGAACATCCATTAAATATATCTCCATGTCGAAAGAGGATGCGATAGCTAGAGTTTTGGAGATGCTATCTTAGCAACAAGGGAGAAGGCAAAGATAATCCACGCTTGGGACTTGTGTATATCCTTTGCCCAGTATTTGCCTTGTGGCGCTCTATGCTTCCATCAACCTTGCGCTTAATCTTAAATGTCCACTTGGATCCTATGCTCTTCCTTAGGAGGTAGAGGAGTGATTACCCAAGTGTTATTCTTGAGAAGGAGTTATATTAATTGTCCACGGCTTCTTTCCACTCCTTCGCCTTTGGTCATTCCAATGCCTCCCTCACGCTTTGTGGTTCGCCGGCATCTGCCAACCATGCCTCCTCATACACACATGCATTCATGGATTCCAAGATCTTCCGTGAAGGTTTCAAACTACTCAACAAAGATAGTGATCACCTTGCCCTCCTGGAGGTTTCATCTCCGCCTCCTCATTTGATCAACCAAGCTTTTCAACTTGTTGACATGTTGACTGTCGCCTCACCATCTTGAAGTTGGAGAATTGACTTTCCAACAAAGATTCCACTCACAATGCTCTTCTTCTCGACGTTGTAAAGAATTTTTCATGCATCCTGCCAAGAGACACACTCACTCAATTGTGAGAGAACGTCATCTAACCCATTCAGAATAATATTAGCCAAGGCTTTCGGATCCTTGCCTACATCCTTTTCAGAAGGGCCATATGAAAGTCCATTTTCTACAAACTTTCACAATCCTTTGTCAATGAGATTTTAGCTTCAACTCCATAATGTGAAGTTCCTGACATCCAACTTCTCCACTTGATGCGTAGTCTCCATATGCATGCCGTTGGAAGCCATGCAAAGACGAGACAAAAATTCCTCGCACCAAAACTACTGCCAAGCGTCGCAAAATTGCAAACAAGCTTTCACAGACACTTCGTCTGCATAGCTACAAATAATGCAATTCGTCTGCATAGCTACAAATAATGCAATAAAAGGCAAGTAACAACAGTCCCACACAAGGTGGTGTAGAGTACTTTTTGCAGCTCCTGAACCATGCTCTGATACCATGTTAGAGAACAGTAAGTCCCAATTTCAGTGCAATAAAAATGGTGTGCTATGCATACATATATAGTCCTTGGCCTTGTCATGTTCTCGATAATATGAACCCTATCTCGATCTTGGGATTGTCCTATCTACTTCTAGGACTTATTCTATCTACTTATAGGACTTATTCTCTGAACTCTAATATGGGATCTGTTGCACTGATCGATTTCTAACAGATACCATGTAGCGGGAGCGCGAGGCACTGAGGAGGAAAGTACGAGCGTTTTGTTCATGTTTGGGGAAATGTGAAGTACACAAAATTGTGTCGGTTCAGTAGAGTACGTGGTGGTTATTCTAACTGCGCTTGGGTTATTAGCTTAACGCGCTCGTTATCCTCGTCCAGTGCCTTTGGTGCCAAATGCAGCGAAAACCTCCTCACCGTCACCAGGAGCCCCAAAAGCAGACCGACGCCACATAAGGCTGATGGAAGCCTGAAAGCCCAGACTTCAGGCCCTAGGATTTTCCCCTACAGACAGCAAGAAGTGGACAGTGCAATGCAATTCACCAGTCAAAAACCAGAGAGCGAACGCATTCGCTTCTACTAGACGAGACGAAGACTCATGAACACACCCAGTGTGGAACCTTACCGACATTGCCATCAACCAATATATGAGCACGGGCTTGTCAAACCGGGGCTGTGCATTGAACTGAGGAGTGATATAATCGCCAGTTACAATCCTGCATTGCGAGCTCTTTTAAAAAGATACCTGCAGCATCCCTAGAAACTGTGACAGGACCACATGAGGCTTGAAAGATCTCATATGCGGTTCATTCACTTGTGCTTTCAAACACCATGCTTACAGCGCCTGCCACGTCCGGGAACTGCAAAGGTCGGTACAGGAGGCTCGGAGAGACACCACTCTCCGTGTCCGAGATCTTCCTCTTCGCCGCGTTTTGTCCTGTTCACCGTCAGCTCCCTCTTCCTGCTCCTTACCAGCAGAAATCTACCCTGCTGCATTCTGTGGCAGTCGAATTCCAGTCCTGTACCTCGAGCTCATAACAATTGCTTGATGCAATTGCAATCCATAAAACTTCCTCCCCGAGAGTGCACGATTCTGTGCAGTCTTGGGCTGCTCACAGGCTTGAGTGCACGTCCCACGCTCCGGCGTACAGAAGCGCGCCCGGACGGCAGGCCTACTGTTGCTGCCCTGGTGCAGAAATCCTGCAGGAAACGCATGCATCTTGCAAAACTCCAATGGCAACCCGCGGAAGCCATCAGTGCATCCCGAAGTTCACTAGACTGGCTGCCTGAAGTGCTTCATCTGATTGTTAACCTGAGGGACGGCCTGATTGCAGATTCCATTCCCAGAAGAGCATCCTTTGCCTTTGCACGGCCCAATGGGAGGATATGACCCAGTTCACAACAAGTAGGCAAAACCCAAAACCCCTAACCACGAACTTGTGGTCTTGCTCAGAACAGGTGCTACAAGTTGTAACAAGTTCTTTTTCGAAGCCGTTCAAAATCATAGAGCACTGGCTACTGAAGCTCTGTAGCCCGGTGCTCGTCCATGTCTCGGTCAGACGAACTAGCAAACAACCAAGTCAAGCACTTCGTTCACATTCTGAGCTATGGTTGGAATACGACGGCATGATGGTGCTCTCCAGTGATGAGAAGGAAGATGTATCATTGCCTGATTCCGTGCATCGTTTCGCTGGCCAGCAACTGCACAGAAAAACCAGGCGTAAGGCGCTTGAATATGCTTGCCATTGAGGGTCGCTTTCCAGGTTTGTGACCAGCAGGTTGCCTTTCAGGTTCGTATTGACTGGGAAGAGACAGGAAATTTGTCCCGACTTGGCGCCTGAGCTTGAGGCGTTCAAGAGTTGTGTCCATCCGACTCCAAGCTGTTGTGATTTTTCACTCCATCATCTCGATTCTGTCCTAGTAAGCCATCAGGAGAGAGACGAGAGGGAATCTGATTTTACCGGCCTCAAGCAAGAGCTCGACGGGCCCAGCTGATTGCTTCACGGAGCTAGAGGAATTGGACACGGCGGAGAGACGACTGTTGGGGATTGTTCCTCCCAAGCCTCTAATGGCCAGTCCCCTGTCTTCACAGCTCTACCAGTGTAACGGGAGCGCGAGGTACTAAGGCGCGAGGAAAGCACGAGCGTTTGCGAGAGCAGAAAGCACTGAAGGTGTTCGTTCATGTTTGGGGAAAGGTGAAGTACAAAATTGTGTCGGTTAAGTAGAGTACATGGTGGTTATTCTAAATATGCTTGGGTTATCAGCTTAACACACCCCCTTAACCCTAGCAATGGTAGAGATGAAAACTTGAGAATAATGACGATTTGCTAGTATGTTGAGCTTCATCCGCCATCTTCTTACTTGAAAGATGTTCTTCTTAATAATAATATCATTTAGTGGAAAGAGGTAATAGAGATATGAAGTCTCTAAGCCCCATGGCCTCCATATGAATGAAGTGTTTTATGTTTTGGTAGGGGCTTAAGATCATATTTGTGGGAACATAAGAAATCTTCACAACGTGAGTCTCATCAGCTTATCTTACATAGTGTTGTCGGATTTCAATGTGTTTAGTCCGAGAGTGAAGGCGAGGCTTACTGGCCATGGCAATAATGGACTTGTTATCACATAAAATCAGAGTTGGTGAAGCTTGTTTATAGGCCGAACCTTCGAGAAAAGTCCTCTCCCAAGCGGCTTCCTTGGATGCATCAGTCAAAGCTATGTATTCGGCCTCCGTAGATGATAAAGCCATTGAAGTCTGCTTCTTAGACCTCCAGTTGATAGTTCCATTAGAGAGCACAAAACAATAAGCAGATATGCTTCTTCGACTATCGGGATCTGAGGCCCAATCGCCATCAGCATATCCCGTAATGTAACGGTAGAACTATTGTCTTGAAACCAAAGCCCATAAGAGAGAGTTCTCTTTAGGTATCTATACACCCTCTTAACTGCTGAGCAGTATTCACGCCCGGGATTTTCTAGAAATTGAGATAAAGTGCTAATGGTATATTGGATATTGGGCCGAGTCCAACAACATAAATAGTAAAGACACCCCACTGCATGCCTATAGGGAACTTGTGATATAGCAAACTTCTCCTCATTTATTTGTGGAGATTGAAAGGTGGTCAACTGTAACCGATTGAATGCTTCTCTTTTCAATACCCTAGGGAGCAAGATGGCCTACGTGCTACCTTGCTTCTTCTTAGAAAACAACTTGGTGTCATCTTCAACAAGAGGAGCTTTTAGCAATCAAAGATATGCAAGACCTTAGTCCACTAGTGATGATTCTGATGTGTTCCGATATTGTGGAGATATTTTGACTGATGAGAATCAAAGGTCCTCCTCCTACCATTCACACAACAAGGAGACAAACTCACCTTATTATTCTCTAACTATACCACTACACCAGTTCATAGTGTCACTCCACATAATTCGTCATCATAACGTTCTAATCGATCAGGTCAGCATCATTCTACGGCTTCTACTAAGAAACTCTATTATGCTGATGGATGTCATGCCGTATGATACTAATCTCTACACTTGGATTCAGTGTTTTATTAGCATTAATTAATCTAATGACTTATCTTTAAGTAAGTAATTAGTGTTAATTAATCTAAACCACTTATGTTAATTAAGCATTGATTAGTATTAAGTAAACATGGTTAGCAATAGCTAAGTGGATAAGCTCAAGTAATATGCTTTGGCATATTCCTTGCATATTATAGTGTATTCTTATGATACAATAGCTAAGAGGATGATTTATTAAGGTGAAAGAACGATGGAAAGAGACCATCTAGGAGGGGACAACAAATGGGGACCCGGGTCGGAGTGAAGAGGAGCAACCAGCTCCCTACCTAAAGTGACCAAGCGCACCCACAATGTCATATGCGTAGAATAAACACGCAAAACCACGGAGGAAAGGAAAAGGCATCACCCACCGCCGCCACCTCATGGAGAATCGCTGAGAGCCTGCTGAAGAGCAATAGAAACCACTGGCCGGAGTATCTGAAGTACGAGAGGGACACAGACTATGCCTCACACGATGGTAAGCTTTGGCACAAGACTTGACGAATTTGTTAAAGTCCTCACCATTGCCCCATACGCTTTAGAGCAAGCGGGATAAAGAGGTGGCCTGCTTGCATCCTGAACCCTGGACGTGAACACTAGATGTCAACTAAGCGCATATTCAGATACCTCAAGGGTACCATGCACAGGATTGACATTCAAGTATACACCGAGCATAAAGACGTTGACATTAATACCACGCCGACGCCGACTATGCCGGTGACACACGCAGATCCGTGACGTTACGCATCGCTATTGGGGAGCACCAATATCCCGGTCAAGTAAGAAACAACCAACCATAGCCTTGTCCAAAGACCGAGTCGAGTATAGAGTACTAACCTCGGTTGCTAAAGACATAGTATGGACTAGGCTAACCTTGAGTGAACTTCATCACAAGGTGAAAAGCCCACCTTGTTGTTGAGTGATAGTCGTGAGCTATAGCCTTGTTAAGGAACCCTGTCTTCCACTCTAGAACTAAACATATTGTCGAATATCATTACATCAGAGAGAAAATAGAGGATAAAACTATAGATATTAGTTATGTTCAAACTTTAGATAACGCAGCTGATTTATTAACAAAGTCACTAGGCATTGAACTGCACAGGAAACACATGAAATGTTTAGGTATATTGGACACATTGTCTAAGTCTCCAGCCTAGAGTTCATCCTAGCAGCTAAATTGGTCTACTTGAGATAACCTTAAAAACTAGTCCAATATTCTATTCTAAGTCTTCTGAACAATCATCCTCAATCTCAACATAGGCCTCGTATCCTACGTCCTCTTCTTCATACATAGTTGAGGAGCTCTCTGGAAAATAATATTAAAATATTAAATAATATTTTGCTAATTAAAACTTTTCCATATTTTCTTAGCCTCAAGAATACTCATAGACATGGATCATATGTCGGAAATTCTTCACAAAAGCATACATAACCCGTATCATGTGTATCTTAGTTTCCTGGCAAACATAGGAGCATGGTGGTACGCCCGCTCTCCCCTTTCATATTAGTGATTATATAGATGAGTTTCATATCATCACCCTTGGGATATATGCCGGGCTTCCAGAACCCTATGTTTCCTATCCTATGTCTTCCTTCTCCAAAAAAAAAAAATGGGCAAGTTTTAGCAAGAGAAAAATAAGTTAGAATACTTTTTTAGAATCACAAAAGGCATGTCTACCTTTTTCATTTTTCTCATTTTCTTCATTTTCCACTTCATTTTCCTTTTTCCCATAATTTTCCATACATAAATCTGCGAAAATAGTATCAGAAAATTCATCACAATTGATATTTTTGGAACTGGAAAATGGTCATTTGAAGATGCCCACAAACGGGCTTACAACTTGGTGTCTCTTCCTTACAAAAAGGGGGGGTGGGGGGAGGCATTCTTCATCCTGCTCTAAGGTGCCTCCCCTTCATGACAGGGGTTGACACCTTATTACACACAATCAGGGGGTGCCTTACTTGAGATTTCAGCCTCGCTCATCGCAGGAAGCTCTTCCATGAACACTCTTCCAAGGCAGTTGAGTCAGAGAGAGCAATTTCAAGCGATTTCTTCTCCACAAGAACTTTCTGGAATCTTCCTCGACGATCTCTCATCTGCACACAACTGTGGTGACGGCTTGCTGCATTTGGAGCAGGCCTAGGCTTGGGATTGGCAGCAGGCACTTTCAACAAATTAAGACAAGACATGGGGGCAATATCTTTCTCCAATTTCCCGGCCTGAGTGAGGTACTCCCGCATAAAGACTCACACATCAATTGGCGACCTCCAAGACCGCAGGACGACTTCCACCTCTCCAAGGTGACTTCAACATCAACACGAGTGCGGACCACTTCCTACCACCGGAAATCGTGGTGGGCTCTCAACAAAGTTGGAATCCAGGGAGGCGTGAGAGGATCACCGGGAGGCGTTGCTCTTGAGGCGCGATCCCTCCCAGGGCGCACTCCTCCCAATTCTTCTTCCATGCGGGCGGCCATCTTGCGGCAGGCGCCGTGCGACGCGGTGAGGCACATGTGGGCGGGCCGCCCCGATGGGCAGCGTCCCTCGGCCAGGCCGCTTCTGCACGGATCATGCCATGGCGGAGCTTTCTTTGGGGAGGCGCGGCGGGAGGCGGGCGCGATGGAGGCGGGAGGGAATAAAACCGTATGGGAGGGTACATAATGATGACTTCACATGGCATATGGTCAGTTACCATTTAATGGGTTTTCACTTTTTACCTCTTTCAAGTTTTCCTTTAACTTTTACCTATAGTTTTTACTAAGATTAACCTAGTTTAAGTTTTACTTTTATCTTTTTACCTTGTTTAGGATTTCACTATTTTCTAATTAATTTTTTGGTAATTAATTTTGATTACATTAAATTCTGCTTAAATGTAACTTAAGCCAGTTTTTAATTGTTTTCTTAGTTAGCGAATAGCTTTCAAGTTAGTGGGAGCTAACTAACCTTTTTAGGCTTATTTTGAAGCTATTTCTTCACACCTAGTTCATAGTGAGTGGGAGTGATGAAATATGACCTATTTAGGGCACTCTTCACTAGGGCACCTAAGACTATTAATTAATTTAGTTCTTAGGGCTTTAGGTAGTTTATTTAGTAGTTAGTTGTTACAACCACCTAGAGGTTAGAACTACTTATAGTTACAACCACCTTATGGTTATAACCACCCAGCCTATATAAAGGCTTTGTACTTTCTATTATAATCAATGCATACAACTCTTTGTGCAAAGCTTTCTACTATCTGCTTGCTATGTTTTGCTACCTAGAGCAGCTATGATTCTCATCAATAAACTAGTTGACTTGAATACCCATGCTATTGTATATGCTCGCACTGTCACTTTTGATGAGGCTCGGTTAGCATCGCTGGATTCTCCCGTGGACTCGCGGCTCCTTACGACACCGCTTCTTGGACCTTATGCCTAAGTTTTTGACTCTACCCTCTGTTTTCCACGACTCGGTCCTCCACACTCTTGCTCCACCCATGGCCTCTCCTCACCTCAAGCAACAACTCACTGTTCTCAGAGGGGAAGATGAATAGGCCATTGTTGATCCTTTTGAAAACAGACTTTGGTGCTCTTAATCCCCAAGACCTAGAGACCTTTCTTGCTCCACCGCCTCCGGTTATACTTGATCCAGCGACGATATCCTTTGCGGCAATCGAGACACCTGGAAGAGATCCCTTTGATTTAGCGTTCAATCATGCGGCTACACTGCGAGTCATTTCAATCGTTCACTGGTCCTTGAGGAGATCCTCTCACTCTACAAGAAGCATATTCTGACTTGATGCGCTAAGTGGAAGTTTGCTATTGATGATGAATATAATTCTCTTATCAAAAATAATACTTGGACTTGAGTAAACTTGCCCAAAGGCAAAACTAATGTCAAATGCAAGTGGGTTCTCAAAACTAAATTCCAGGAGGTTGAACTTCAAATTTGCTATAGAGCAAGACTAGTGGCTAAGGGTTATAGTCAGGAAGAGGGTGTGGACTATCAGGGCGATAAGGTTTATTCACCGTTGTCAAGGCCGAGAATGCTCTTGGCTTTATGTGCCGAGCTTAATCTGAAATTTATCACATTTTGTACTTTCCTTTATGGTCATCGCAAGAGATCTATATGGATAAATTGGAAGACTATGAAGATGAGCAACACCCAAACAAAGTGTGTAAACTTATTCACTCCATTTTCTTGGCCACGCGTTTATGGTATGAAAGAATGGATTCTTACCTCAAGAAGATAGGTTTATTCAAAGTGAAGGACACCAATATCTACTCTACAAGGATAGCTCCCTTGTACTGGTTGCACTATACATTGTTACTTATTCCTGGCAACAATATTTAACTAGTTAACCAGATTTAAGCTGATCTTAGTAAAGAATTCGAAATGAAGAATCTCGGCAAAGTTAAATATATTCTTGGAATGCATGTACATAGAGATGCCACTGGAGCTATTTATCTCCATCAAGGAAGATATGTAGCTGGCATGTTAAGACACTTCAATTTGGAGAATGCACATGCAAGACCACACGCCGTAGGTGTTAAGCTTTCATCTACTACCCGTCCACAATCTCAACAGGAAAAGAAAGAGATGGAAAATATTCCTTATCGTATGGGAGTTGGTACTCTCATGTTCTTGAGTAATCAAACCAAACCATCTCAAATATTGTAAATGTTGTTGCTCAGTTCTCAGAGAATCCAAGAAAGGATCACTGGGTTGCTCTCAAGCACATCATGCGGTACCTCAAGGGTACTCCAAATTATGGCCTCTGCTTCAAACCTAGCGGAAAGAAGCATTTGCTATTGACACGCTTTGTCGATGCAGATTGGGCTTCAGATGCTGACACTCGAAAAAATATCTCAGCATATTGTTTTTTTGCTGGCTCCACTGTTGTTAATTGGTCTTGTAGAAAACAAGCTACAATATCACTATCATCAACGAATCGGAGCACAAAGCACTCAGACGATAGAGGCTAAATGGGAAAGAAAGCTATGTGAAGATTTGGATATGAAGTAGGAAGGGCCAACAATGCTTAATTGTGATTAATTTTTAGTTCTTAGATTTAGATAATCCAACTAGTCTCGAGGGAGAGTTAGAAATGCAGACCCGCGTTGGTTGGCTTGAAGCAACAGTGGTCATACCCTCGGAATCTTGTCAGAGGTACAATTATTCAGGCTATAAAAGTGCACTACTTGTAATCAATTGTATCAATTAGTAAAGCACTAAACTTTGATCATAAATTGCTTCATAAGCACCTCAAACCGACTTCGCCATCAACATCTCCAGCCCAATATGAATCATAAAATCCAACTACCTTGGCTTCTTGTTGTCGCTCCTTTTGCTATTTCAACTCCCAATGTTTTGTGCCAAGTACTTGAATATCCTCTTGATTGCTTGATAATGTTGTTGCCAGTTGGCCAAAATTGACTCACAACTCCCCTTTTTTGTCGGGCCTTATCCCTATGGCCAAATATGTAAGACAAACAACAACATGCTGGTAGAGAGTTTTATCTACCTTCGCTTTCTCCTTTTCAGTTGTAGGGCTCATCTCCTTTGATAGCTTCTCATTGAAGATCATTGGCGTCTTCATGGGTTTCCAATCTTGCATGTCAAAACGCTCCAGTATAGTCTCCACATACGTTTGTTGGCTCAAAGAGTCTATATACTTGTTAGCCTTATTCCTTTTTACCTTTATTCCTAAGAAATAGTGGAGCTCACCCAAATCTCTCATATCAAAGCTTGCATTAAGGCTTTTATTTGCTAAGTCTAAGAGTTCCATGTTATTGCTAGCAATAATCAAATCGTCCATATAGACAGCGATGATAATTATAGATTCTCCCACTCTTTTCACATAGATATTCCAATCAGCATTGGTTTTTTTGAAACCTATAAACTGGAAAAACACATCAAGCTTACGATACCAAGCAAGGGCAGATTGCTTAAGACCATAGAGAGCCTTTAGCAGCCTACATACCTCTCCCTCGCGTCCTGGTATTTCATATTCCTTTGGTTGGTCCATGTAGATCTCTTCATCCACATTTCTATTTAGAAAAGCGGTGAGAACATCCATTAAATATATCTCCATGTCGAAAGAGGATGCGATAGCTAGCAGAGTTTGGACAGATGCTATCTTAGCAACAAGGGAGAAGGTGTCAGTATAATCCACGCTTGGGACTTGTGTATATCCTTTGCCCACCAGATTTGCCTTGTAGCGCTCTATGCTTCCATCAACCTTGCGCTTAATCTTAAATGTCCACTTGGATCCTATGCTCTTCCTTCCGGGAGGTAGAGGAGTGATTACCCAAGTGTTATTCTTGAGAAGGGAGTTATATTAATTGTCCACGGCTTCTTTCCACTCCTTCGCCTTTGGTCATTCCAATGCCTCCCTCACGCTTTGTGGTTCGCCGGCATCTGCCAACCATGCCTCCTCATACACACATGCATTCATGGATTCCAAGATCTTCTGTGAAGGTTTCCAAACTACTCAACAGCATAGTGATCACCTTGCCCTCTGGAGGTTTCATCTCTGCCTCCCTCATTTGATCAACCAAGCTTTTCAACTTGTTGACATGTTGCTGAACGGTGTCGCCCTCAGCCATCTTGAAGTTGGAGAATTGACTTTCCAACAGCATTCCACTCACAATGCTCTTCTTCTCGTACGTTGTGCAAAGAATTTTTCATGCATCCTGCGAAGAGACACACTCACTCAATTGTGAGAGAACGTCATCTAACCCATTCAGAATAATATTAGCCAAGGCTTTCGCATCCTTGCCTACATCCTTTTCAGAAGGGCCATATGAAAGTCCATTTTCTACAAACTTTCACAATCCTTTGTCAATGAGAAGAGATTTTAGCTTCAACTTCCATAATGTGAAGTTCCTGCCATCCAACTTCTCCACTTGATGCGTAGTCTCCATATGCATGCCGTTGGAAGCCATGCAAAGACGAGACAAAAATTCCTCGCACCAAAACTACTGCCAAGCGTCGCAAAATTGCAAACAAGCTTTCACAGACACTTCGTCTGCATAGCTACAAATAATGCAATTTCCCGCATAGCTACAATAATGCAATAAAAGGCAAGTAACATAGTCCCACACAAGGTGGTGTAGAGTACTTTTTGCAGCTCCTGAACCATGCTCTGATACCATGTTAGAGAACAGTAAGTCCCAATTTCAGTGCAATAAAAATGGTGTGCTATGCATACATATATAGTCCTTGGCCTTGTCATGTTCTCGATAATATGAACCCTATCTCGATCTTGGGATTGTCCTATCTACTTCTAGGACTTATTCTATCTACTTATAGGACTTATTCTCTGAACTCTAATATGGGATCTGTTGCACTGATCGATTTCTAACAGATACCATGTAGCGGGAGCGCGAGGCACTGAGGCGGGAGGAAAGTACGAGCGTTTGTTCATGTTTGGGGAAATGTGAAGTACACAAAATTGTGTCGGTTCAGTAGAGTACGTGGTGGTTATTCTAACTGCGCTTGGGTTATTAGCTTAACGCGCTCGTTATCCTCGTCCAGTGCCTTTGGTGCCAAATGCAGCGAAAACCTCCTCACCGTCACCAGGAGCCCCAAAAGCAGACCGACGCCACATAAGGCTGATGGAAGCCTGAAAGCCCAGACTTCAGGCCCTAGGATTTTCCCCTACAGACAGCAAGAAGTGGACAGTGCAATGCAATTCACCAGTCAAAAACCAGAGAGCGAACGCATTCGCTTCTACTAGACGAGACGAAGACTCATGAACACACCCAGTGTGGAACCTTACCGACATTGCCATCAACCAATATATGAGCACGGGCTTGTCAAACCGGGGCTGTGCATTGAACTGAGGAGTGATATAGTCGCCAGTTACAATCCTGCATTGCGAGCTCTTTTAAAAAGATACCTGCAGCATCCCTAGAAACTGTGACAGGACCACATGAGGCTTGAAAGATCTCATATGCGGTTCATTCACTTGTGCTTTCAGACACCATGCTTACAGCGCCTGCCACGTCCGGGAACTGCAAAGGTCGGTACAGGAGGCTCGGGAGAGACACCACTCTCCGTGTCCGAGATCTTCCTCTTCGCCGCGTTTTGTCCTGTTCACCGTCAGCTCCCTCTTCCTGCTCCTTACCAGCAGAAATCTACCCTGCTGCATTCTGTGGCAGTCGAATTCCAGTCCTGTACCTCGAGCTCATAACAATTGCTTGATGCAATTGCAATCCATAAAACTTCCTCCGCGAGAGTGCACGATTCTGTGCAGTCTTGGGCTGCTCACAGGCTTGAGTGCACGTCCCACGCTCCGGCGTACAGAAGCGCGCCCGGACGGCAGGCCTACTGTTGCTGCCCTGGTGCAGAAATCCTGCAGGAAACGCATGCATCTTGCAAAACTCCAATGGCAACCCGCGGAAGCCATCAGTGCATCCCGAAGTTCACTAGACTGGCTGCCTGAAGTGCTTCATCTGATTGTTAACCTGAGGGACGGCCTGATTGCAGATTCCATTCCCAGAAGAGCATCCTTTGCCTTTGCACGGCCCAATGGGAGGATATGACCCAGTTCACAACAAGTAGGCAAAACCCAAAACCCTAACCACGAACTTTGTGGTCTTGCTCAGAACAGGTGCTACAAGTTGTAACAAGTTCTTTTTCGAAGCCGTTCAAAATCATAGAGCACTGGCTACTGAAGCTCTGTAGCCCGGTGCTCGTCCATGTCTCGGTCAGATGAACAAGCAAGCAACCAAGTCAAGCACTTCATGCACATTCTGAGCTATGGTTGGAATACGACGGCATGATGGTGCTCTCCAGTGATGAGAAGGAAGATGTATCATTGCCTGATTCCGTGCATCGTTTCGCTGGCCAGCAACTGCACAGAAAAACCAGGCGTAAGGCGCTTGAATATGCTTGCCATTGAGGGTCGCTTTCCAGGTTTGTGACCAGCAGGTTGCCTTTCAGGTTCGTATTGACTGGGAAGAGACAGGAAATCTGTCCCGACTTGGCGCCTGAGCTTGAGGCGTTCAAGAGTTGTGTCCATCCGACTCCAAGCTGTTGTGATTTTTCACTCCATCATCTCGATTCTGTCCTAGTAAGCCATCAGGAGAGAGACGAGAGGGAATCTGATTTTACCGGCCTCAAGCAAGAGCTCGACGGGCCCAGCTGATTGCTTCACGGAACTAGAGGAATTGGACACGGCGGAGAGACGACAGTTGGGGATTGTTCCTCCCAAGCCTCTAATGGCCAGTCCCCTGTCTTCACAGCTCTACCAGTGGAATTTAACCCACACTACTACTGTATCTGCGTTGTGATCGCACTTGTGATGCTCAAGAGGTTCCGCCAACGCCAGAGCTTCACGACTCAGCTACTAGCAGCTACCTGGAAGCAGAGTGGAGAACCCATTTCCTCCTCCCACTGGCTGTGGACGTGGGTACCGCCTGCAGAGAGCACGAGACACGACGGATGCATTGAAGTGACGATACAGTCTCGGCGAGCAGCTTCCTGAAGATGAGACAGGGCAAAGGGAAAGGGTTCGTATAGTGCTCACATTGGAGAAGCTTATTCGAGCTGACATGGACCTTCTTTGGCGGTACGTCTCCTCACACGCCTTGTAAATCACAAACGAACCTCCAGCCACAAGAAACCCGAGCACAGCACCAAACCACAGGGGTGCAGCTGCATCCGCATCCCCAATTCCCGCCAGTCAGAATGCAAAGACGAAGCTGCTGCAGAGCCTGGCAAGACAGATAAGAAATTGATCTCACCTAGAGCGTACGCAGCCAGGGTGCCCAGGCCGGCCCCGGCAGCGCTCACCCCAACAGGAACCAGCGCCTTCCTCACCACCTTGTGCACTGTCTTGTAAAAGCGCGAGCGAACCACATTCCAGATCAAAGCGTACGCCTTGTCCTTCACCCAGTGCTTGAATCTCGCCCACCTGCCCATCCCTTTCCACTTCCGCTAGCAGCGATCACCCCTGTCCCTAGGTGAGATCACCTGATCAGAATCATCTCCAATAGCAAGCCTGCCCAATGCAGGACACGCGTCGAGTGCCCAATGCAGGACACGCGTCGAGCGCCACACCGGCGGTCGCATCGAGTGCCAGAGCGGTACCGGTACACAAGATTTCGCACGAGAATTTAAAAACCTGGGGGCATGTAACGGCCGACATCTGCTCAGGCACAGGTCCCGTTTGGATTTAATTTGCAAGGCCCAGCCCCAAGGGAGTGCCTTTCCAGAAATTCTCAGGGGCCCCGAAAGGCCCAAGAGGGGGGTTGGAAAAAGTTTTCAACCAGCAATTGACGCGTCTCGGTTTGACCTCACAAACTGCGTCATTGCCCCAAGCGCAAAGATAACAACACCTTGTGGAGGGCCTGCTCATATAGTGCCTGGCGGGTTCACGGTTTTACTGGTCCAATATGGGTTTATTCCGAGGTTCGTATTCCATGACCGGAGTTCCTGCCCGATACGACGGGGCAGGCTGGAGGGAAGGCAGCCAGTCCAGAGGTGTGATGCTGCGTGCTGTTTCCTCCTCCGCCTTGTGGCGGCCGGTTACGGGACTTGCTTGGATTCGTGGTGGGCCCGGCAGGAGATGGTGGAGTCCGCAGGACAATGCTCCCTTCCTCGCCCCGTCTTTCTCTTGGGTTGCTCCTGGTGCGAAGGTTGCTGGTAGTGGAAGGCGAATTTGTGCAGCTGGTGAGACCCTCTTTGGGCTTGCACGAAGGGAGCAACTGCAAGTTGGAACCTGACAAGTGTGCTTGTTCTTGGCATAGGCAGCCTACAGGACGAGATTGTGGGGGCGGATGGTAGTGAAAATGGTGAAGAGCTTGAAGACATCCAGTCTGAGGATGAGCAGGCTGTGGAGCCAGGGAATCGTGGACGTGAGGCATGTTCTGTGACCTTTGGAATGGATTTTGTTTTATGCACGGAATGGCAGGAGAAAGCTCATTTTGTTTTAGGCACGATGTATCAGGGCAAGCTGGAGCCTGGGTTGTATCTGGTTGCAACCCCGATTGGGAATATGGAAGACATCACCTTTCGGTGAGGAAGTGTTAATGCAGTAGGAAGGAGACCATGTACTTTCCCAGGCAGCCGTGATGACGTACTGGAGTGGTTGATGAACGATGTGCAGTGCCATTCGAGTTTTGAAATCAGCTCAGCGGATTCTTGCTGAGGATACCAGGCATTCGAGGAAGCTGCTTACCTACTACAACATTCATACGCGCATGGTGTGTCATTAACTTCACGGTAGTCTCTTCAACATGCCATGTCCCTCTGCGAGCTTCATGTCTCTTACCGGGATAGTGGTTTGCTACTCATGGGTCAGCTGGTGCTGAAATGCAGACGAGTTACCACAAGTTCAACGAGACTGCCAGCCAACAGAAGATTGTGGAATGGCTGCAGACGACAGAGGACATCGTTGCTCTCATATGTGATGCAGGCACCCCGGGGATCAGTGATCCTGGTGCTGATCTGGTATGCCTCACTCTACCATCCGCGCTGCCTTCTCCTGGCCTTGTAACATTCTGCCACTGACAAGCAGTTCACCTCTTAGGTGCTGGCTTGTGTGAGGGCAAAGGTTCCTGTGTATCCGATCCCCGGCCCTTCTGCTGTCATCACAGCGCTTATTGCATCCGGCTTGTCTACGGAAGAGTTCTCATTCGGTGAGCTGCATTCTCTTCCCTTGCCCTCGTTGTGCAGATCGATACCTGAAGAAAGAGTGTGACTCAGTAATGTGCTGATGGCAGTTGGGTTTCTTCCAGCACAAGCAAGTGCACGAAGACAGAGGCTGACAGCTGCTGCTCAGTCCCCTGGCACGCAGATATTCTATGTTCCTCCCCACAAACTGCAAAGCATCCTTGAAGACTGTATACTTGCCTTTGGAGGCTCCAGGTCTCGGAACATGTTTACAGCAACAACCTGAGCCAAGCTTGTCCTTTCTCTCTCGCATGGCCTCACCTTGAGCATGTATGTGGCAGGCAGTGTGTAGTTGCGAGAGAACTCACCAAAATTCATGAAGAAGTAGGTGAAAAATACCTTTCTGTGATGACACTCACTGTCACTGCTCTGGTTGTACATTTACGAAGAATGCTCGATGGTTTCGCAGTTTTGGCGAGGGGATCTGACCGAGGCCCAGGAGGAGTTTACCAAGAGAACCCCACGAGGGGAAGTCACACTGCTGGTGGCTGGCACTTCTGGTGAAGCCCTGCCAACAGAGGAAGAGGTGGAGTCTCGAATTGAGTTCTTGCTGGCCTCGGGAATATCTCCTTCAGAGGTACTGCCACGAGCACAGGGCGTTCAGGGCGCTCTTTGTTCATCTGATTGCTCAACACAGCTCTGTGCACCTTCGCAGGCCAGCAGACAAGTGGCAAAGGAAACCTCAATGAGGAGGAACGTTGTGTATCCTCTTGCTCTGAAGTTGTTCACACGTAAGCGTCAGGAGGATCAGGTAGCAGGGAGCAAGTGGACACGCAAGTAGCATTAGCAGAAGGCTCCTGTGATGCTGCTGGGTTCCACTCCCACTAGCATCTAATGGTACACATGCATGTCATGTTAGATCTTGCCTTGAAATAAACCAGGTGCATGAAAACCTGCTCAACAAGGACTACCACTGGGCATAGCAGACCTGAAGGAGCAGTACCCGTATCCACCAAGTTGTCTGGCGCCACTACTCCACTGCCCAATAGCCTCGACCACCTCCACATCAAACTGGAGTGACGGCGTATATGTGACGCTGATTCGGCTGCAGCCTGGGGACTAGTGGCTCCTGTAGCGAGCTCGAGCCTGCTTACTGTCATTGATCAAGCTGAAACCAGTTGGCTTTCCCTTTGATACTTGATTGTCGTAGAATAGCCTAAACGCTACGTTAGCCCGGAGGACGATTCTCTTTCGGTACGTATTCCTAGAACAGCGGGATCAATTTCAACTGTAGAAACCGATTTGTTATAATCCACGAGCAAATGTAGCTACAGCAGCTTACCGTGGCGCTTTGTTGTGTATGGACAAATGGAGGAGGCAGGCCTCATGTTGGCTAAGCTTGTCACTTTTGCTTGCCTTCTCAAGACTTGTGGAAGCAAATTGTGGTGAACTGGGAGGCTGCCAGGGCAAGGGACCGTTGGATGTTAAGGTTGTGGTCAAGCTCCAAGAAATCAGCTGTTGCTTGGAGCTGAGCACATTATTGCAGCTATCCAGAAACTGATGGCCTTGATTTTGATGGTTGCTGTGGCAAATCTCCGTCTCATCAGTTCACGTGTTTGTTGCAGGTAAGAAAATCGACTTCATTAAAGCTTGTGGCTGGGTAGGTCTTACTGCCAGCTAGGTTCACCTGGTTTAGTTTGATTGTACGAGACTCGGCTGCTGTGACCGCAGGAACCAGGAAAGGTCGATCAAGGTCTGCCAAGAAGGAAGACACTGCAGAGCAGCCCTTGAAAAGGGGCAGGGCTACAAAAGCCAAGACAATTGCTACTAGGCAGCAGAAGGCAGCAGTTGGGCACGGCACTAGAAGTCAATCTGTAGCAGTGTCCAGAAAGGGCTTGCAGTGTACAGAACGGCTTGCAATCCGAGAACTACCTCCTCTCCAGTCTGGTCTCGTCAATTCAGCAGTTTACAAGCGTTGGGTGCGTACGGATGTGTTCAGGAGATATGTCCTGGTGCTACATTTCCCAACATAACAAGCTGCGTGCACACGAGATGGGGAACCTGGGTTGCGGGTTTGCATGTCGCTTCTGAGGAGGCCTGCTTCTCTGGTTTGATCCTCTCAGCAGCAGCTTGGAGACCTTCAAGTAGCATTCCACTTTTTGTAGAGGAATAGCAAGACATGAGAGAGAGTTCAGGTATCGAACATCGGCTATATTTTTGTTCTTGGGGAATAAAATGTAAGACCCACTTTCAGGGTTTCGGTTAGCAGTTGTTCAGTATGCTGTAGAAAAAGCCAGCCTTCGTAAGGCAGTCGGATCAGGTGCAGGGCGCTCTGCCGAGCAATGGCTTCGCTGAGGTAGGCGCTGTCCAGCATAGCAGACAACTTTCTACAAGTGTTTTTGTGTAGTTAAATAAATTGGTTATTCTAGAAGGATGACTGCTGGAAGTAGAATCTCTAACTACCTTCCGACGTCACAGACGAACTACAAGGTATCAGCAATCACATGCCATCACACAGATCCCTGTGAACCAGGGAGCCATTTCTCTCTCCCAAAATTCTGTAGCGTCTGCATCTCCATCAAAGGTGCTTGAGTTACAGATGCCGAAGCGCAGTTCATTACGTTTGGCACGGCTAGTTCTATAAGAACAGAAACATGGCTTCGCACAGAAAATTTTCCAAGCAAAATAGAAGACCTCATTCTCATTTCCCAACCCAAATTATGTCCTACATCCCTGTGTTGAATGAAGGTCTGCGTTGCACAATCCTTGTTACAGGGCAGACACAATCTCACATAAGCAGCGATGAGCGAAAGCGTGCTCAGCACGCTGCCAACGGTGACGACAGGAACAGGAGTGGTTATTGAAATCCCTTTGAAGGCCTGGTGATCTCACGCCTTCAAGATCAAGGACCTTGGTGAAACAAGCACGACCGCAGGTCGGCAAGCAACCGCATCTGCTGCCGGAGGCCAAGATCGATAGCTGCTGTGCCCAGGAAGGGTGCCGGACCACCACCACCACCATAGCGGCGATACGTCGTGCCACCTTCGCCGCCGCCGCCACCGCCTCACACCTTGAGAAGCAACACAGCCTTTACACTTTTAATTGTTTACTTGACGCCAATAAAATATAAAATTAAGTCGTTCGTAAGTGTCAAAATTCGTGTCAGCCGTGAAAGGAACAATGGGGCTGATGCTGTACGTGGGACCATGTGCTCTGGCCGAAAAAAGTAGCAGCCTGCTAGATGGCAGCCTGGCAAAGTCGGACTCCAACCCTGCGGCCAAGTTCACCGAACTTCCGTCGCCTTGAGGTAGTTGTCAGCAGCCACAGCCACTGACTGAACTGTTACCGGCACACCTCGACCCATCTACACTCTCAACCAGACTAGATTGGTCTCGTTTTCATATACTTAAACGAAGAACAAACAGCTGTACCGGAGGCCAAGGAAAACGAGCTTACCGTAGATGTCAGATAAATCTTATGCACGTATCCCGCATACCGTGAGCCTGGAGATCAGTTGATCCACAACATGAGGACACTTCACAACAAGAAACGACGCTATACGTATGCAGGGACTCACTTTTCTTCAACCCCACGGGTTTAGCTCCCAATAGCGCAGCCACGAAGGCAGCGATATTCTCTTGCAGAGCTGCTTCGGAGAAGCTAACCTGTCAGAGGTTACCCTTGGTGATCAGTCAGTCACCTTTTGCTGTTAGGCAACGAGAGAAAGCCTGAAGATTTCTACAATATCAACGAGAATGAACGTTTACACTACAAGAGTGACCAGGGCTAGGACCGCCTGCCTTGCCGAGTCCAGCGTGAACGATGCCAGTTTTGTCCACTCTGAAGTCAACTCGTCCCTGTTTGGCAGCTTTCACCGCTTCCGCAACATTGTTCGTCACAGAGCCTACCTGCCAGAGAGAGCGAATTAAGTTCCTGAACTAGAAACACACTGAACTGTTGGACAAACAAACCTCAAGGTAGAACCCAAAATCACCTTCGGATTTGGCATTAGCCCTCTGGGCCCTAAAATGCGTGCCACCTGTTGAAGACAGAACAGTGAGGTCTCGCACACACGGGCACTGCTGCCTATTTGACACCGCATCTAGTCAACTTGAACCTTTAACAGAACTCAAAGCGAGACACGCAAAATCAGCCTATCAGCCACAACCTTGCCGAGTTTCGGCATAAAAGCTGGAGTGGCAATGCATTTATCAAACTCCAATTTTCCCCCACCTGCAAAGCAAGTGCAATACGCATCAACACCTAGTTATTCACGGCCCTCAGACCACATTAGGCCAGGCACAAAATGTGACCATTGCTTCCCATAACAGGACGCAACTTACCATCCTTAATGGCATTCACTAGCTCGTCAGCACCAACAATGTCCGCTCCCGCAGCTTCAGCTTCCTGAGCAGCTGCCCCCTCCGCGAACACTGCCACCCTCACCACCTATTCCCAGCATGAATTCACATTGCTTGCCCTAGCACATAAAAGGCAGGACAATGGCCGAGCTCATACAACGTAGGATGAGCAACAACACTGACCTTCCCACTACCATGGGGAAGAGTTGCAGCACCACGGACCATCTGCAACCAACACAAAACCACAAACCCTAATAAACCACACCGTTCCCCACCCCTTTCTCCCCTCCCCCCCAATGCAAATTCAAGACACCACAAAAACCGACCTGATCTCCTCGCCGTGGATCAACACCGAGCCGAACATGAGCCTCCACAGTCTCATCGAATCGAGCACGGGCCCCTGTCTACATCCCGAAAATGCAAGCCAATCAGCTCCGAGACCTGCCATCCTCCATTCAAACGGGCAGCAACTTCCTCCCACCTTCACAAGCCGGATGGCATCCATCAACCCGACCGGATCCGGCCGCTTCTCGAACTTCTTGGCAGCGAATCCAGGAACTGGAATTTCCTCAACCTTCGGCTTCGGAACCCGCTTCACGGCCGCCTGCTGCTGCCTCACCACAGCCTCCGGCACCTCCACACGCACCCGATCCTCCGGCAGCGGCGCCACCCGCGGCTTCTGCAGCTGCACCAGCAGCTCCGAGAGGTTGTATGCGCCGCCGGAGGACGAAGCGGGATCAGCGCTTCCGCCACCATTTCCCGCATCAGCCGAGAAACATCGACAGGACCGGCAAGCCGCCGTCGCCCGCCCTCCCACAGACGGAAGCAGCCGCTGCCTGGCCGCCCGCATCGCCATCCCCGACGCCATCGTCTCCCATCCAATTCTCGAACCCCTGATTGCAAATTACCTCACTGAAAAAATCGAAGAATAAGCACGTTTCATTTCACGAACCAAGGCTAGACGAGGCAAAATCTTCGAGCGCTTGGCCTCCATGCGAAAGCCACGCGCGGAATATTTACCCGGTCAGTTTCACCCGGCAGGTCACCTGCACGAGACTCGCAGCGAGCAATGGGAGACGGCCACGTCTGCCGTGAGCATCCTCGGGCCTGTGGAGCTCTGGTGCAGGAATTTTGTGTGGAGCGTGAAGCCAAGGAGAGATGCCGGCACCATAGAGTGCGGACGCGGGTCGTGAAGAGTTTTCGGATAGAAACGTGGGTTGCATCGCGAATTCCAGGCTAGCGGTGGAGGAGGGTGTCGAGGCAGGGAGCGGGAAGGGATAGATTTTGTGGGTTGTAGAATTTCTCTGAGCTTTCGGGGGATTCTGGATTGTCCAGGATGACAGCAACGGTGGCGGTTTGCGGGGCTGTGGGAGCTGCTGCGGGAGCGTCTTCCTCTCAGCCCTTGGTGGGCGGTTTGAGGACGAGGCAGCCGGGGAGGGGATGGCAGTCTCTAGGGTTCTCCAACAGCGCGGGATTCGGGTCGCTGGATTTGGTAGCACAGGCTGTGCGTGCCGAGGAGCGGCCAGAGGTGCGTCGGTTTGGTATCAGGTGTGACGCTACAGCTGCGGAGGCAGCTGCCGAGGCGTCCTCTTCTGTTGTGCTGGAGAAGAAGAGCTCCAGCGAGGAGACCATACAGAATTTCCTCCAGCGGGAATACAAGTGGGGGTTTGTGTCGGATATTGAGTCGGTGTCTATCCCGAAGGGGCTGTCGGAGGAGACTATCAGGTTGATATCGGCGAAGAAGAAGGAGCCGGAGTGGATGCTAACTTTCCGTCTGAATGCGTACAAGCAATGGCTGAAGATGAAGGAGCCGGCCTGGAGCGATAACCGCTACCCGAGTATCGACTTTCAGGATATTTGCTACTACACGGAGCCCAAGCAGCAGGAGAAGAAGCAGAGCTTGGATGAGGTTGATCCTGACTTGTTGGAGACGTTTGCCAAGCTCGGAATTCCTCTTACAGAACAGAAGCGGCTGGCGAATGTGGCTGTGGATGCTGTTTTCGACAGCGTGTCTATTGCTACCACGCATAGGAAGACGTTAGCGGCTTCGGGAGTCATCTTCTGTTCGATATCCGAGGCTGTGAGGGAGTATCCCGAGCTTATTAAGAAGTATCTAGGCAAGGTTGTTCCTGTTACTGACAACTACTACGCTGCTTTGAACTCTGCAGTGTTCAGTGATGGGTCCTTCTGCTACATACCGAAGAACACGGTGTGCCCCATGGACATTTCCACGTACTTCAGGATTAATGCTCTGGAGACAGGACAGTTTGAGAGGACCTTGATTATAGCCGAGGAAGGAAGCGAAGTTAACTATCTCGAAGGCTGCACAGCCCCTTCGTATGATAGAAATCAGCTTCATGCTGCGGTCGTGGAGCTGTTTTGTGCGGAGCGTGCGAAAATCAACTACTCTACTGTGCAGAATTGGTATGCAGGTGACGACCAAGGGAAGGGTGGTATATACAACTTTGTCACCAAAAGAGGGCTGTGTGATGGGGCCAACTCTTTGATCTCCTGGACTCAAGTGGAGACGGGATCTGCAATCACCTGGAAGTACCCGAGTGTGGTGTTGAAAGGGGACAACTCGGTGGGCGAGTTTTACTCTGTGGCGCTGACAAACAAAATGCAGCAGGCAGACACTGGGACGAAAATGATCCATGTTGGAAAGAACACACGAAGCCGAATCATCTCCAAAGGAATATCAGCCGGCCAATCTCGGAACTGCTACAGGGGTCTGGTACAGGTGCAACCTTCAGCTCACAATTCGAGGAACTTCTCTCAGTGTGATTCAATGCTGATTGGTGATAAAGCTGGTGCCAACACGTATCCTTACATTCAGGTATGCCGTCTGCTATCAGGTTTAGAAGGTCATGTGGAGTCTATTGTGCTCCAAGACCCCTCGTCGTTGTCCCTTACACCATGATGTTTCCCTTCTTTGTGGCCACAGGTAAAAGATCCAACAGCAAGAGTTGAGCACGAAGCAAGCACCTCGAAAATCAGTGACGACCAGCTTTTCTACTTCAGACAAAGAGGCATTGATACAGAAAGGGCCGTTGCTGCAATCATCAGCGGCTTCTGCAGGGATGTCTTCAACAAGCTCCCCCGAGAGTTCGCTTCAGAAGTTAACCAGCTAATGAGTCTGAAGCTGGAGGGTAGTGTCGGATAATTGCTCAGCAACTTGGGTGCGCCTCTTGCCGTGCGGTTTCCTCTTGTATTATTTTTAAGCACTTATTAGTAAGAGTCCATGTGAGCCTTGCCCACAGCAAGGAAAGGCATCTTTGAGCTGGTTTGCAACAGGAGAAGGTTCCTAGTGACGAGCGAGCCGTGGCCCCCAAACGGTTGTAACGCCGCATAGTCCTCCAAGAAGCATTCTCCAAGATGCAGTCAGTCCTGACGTCGCTGTGGGATGCAACGGCCTGTGATGCACTGCAACTAAAGCCACTGCGGATCCGGGAGGCTAAACATGAGGCTAGCAAGCACTCAGATTCAGCAGCTTGTAGATTTCGATGTGTGAATTGTACCCTGGTATGTGTTCGATGTCATATTTGGCTTCAATCTTTGTCATCTCGGTCTTCCTAACCATCAAACCTCTAAACTAGGTCTAGTTTTCCAAACGCCGTGAGGCGTCCTTTAGCGATAAGCCCGAGCCCTTGTTCCGGTCAGCCAAAGCCCGAGCGCGTAACGAGACCGACAAGGCAAATCTCACTTGTTTTCAAGAACTATTAGAACAGGGTAAGAGCCCTTCCCACTAACTCTCGTGAGGGTTGAGGGTTTGTCTTCGTTATGATCACTAAAGTTTTTGCACGAAATTGATATACCTATTTTTGCATACACTCAGTGGTCTGGTAGATCTGTCACTATTGCATACCGAGATATGAGAAAACATGTGATCTCAACCATGGATTTCAATGCCACCTTGTTGTTGTGTGGTATTGGTTATGGAATACCGATATGGTCACTCGGCATCGTGTGTGTGTGACTTTTTTTTTTGGGTGTACGCTACAGAAATATGCCATGACATCTTTCAGATATTTGCATACAATATACGTATAATACGTGCCACATCAGCTTCTGTAGCTTCATACGCGGGGCAAAAACTTTCTACGACACGATGATAGCCTGGTGTTCTGATTGTGTCATGCATGCGCATGTTTTCTTGTTTAGGGTTTTAGGGTTCCGATCACCACACATACATGTTAAACAGGCAGCCAAGACACACATACTGCACCCCATAGGGGACAGGCCTAGCAAACATTGCAGCCCTATATGCAGCCAGTGCCAAACACTGTAGCTTTGCACGTAAGGGCAAACGCACTCAGCCGCGTCGCAAACATAGACGATGAGTGCAGCGCAAACGCAATTGCAAATGGTGGGCACAACGCAAACGCAACCGCTCACATACAGCACCCAGTGCCGCAATGGCGCGGCAACGCAAATGACCCTAAACGCAACCCTAAACCCGAGAGAAGAAAGGTTTCTGTATATCGTGAAAGCTTTGTGTGCATCATGGGGTAGGTTGACGACATCGGTACACCGGGTGGCCGCAGCCCCGATCGATGTGGTCATGCATGACCTACCGAAATAGTTCCGCCGTATACGGCAAGACTGTTTCTTTCTGTCCACAACCCTAAAAAAATGTGGATGCCGATGATGGATCCAGATTCCATACACGGCGAAAGAGTGAAGGAGGGCGGGAATACTTACCAGCGAAATCTCAAAGGTATGGAATACCGATCTCGTCACGGAGCCGTTTAGGGTTTTTTTTTCGATGGTGACAAAAGAAGTTTTTCTGCCGCATATGGCGGGAAAACTTCTCATGTCACACACTTGACGACATCGGCCGTGGGCGCTTGCCCCCCTCGTGTCTCGATGTCGTCAAGTGGTGTGTGAAGATTCTTTTTAGGTTGTGACACACAAGGTTTTCTTTTTTAGGGCTGTCAGAACATGGACCTTCGCACATCCATCCTGCATGACCCCATCTGCCCGTCAGTTTGCCATAAACAAACCGTCACCAGGCCTTTGTGGCAGATAGCTTGGAGGAGCCATCCGCGCCTCGCGCCACTAGCTTTCGCAGCCATCCAGGCCTTTGTGGCAGATAGCCTGGAGGAGCCATCTACACCTCACATGCCTGGCTTTCGCAGCCATCCAGGCCTCGCGCGCCTGGCTTTCGCAGTCATCCAGGCCTTTGTGGCACATAGCCTGCAGCAGCCATCTGGGCCTCGCGCGATTGGCTTTTGCAGCCATCCAGGCCTTTGTGGCACATAGCCTACAGCAACCATCCGGGCCTCGGGCGACTGGCTTTCGCAGCCATCCAAGCCTTTGTGGCACATAGCCTGCAGGAGCCATTCGGGCCTCGCGCGACTGGCTTTCGCAGCCATCCAGGCCTTTGTGGCACATAGCCTACAGGAGCCATCCATGTGCGGTACAAGCAAACCCTAAACATGAGTATGTGTGTTTGACAAAAACCCTAAATGGCAGAAAGAAAAGTAGATGACGAGATCGGAATACGAGGGGGCAAGTTGAGAGACAAAAAAACTTTGTGGTGCAAGGGGGCAAGTTGCGAGACAAAAAAAACTTTGTGGCGCCTACGGCCCATAGTGCGTTGATGTGGCCCGTATGTGATGAAGGAATCTTGAAGATACCTGGGCATGATGTGGCCCGTATGTGATGAAGGAATCTTGAAGATGCCTGGGCATCTTCAAGATTAATACTGGAGAAAAAAAACTTGTCACAGAGACCCTGCCTCGTGACGAGATCGGTATTCCATACAAAGGCCAGGTGCGTTCCAACACCTAATCGAGGAAAAGTAAAAACCACACCGTTTTTTTGTTTCATCTCTATCGTTACCAATATTTATGGAATACCGATCTGGTCATGCGGCATCTACATTTTTTTAGGGTTGTGGACAGAAAGAAATATTCCCGCCGCATACGGCGGAACTATTTCCGTATGTCACGCATGACCACATCGGTTGGGGCTGTGGCCACCCGGTGTACCGATGTCGTCAACCTACCCCATGATGCACACAAAGCTTTCACGATACTTAGAAACTTTTCTTCTCTTGGGTTTAGGGTTGTGTTTAGGCAACTTTTCTTCTCTTGGGTTTAGGGTTGTGTTTAGGGTCATTTGCATTGCCGCGCCATTGCAGCACTGGGCGCCGTACATGAGCGGTTGCATTTGCGCTGCGCTTACCGTTTGCAATTGCATTTGCACTACACTCATCGTTTGTGTTTGCGGCGCGGTTGAGTGCGTTTGCCCTTATGTGCAAGGTTGCAATGTTTGGCACTGGCTGCATATGGGGCTGTAACGTTTCCTAGGCCTGTTCCCTATGGGGGTGCAGTATGTGTGCCTTGGCTGCCTGTTTAACATATATGCGTGGTGATCGGAACCCTAAAACCCTAAACATGTGCATGATACAATCGGAACACCAAGCTATCATCGTATCCTAGAAAGTTTTTACCCCGCGTATGAACCTACAGAAGCTGATGTGGTACGTATTATATGTATATTGTATGCAAGTATCTGAAAGATGCCGTAGCATATTTCTGTAGCGTACATCCAAAAAAACAGTCACACGCACACGATGCCGAGTGACCAGATCGCTATTCCATAGCCGTGACGGTGCTACGAAAAGTGTTTTGTTTTTTTGGCTTATGCAGAAATTTATAATGGTAAAGGTTTTATTGGATCTTCGGCTTCTTGTTTATCCACGATTGTGTAGCACCGAAGACTAGGTCTGTGCATTTAACAGCTTTGCCCGTAACGGGGGTCTACGCTGGTCGGGACTGGGGTGAAGAAGCAATCAGTCTTGTGGCGATGGTGATGGACTCGCTCTTTGCGGGCCTCCCGCCCCCGTCGGGTCCGCAGGAAACCCCGGCAGAGCCTTTGGAGTCCTCATCGTCCGTTGTATCCAATGTGACGCATATCGAGCCCGTGCCTGCGGTGAAATCGGCCTTAGCAGCTTCTGGGAGCAAACGAGGTGCCAAGGATGTGGAGCTAGAAGGTGGTTTCTAGGTCGTCGTCTTCTCTCTGTTCCTGTTATTTTGTCTTGTGTCTGGAGTAAGAATGGAGAACCTTGGTAATCGCAGGTGAAAAAAGGGTTCGGTTCAGGACCACCGTTGACGCCAGCGCAGAGCAGGTTTTAAGTGCCATGCACAAAATTGCTGTACATATCAGTAATCCTTCCAAGTTCAACAAGGCTTCAAAGCTGGCTGTGCAACTGCTGGAGGGAGGCAGCGTAACGAGTGAATCAGCGGAGCCTTTTTTTGGCATTCTGAAGGCGGCCATGGCGCCGCCCTCTCGAGCAACAGAGGCCTCTACCCGGGCAGATTACCTGGCTCTGTTCGAAGCTGTCCAAGAGCAGCTTGAGGTGAGCTTATGGACTTACTTCCTCTTAATTTCTTACCTGGTTGCCAGTTCCTTTTGCTCGTTCAGAGCGTTTTTCTTTGGTGTCCGTTGTCTGACTTGACGTGGATGGTTTCAGTGCTTCAGTGCTTCTCAGCAAGCCCAAGTGGACGTGTGGCTTATCTGGGTACAGGTGGGCAACGATTTGAAAACCGACGATTCTTTCGTGGTAATAATCCTATGGCCTCCACTTGTTTATGCACCTGTATTTATTGACTTGTTGCGTGGTCCAGCTCAGTACGTTGTGTTGGTGGGGCTTGGATGGTGGGTTTGGCTTTGTATCGCCGGTCAAGGATGCATCTCTAACACCTCAGATAGTCTTGTTTGCATCCTAGTCCAGCATGGGACTGAACGACAATTATAAGGTGCCATGGCTTCCATGGATGGTCCATTTGGTGAGGGCTTGCTTGACTAGCTCCATCACTGGATTGGCAGCTCGGGGCCAACTTTGTGTGTAAGTCTGAAGTCCTCTCTGTTTGTAAATGTATTATGGACATATCCACACAGCTCTTTCAGAGTTGGGTGCTGAAAGTGGACTGTTCGTTGGGTGTTTGCCTGTGGTGTTTTTGCGAAGGAGCCATGCTTCTTCTGATGTCACAGATGTGATGTGTTGCAGTTCTCGAAAGCAGCTGGACGTTTGAGGCAGGCTATTGATGCACTCCCAGATGCAACAGAGGAGGACTTGGAGGTCACCAGTGTTCCTGACACGAAGGCACCTCCAACTTGCAGTGATGTAGAAGTTCCAGAGGGGGCCACTGGGGAAGCTGATCCATTCGGCTTGAATGCTTTTCTGCCAAAACTATCGAAGAAAGAGGAAAGGTTGAAGAGGAAGAAGGATGAAGAAGCTGCAGCAAGGAAGGCTTCTGAGGATGCCGGAAGACTACTAGGAGAACGCAGGGAAGCGTTACTAGGTTGCTTGAAGGTTGCTGCCGACCGTTACAAATTGCCATGGTAGGACCTTGACTGCTTGCTTCAGGTGGTTCTGTTTTGCGTAGCAAATGACCCTGACTCCTGTTACTCTTTTCAGGGCTCAAACGATTATCGACATCACAGTAAAGCACGCCAATGACAATCTTGTGAAGTTCACATCCTCTCAGAGAGCAATTGTTGAGGCGCTGTGGTCATCTGTCCGTGACCAGCAGACGCGTCGAAGGCAAGGGAAGGTTGCCTCGGATATAACGCCCTTCGAAAGGCTTCAGGCAAAGTATGCTGTAGAAAAAATCAGCATTCGTAAGGCAGTTGGATCAGGTGGAGGGCGCTCTGCCGAGCAATGGCTTGGTTGAGGTAGGCGTGTACAACAAAATAGACAACTTTCTACAATTGTTTTTGTATAATTAAAAAAAAATGGTTATTCTAGAAGGATGACTGCTGGAAGTGGAAACTCCAAAATAAGAGGTGCTGCTATCGTCCGACGACACAGACGAACCAGAAGATATCGGCAACGACATGCCATCTCACAGATCCCTGTGAACCAGGGAGCCATTGCTCTCTCCCAAGATTCTGTAGCGTCTTCATCCAACAAAGGTGCTTGAGTTACAGATGCCGAAGCGCAGTTCAATACGTTTGGCACGGCTAGTTCTATAAGAACAGAAACATGGCTTCGCACAGAAAAGTTTCCAAGCAAATGGAAGACCTCATTGTCATTGCCCAACCCAAATTATGTCCTACATCCCTGTGTTGAATGAAGGTCTGCGTTGCTCAATCGCAACAGCAGAGCAGACTTCGCTGTACCGCTCCTGCCAGGACGCTCTTGCCGCGGTGGATGAGTTGGTCCTAAGGCGTGATGAGGCAAAATGCTCATATTGGAGCTGCTGGATCTGGTGAACTGCGTTCAAAGTCCAAACAACCTAGCCCCAGCTTGTTCCTCACAGACAAGTGACATGCGCCACGGCATGCTGGCATGGACAATCTAATCTGATTCACAGGAACTTGCGGGGAGGCTTTCCACCTGACTCGTCCTGCATTCTCTGCAAACAAAACAGACAGCAATTGACGTGTGTCACAGATTTGTTGCTCACTTGCTCCACTCAGCTAAAATCCTGTCAAATACGATACCCTGACAATGCAAAAACCCTCGTTTGCCATAGAAGACATCTAATTCCCCAGACATACACCAAACCTAAATCACAAATGCAGAGCCAACGCATCGGATGCAGCGGTCATGCGACAAGAGGAAGGACAGGCCTGCCTGACACTCACAAACTTCATGTAACAAGAAGAATGAAAGGATTTCCTGACACTTACGAACTCTTTCTTGATGGCCTGGTGCACCACCACGGGAACCAGCAGCCCGAAGGTGAAGACAATGGCGAGATTGCGCCGCGTGAAGCGGAAGGTCTTCTCAAGGTTCTCCCTGGACGCGGCCCATTCCTCTATGTATCTGTTCTTGTGCACATCCATGCCCCCCGCCATCGCTGCCTCTGCTGATCTTCACCAGGCAATGTCGCTGCCACTCGTTCGCTCTCACCTTGCGTAGCCTTTACTCCGTGCTGCGTTCACATTGGTGTAAAACCTAACTTGGAATGGGAAGTAAAATCGGTCGGCGGCGTCAGCGACGTGGAAAAGGAACACCTGGTGCACGTCAGCCGTATCTCTCGTTTACCCGCCATTTTCGTCGCGATGTCGCTCTAGTCGGCATGCTGCTCTCCTTCTCCTCCTGAGACCAGCTCGTCGACCTGCGGTTTGGTGAAGTTCTATCCTTGCTGTGAGAATTGAGGCTGCAGCCTGGAGCCTGATGATGTTGGACTGAGCTAGTGGATGTCTCTTTGCTGAAGCTGCATCCCGTTATGAGCTAGCTGATTGTTCTGTTGTGAAGTGGTGATTATTTGCGTCGGTCGGCGGTGTGGGTACAAGTTGTTTGAGGCAATTGCAAGTTGTTTGTGTTGAGGGGACCTGTATTGGTGTGTGTCAGGGGAACGTTCCTGTCGTGGTTCTAGCTGAGGTAATCAATGCCAGAGCTTCCAGAAGTAGAGGCTGCTCGTCGGGTACTGGAGGAGCATGCCAAGGGGAAATTGATTGTGAGGGCCGTCGTAGCCGAGGATTCTAAGGTTATTACCGGAGTTGAGCCTCTTCAGCTTCAACAGAGCCTTACAGGAAAGAGAATTCAAAATGTCAATCGCAAAGGCAAGAATATGTGGCTTGAACTAGATGAGCGGCCATGGCCCACTTTTCAATTTGGTAAGTCCTTTGAGGTTGCAATGTGCATTGATATCGTTCCGATTCTCGGCAGTAAGTTGTGTGCAGTCTTTATTTGCACCCACCACCCAACTTCGCTTGCAGGTATGGCCGGGGCAATCCACGTCAAAGGAGGGCAGACGGTTAAGTACAAGAGGTATTGTTCGTTATTGTTTAGAGGTGACATGCAGGTATGCTTGGAGTTTGAGGACGGCCTTAGAGGTCTTGGGAAGAAGTCTGAGTTTCATTTTTTTCAAATCGGGCTCTGTGGAGCAGGGCTGTTACTGCCGACGATGATGAATGGCCTCCAAAGTATTCCAAGGTTCTTGCGGAGGTATGACCGCAAGTTAAGTTTCATGTGTGCCTATTGGCCCCCTGATGCCTGTGCCGTTGCATTATGTTACTTGGTTCTTGTTTGTTCTGCAGCTGGAGGACGGACAGGAGTTCTCATTTTCTGATGTCCGACGCTTTGCTCGAATTCGGCTTGTTGAGGACGTGAGAAAAGCAGCTTTTTGCGTACGGAACATTATAAGCAGACATATTTGGTGATGCTAGGCATTGAGCATGTGTCATCATGTCTTCTGTGCAGCCTAAAACATCTCCTCCCATCTCAGAGCTGGGTCCAGATGCATATTTGGAGCTTCCTAGTGAGGAAGAATTTCTGACGATGTTAAGAGCAAAGAAAGGTTCTATTAAGGCTTTGCTGCTGGACCAGGTTGGTTGCTAGAGCGTGTTGTGTGGTTGGCTGCTTGGAAATGGACAGCACTCGGTTCTGCACCTGCTAATTATCTTCGGATGCTGTGATGATGCTTTGTTGGTGCAGAGTTTTCTGTCCGGCATAGGCAACTGGGTGGCGGATGAAGCCCTCTACCAGGTACTCGTATGGAAATTTAGTTCAATGTCTTTACTTCGAATGCAAGTCCTAGGGCGCTTAATGGCTGGGTTCAGGCTGTCCTCAGTGTTGAGGTGGTGTGAGTGTGTGTTGCAGGCCAAAATCCATCCAGAGCAGGTAGCATCAAGTCTTTCAGATGAGCAGAGTTCCATCCTCAGGGATGCCATTAAAAAGGTAGGGAAGGCTCAAGACACGTTTCTACTTTGAGCATGAATCTTGTGCTGGTGGATCTTGCTCACGTGTAGCTTGAAGGTCTGATCGTGTAGGTTTTGGAATTGGCGGTACACGTTAACGCTGATAGTGCGCAATTTCCCTCTGATTGGATATTCCATAACCGCTGGGGCAAGAAACCTGGCAGTGTCAATGGTGAGAGCCTCCATTGTTCAGCTTTCTTCTGGACTGTGTGACAGTTAGCCTGCACATTTGCGTGCCAGGTACTTGAAATAGCTATTGAAGCTGGAGCAGACAGCAGCCGGTATCCTGACGACTGGATTTTCCACATCCGGGACAAGAAGGCAGCCAAGGCCTCTGGTGAGGATCTAAGGCATGGCCGTTTGTCATTCACAACTTGTGAATAATACATGGCGGAAGCTGCCAGGGCAAGGGACCGTTGGGTGTCAAGATTGTGGTCAAGCTCCAAGAAAGCGGTTATTGCTTGGAGCTGAGCACATTATTGCAGCTATCCAGAAACTGATGGCCTTGATTTTGATGGTTGCTGTGGCAAATCTTCGTCTCATCAGTTCACGTGTTTGCTGCAGGTAAGAAAATCGACTTCATTAAAGTTGGTGGCCGGGTAAGGTCCATCTGCTAGCTAGGTTCACGATGTTTAGTTTGATTGTATGAGATCTGTTGTTTATCTTTTGCTGCCAATTTTTTGCAGACATCAGCGTATGTCCCAGAGTTGCAGAAGCTCACTGGACCATTAGAAGTTGAGAAGCCTCCTCGCAAGAGAGCTTCATCCCGAAAAAGCGATGATCAGTCAGAGAGCGAGGACAATTCAGGAAAAGCTCAACCAAAAGGGGGCAAGAAAAGAAGGGCCAAGAAAAAGGAGGCAGAGATGGAGTCTTCAGATGAGGACAATGAGGAAGACCAGGAAGAAGATGAGGAAGACTCGGCTGCCGTGACTGCAGGAACCAGGAAAGGTCGATCAAGGTCTGCCAAGAAGGAAGACACTTCAGACGAGCCATTGAAAAGGGGCAGGGCTACAAAAGCCAAGCCAATTGCTACTGGGCAGCAGAAGGCACCAGTGACAGAGAAGGTGGGAACTAGAAGTCAATCTGTAGCAGTGTCCAGAAAGTCCAAGAGGAAATAAAATGGGATTGAAGGTTAACTTAAGCAGAGTGCTAAAGTTGATCGCCATTTTGTGGGATTGTTTGCATGCTTTGCCTCTCAATTATGCTGGCGGCACCTGCATTCTGCAAGCCCCAGTGAGGCCTCCCATGTTTTGCAAGGTCAGTGGAATTGCTGTCTGGTTTTCAAAACTGTGTGTGGTCACCAGTCGTAGGTCGCGTATTTTTTCTTGTAAAATTGTTAACAATGTTTTGATATGCAGGAACCCGTGCTTGGAGGTGCAAGAGCCAGTGCCCTGCAGCATTCCATGCCTTCGAGATCTGCATCTGTAGTTCGAGGATACAGAACGGCTTGCAATCCGAGAAATACCTCCTCTCCAGTCTGGTCTCGTCAATTCAGCAGTTTACAAGCGTTGGGTGCCTACGGATATGTTCAGGAGATAAGTCCTGCTGCTGCATTTCCCAACACAACAAGCTGCGTTCAGAGGAGATGGGGAACCTGTTCCATCCGCGAACTTGAAGAGGAGAGAGTACTCGGCAAAGCCAAACTCCACGTGCATCAGGTCCGTAGCCTAACGGTGGGTTTGCGGGTTTGCATGTCGCTTCTGAGGAGGCCTGCTTGTCTGGTTTGATCTTCTCAGCAGCAGCTTGGAGACCTTCAAGTAGCACTCCACTTTTTGTAGAGAAATCGCAAGACATGAGAGTTCAGTTCTCGAACATCGGCAATATTTTTGTTTTTCGGGAATAAAATGTAAGACCCACTTTCGGGGTTTCAGTTAGCAGTTGTTAGTCAGGAAACCTTTCAAGAGCGGGGCTTTGCGGTCCAGCCAAGCTGCTGCCGCAAGATGAAAGCAAGCGAGGCAAGGCCTGCTGCAAGATAAGGAAAGATGGAAACTGCAGCCACAAAAGACGCCACTGTGGCCAAAGCCCTTACAGGATGCTCCCTCAACACAATCCCAACCCCTAGCTGTAGGGGCAGCGTAATTAAACCTCCGGCGCAAACCCCTGCAAAATATCGTTCAGGAGCAATTCCGGCCGCACCAGCCAGGAACGATGTTGGATTGCGAACTCCGAGCGAGAAGCGTTCCACAAATCCGATCAAATTGCCGTACCGCTGCACCGAGGCCATCACCTTCTCCACCTGCTCCTTGCTCACGCCAATCTTGTCCCGGATCCTGCCTCCCGACCTGGCCGCCAGCCTGCCTGCGTAGAACGGCACCATGTCACTGATGCACACTCCCCAGTACACCCAGAGCACCGTGGACGTGATGTAGCCCGCATTCTCCGACAGAGATCTGAGCAGAGCGTCCCGGGATCCCTCCAGCGCCAGGCTCCGCCCGAGCGCGGTGCCGACCCAGACGTTGAGCGCCTCCTCGCTCACGAAGAGCCCGAATCCGGCAGCCATGAGCAAGCAGAAGTAGATCCAGCCTGGAGTGCGCTGTCCGAGGTCCAGCTTCCTGCCGAAGAACTCCCACGTGATATGCACCGGAGCCTGCACCTCCGCGGCAGCAGTAGCAGCAGCAGCAGGTGCTGCAGAGCCGATTCCCTCCACGCCAGCAAACATCCCCCTGCCTAAGGCCACCATGACCACCAGTCCCGTAGCTACCAAAGCCCCGACCAGCAGCCAGAGCCGCGGCCTTCCCCGCCCCGGTTTGCCTCCCCTCTCCTCCTCCTCCTCGTCGCCGCTAGTAGAAGCGCCATAGCCGTTTTCCGCATCGAGCGCCCCGTCAGATTGGTTCTCGGACCATCTCACCCTCCGCCTGCAGCTGCCAGTAGACGCGGAACGTGAAGGTGGTGCCACAGTGAGAGATCCCGGCCGCAATCCCGGCAAGCAAATATAGGCGCGCTTGGCTGTCGGCCTGGCCGCTGGAAGCCGCGGCGCAGCGTCATCTGCACAGAAACGTGAGATGCTGCACGGCGAAGCTCCCGCGAGCGCCATAGCCGGAAGAGGGAGCTTCGCTTGGTGAACGGCCACACAACAAACATGCCCGGTCGGCACGGTTTCCGTCCATTCAAATCTAAAACCACACTGGAAGCCGGATTAACGCTGTTTTGGCGGGAAATTGCCGCCATTGTTGTGTGACTAGCGGCGTCATGTGCGGTTTGCGCTCATCGTCGGATGGTGGATTCTGTGGCAAGGAGGAAGGTGATTCAATTTGAGCGAGCTCCTGCAAGAGGCCAAGGCTGAGGAGGCGGCAGGATCCCTGATGCCTCGGAGTCGGATCTGTTCGGAGGATGGCTGTGGAAGAAGGTGACCTCGTGTGTGTGGCTCTCGCGAAATGAAATGTGATCGTGTCTTATCACCAGCTGGTGCTGATTTCTTGTGCTTGTTTGGTCTTCATCAGCTCATGTGCTCGCGTATGTTAACGAGGTACGCATCTGTGCATTCTGAGGGGGTGGTTGAATGTCATCTGTTCCACCTGAACTGACACAGTTGCGAATCTTCAAATATTGGCAGCAAAACAGACCGCTCAATTCTCAGAATGTTGCTGATGCTCTTCAAAAGTACAACCTCAAGAAAGCTGGTATACAGAAGGCACTTGACAATCTTGCAGACAGTGGAAAGATCTCCTTCAAAGAATATGGCAAGCAGAGAATATACCTTGCCAAGCAAGACCAGTTTGAAATCCCAAATGCGGAGGAACTGGAGCAGATGAAAAAACTGAACGATGCTTTGCAAGAAGAGCTGGCAGCAGAGAAGAAGGCAGTGACTGAGCTAGAAGCAGGTGTCATGTCTGTGGTACTTCATCGTTTCGCTGGCATGTCCTTTATCCTGTCATACAGCTAAGTTCTCTCAGTTCTTCTGTGCAGAGATCCGTTCTGTAGAATCGAATATGACGGGGGAGCAGATTGCTGAGAAAATATCCAAGCTCACTGAAAAGGTGAGCGAACCTCTTGGCTGTCAGCCTCCCTCCCCCCCCCACCCAGCATATGCGAGCTTGATCTTGTGAGACCCTATCTCGAAATGCACTTTTCAGCTCACAGAAACATCCGCACGCAGATAGCCAGAATGGAGAAGAAGCTGGCCAAACTTAGAGAAGGACCTCCAGCGATAACAGCAGAAGAAAGACAGAAAATACAAGAGGCATACGAGTCCAAGATGGCCCAATGGAGAAAGAGGAAGCGAATGTTCAAGGATCTCTGGGATATGATTACTGAAACTATGCCAAGGAACCACGCCGAATTCAAGGTTATCTCTTAACATTGGACTTCCCCTGTTCATGGAGCGAACATATTTCTCCCGCATCCTGCTCTTACATTGCATTGTCCTGCTTGTGCCTCTGTGGACAGGAAGAGCTAGGTATCGAGACGGATGAGGATGCAGGAGTGAGCTTGCAAAATTTCTGCAACATCTCCAAGAAACAAAAACGCTAGAAGCGAATTGTATGTTTCCCAGTTGTACTAAACAGCAATAAAAACATAAGTCCCGTCTGCACCGTCTCAGCTGCAGCACAGTAAGGGCAGAGTACGGCAATACCACACAGGAATACCTCAGAAAACAGTGCAAAACAAAAAAGGAGGGCACAAATGTAGATGTTATTGCACATTGAAGGAAACCGAACAGAACTGAAGAGAACAACGAAGTCCCTAGCATTCCCCAGCTGAAAACCCTAGCTGGAGCGGTGGCATTTTAATGCACACGCTCCGCTGGTGAGGGAACCAGCCCTGATGAAGGCCTCATACTTTCTACTCAAACATGCCAAGCTGCGGAAGCAGCTCAACGTGACTCAAGGTACAAAAAGAATGACTGGATGAACTAAGAAGTATTGAAAACCTTTTACGCCTCTTGCAGCTTATCCTCAGCGTGGGTCTCAATCACCAAGTCTGATGTGGGGTAGGCAACGCAGGTCAGGACATAGCCAGCTGCAACCTGGTCGTCATCCAAGAAAGAGCCATCGCTTTGGTCGACTGAGCCGTTCTCCACGATTCCGGCGCAGGAAGAGCAGGCTCCCGCCCGGCAAGAAGACGGCAGGTCCAATCCAGCTTCTTCGCCGACTTCCAAAATGTACTTGTCATCGGGGACTTCGAGGACGTGCGAGCCGGTCGGGGTCTTGAGCGTCACCTTGTACACGGCGGCCTGAATGCGGCTCTGGGAGGCCTTGATCCCGAAGAGCGAGCTGGGGGTGGCCGGCTTCAGCGACACCGAGGTCTTGGAGCAGAAGGAGGAGGCCATGGCCGGGGCCACCACCAGGGACGCCATCGCTGCTGCTGTGGCCGCCATAGCTGCGCTTCGCGTCCTCGGTGGCCTGCCGGAGCGGGTCGGGGGGCGTGCTGTGCCTTGCGCTGCTGGAGCTGTGAGCGTGCTGGAAGCGTGAATGCAATGCAAGGGAGAGTCGGAGGCAAAGATTTGAGGGAAATGACGTGCGGCCAGAGTGTGGTAGCCACAGGTCCCCTGCCGGTTCGGTTTGCCGAGCCAGGCTTATCCTGCTGCACTGGCCTCCCCGTTCCGTTGTGGCCATGAGACGGGATAAGGAACAGGCGGCGAGCAGGCTCGGGGACCGCTCCGGCCAATCGCCTGCCTTCACCGGACGAGGCTCGGGCCGCTTGAGCACCATAATCCTCAGTAGCCAATGGCCGCCCGCCTGTTGGTTCCAAAAGGGCTGTTGAGGAACCATGTTGAAGGCATGACACGTGCCCTGCTGCTTACGTATAGTGATGAGGATGCATCCGATGCCGAGCGCATGAAAGGGCCGTTGCTCGATCTCGATGGTGATCCACACACAGGCATACAACCTTGTTCATGATCCTCGTCGAAACGGTGGTCATTTAGGGCTTCTTCGTTTTCTTCTTTCTCTCTTTCACGTCTTTGGATTGGAACATCGTTCTCCATCTCTTTGCCTTCAAGGTCTGTTTCGATCTTGTGGTTTTCGATGGAGTGAGTTTATCCCTTGTCTTGAAAAACAAGAACCTGCTGTTTCCTTTTTGTCCTCTTCTTGTATCAGACTGTGAGAAGTTGGGCGGAAATTCACACTTTCAGCTTGCACTAAAGCACGAATCTATCAGTCCTATGTGAAACACCTCGAGCGAGCCATGGAAGTTTGTGAGCTTGTCAAAGTGCCTCATCCAACGGCCCAGTTCTGCCTTCTCACATGTGTCGCAATGAGTGGACATACCCGGCCAGATTTGTGCTTTACTGCATGCTGAAAGTGCGAATTTCAACCCAACTTCCCACAAACTGATAGAAGAAGAGAAGAAGAGAAAAAGTGAAAAAGATAAAAAGAGAAAGGAGGTCCTTGTTCATCATACTCCACTGAAACGTCTTAAGGGCTTCTTCAAGCCTTTCTTCTCTTCCTTTAAGTCTTTGGATCTGGAACCTACAGTAGTTCCGAATCTCTTTGCCTTCATGATCTGTTTCGATTTTGTATTTCTTGATGGAGCGAGTTCATTCCATTGTCTGCAAAACAAGGACCTCCTTTCTCTTTTCCTCTTCTTCTATCAGTTTGTGGGAAGAGTCGGACTTTCAGCGTGCAGTAAAGCACAAATCTGTTAGTCTATGTGAGACAACTGTTGCGTTTATCGAGCCAGCCATGGAAGTTGCGCGCATATCAAAGTGCCTCATCCAAGTGACCAGTTATGGCTTCTCACATGTGTGGCAGTATGTGGTCCATGGTACGAGCTAGTCTGGGTGACTGTACAGGTTGACAGCGCTTTCAGGCAATGGACTTCAAGCATTCTGTGTTGTGGGGCATGCTCCTCCAACGTCCCTCCGGCTCGTCCTCATAAAAATACGTGCCGTGATAACCGTATGGAACTCGCTGCGGAAGTTGCAGCTTTGCCACAGGCTCTCCGCTGAAGTCCTGCGCATCTATGATGTACAAATACAACACACCAACGCACAACCCCTTACCTTGTGTGGACACGAACACCACATGGAATTGTGCTGACTTGACTACCAATTTCAAAGCACAAGGATTGGGTGGCGATGGGATGGAGCAAAAGGTCGGTCTTTCGTAGGAGATTCCTGCTTCCTCGTCGTGCACATAGGCAACCACCCATCCGTCATCCTCGTCCTGGGAATTGGGCCTTGACACAAAGGATGGTTCTGACACTCCCCAGCCGGTTCCCAGGTCGTGAAACTCTTACCTTCAACTCCTACAGGCAACAAGTGCTCAGCAGATTAAGAGCTTAATTGGAGCTCAATGTTACCACAGCTGGCTGCTGTGCGAAACTCCGATATGCAGCGAACCGCCTTTGCAGGTTGTGGGAGTGTCAGCTTGGCCCAACCTTTCATAGGGGGGACACCTGCAAGATCACGCACGTACAGCTGTAACACTTGCCAGGGACAAGAACTGGATGGAGGATCGTGTATGCTTGATTGTGGCAAGAGCATACCAGTAGATTCCCTCGCCTCTGCCACATTGTACTGAGTCATGTAGCCGTATTTGTTGTTGACACCGGTGTGAGAACGGTTTATAGTCGGAAATTCCCCACAGAAGCTGTATCCCGAGAGATCACGCTCCGAAACATCACCTGTGCCCAGAAAAGGGTTGCCGTTACAAAGGGCTGCTGGGCCTGGCTTCGTGTTGTGATGTTCAGGAAAGGTACCTGTGACCATATCAAAGCGCAACTCGTGGACATACCCGGCCAGGGCTCCGTCATTGGCAGGGTCTGGTGCATGTTTAGGATCCATATTCTGCAGACCCCGAGCCCACCACTCCTTCCGATCTGCTGGATTTGGCAAAGGGATGACGGATCTTCTTGACCGGACCCCAATCACTACAACCTACCGCATGATTCACATGATTGAATCAGCTCACTTTCAAGAGAATCCAAAATACATGTCCACAATGCAATAGATTCTTCCAGGCTGGTGAAACAAGTCCTCACCTCGTCCCCCTCCTCGAAGGAATTCACCTTGTGCAGAGTGGCTTGTCTCTACAGGGTTCCACTTTGTAGACTGGCTGTCACCATAGCGGGGGAGTATCCCAACTCGGGATCTGTAATGCTCTTCAAACTCCAGCAGGCTGTTATCCAGCAGCATAGCAGGTTCAATTACGTATACGAGCAGGCACGAAGGGATTGAGTGCGCCAGCGGCTGCTGTAGATGCTCACCTTTCTCCTCTGCAAAGGAAACACCATCACTGTCACTGAGCTTGCAACTTCCGGCATCGTCCCTCGCCAATAAAATGAGCATACCGTCTTGTGATGGCAAGTTCGTTGCACAAGCCGCAGTGGTCCAGCTCCAAGTCGATCTTATGAGCCAGCCTTTCACCATCAGCTGCACATCCCAATGCTATCCATAGGTTTCAATCTCTGCAATTGTGCTTGAATGACAAGGAGAGCGGGAGCATGTCAAAGATGACCAGGTCGTTCGTTTCTGGGTCACGCTGGAACATATCTACGACAGTTTGCTACCTCTTGTCTGATATGTCCAGGCTAGGGAAGTAAGCTCTCGGTGGAATTTATGACTAGGAGGCAGATGTCTTACCACAGGGTGAGCACTGAAGGGACGGTTCCATTGGCCGTTACAGCCATCCCAGGCAGCGATGGTGGTCAGGTCTGACATCCCTGTCCGGCCCAGCAGCTGCTCGGCAGCGTACATCCGCTCGTCGCGCTTCCCGCAGTGAGAGGTCCAGGCGTGAATCAACATTTTTTTGCACGACTGCCCGCAACAGAAATGGATCCAATGGCGCCAAACCCACAAACCGTTTTGAGAGGCGGACGCCAGGACTGCCTGTTGAAGCTGGATTCGGTCGGAGAAGTTGGACATGTCCCAGCGCCGGGAAGCATCCGTGCAAGGTGTGGAGCCGAAGCCATGGCGTTGGTGATGGAAGAAAGGGCACTTTGAGAGGAGGAAGAGCGCAGTCGCAGTGAGCCAACTCGGTGCCGTGCTCCTGCTGCTTGGGGAGGTTGAGCAGAAATGGCTGGATTTGCTGGCTCTACATCTTGTGCAGTTCGAGACCCGGTTAAACTCCCTTTCTATTTCCTGGCCATGGATCCAGGATTTTCATCCAATTGGTGCATTGAACCCTCGGGGCCTTCGCCCATCGTCTGGCGTCAAAGCGACTGCCGGCCCCGGGCAGGGATTGGTTAGGTTGGCGGTTGCTGTCTCTTGCGAAGCCAAAGACTTTCTTGTGAGCAGGTCGAGTCAGTCTATTATGGTTGCGGTGCTGGTGATGGACAGGTGAGATAGCTTAGGGAGATGATAGCCCTAGACTCTCCTGGAAGGATGTTGGATCCAGAAGTGCTGCTGAGGAACCATGTTCCAGACATGACAAGAGAACTGCTGCTTGGGCGTGCTGATGAGGAGGCATGCAATGCCGGACACATGAAAGGTCCATTGGTGGTGAATGGTCATTTCTATCTACAGTATAAACTTGTTCATGATACTCTACTGAAACCTTCAAAGGGCTTCTTCAGCTTCTCCTTTCTTCCTTCTTCCTTTCAAGTCTTAGGATCTGGAACCTGGTTCTGCATCTCTTTGCCTTCAGGATTTGCTTCGATTTTGTATTTCTTGATGGAGCAAGTTCATCCGTTGTCTTAAACTCAAGGACCTTCTATCAAGGTAGCCATAACTGTGGCGAGCAAGTCAAAGTGCCTCATCCAAGCGCCCAATGATGCCCTCTCTCACAGGTGTGGCAGCATGTGGTCCATGGTACGAGCTAGTCTACAATGGTTGACAGTGCATTCAGCCAATGCACTTTGAAACCCTACTTGCAGTCTGTGTTGTGGGGCATGCTCCTCCATAGTCCGTCAAGCAGCTCTGCTTAGTGGGAAGTCTTGGTTCTGGCGAGCACGTGCTCCGGCTCCTCCTCATAAAAATACGTGCCATGATAACCATATGGAACTCGCTGCGGAAGTTGCAGCTTTGCCGCAGGCTCTCCGCTGAAGTTCTGTGCATCTATGATGTACAACTGCAACACATCCACGCCACTTTTCTTGTGAGGACACGAACACCACATGACCTTGTGCTGAGTCCTGAATACATACTAATTTCAAAGCACAAGGTTGGGTGGGATGGGACGGAGCAAAAGGCCGGTCTTACGTAGGAGATTCCTGCTTCCTCGTTGTGAACATAGGCAACCACCCATCCGTCATCCTCGTCCTGGGAATTGGGCCTTGCCACAAAGGATGGTTCTGACACTCCCCAGCCGGTTCCCTGGTCATGAAACTCCACCTTCAACTCCTGAAGGCAACAAGTGCTCAGCAGATTACATAGTCAGTTGGAGCATCAATGCTACTACAACTGGCTGTTTAAACATTCCGAAATGCAGCGAACATCCTTTGCAGATTGTGGGAATGTCAGCTTGGCCCAACCTTTCATAGGGGGAACACCTGCAAGATCACGCACGTACAGCTGTAACAATCGCCAGGGATAATTAAGAACTGGATGGAGAACAGTGTATGGTCAATAGTGGGCAGTGCATACTATGTAGTATATTCCCTCGCCTTTTCCGTGTTGGACAGAGTCATGTAGCCGTATTTGTTCTTGATACCGGTGTAAGAACGGTTTATGGTTGGACATTCCCCAGAGATGGTGTATCTCGAAAGATCACGCTCCGAAACATCACCTGTGCCCAGAAAAGGGTTGCCCTTGAACGATACCATTTACAAAGGGCTGCTGGGCCTAGCTTCGTGTTGTGATGTTGAGGAAAGGTGCCTGTAACCATATTAAAGCGCCACTCGTGGACATACCCGGCCAGGGATCCGTCCATGGCAGGATCCGGTGCATGTTTAGGATCCACATTCTGCAGACCCCGAGCCCACCACTCCTTTCGATCTACTTCGTTTGGCAAAGGAATGATGGGTCTTCTTGACCGGATCCCAATCACTACAACCTACCCCATGATTCACATGATTATGGCGTCAATCGATATCAGCTCGGTTTCAGGAGAATCCACAATGCATGGCCAGAATGGAATCGATTCTTCCAGACTGGTGAAACAAGTCCTCACCTCGTCACCATCCTCGAAGGAATTCACCTTGTGCCACGAGTGGCCTGGCTCTACAGGAAACCACTTTGTAGACTTGCTGTCACCATAGCGAGGGAGTATCCCAACTCGGCATGCGTAATTCTCTTCAAATTCCACCAGGCTGCGATCCAGCAGCCGAGCAGGTTCAGAGCAGGCACGGAGGGTTTGGGTGCGCCAGGCGGTTGCTGTCGATGCTCACCTTCCTCCTCTCAAGAGGCGACACACGTTGATGACGAGAGGAAAGTCGAAGAAGATAGTATAGCTGCAAGAGGAAACACCACCACTGTCACTCCGCATTGAGCTTGCAACTTCCGGCATCGTCTCGCGCACGAATGGAATGAACAGACCGTCTTATGATGGCAAGCTCGTGGCAAAAGACACAGCGGTCCAGCTCCAAGTCGATTTTATATACTAGCCTGTCACCATCAGCTGCACATCCCAGTGCCATCCATAGTTTCAAGTCTTCGTAACTGTATTTGGGTCCCAAGGGGAGCAGGAGCATGCCAAACACGTAGTTCTCACCAGACCAGACTGCAAGCTGGCAATAGGGCTTGCTGGGGTTGAAGCCAAAGATGACCAGCTCCTTCGTTTCTGGGTCACGCTGAACACATTTGTAACCACAATCACCTAAGCATTGTCTGACGTAATATTTCCAGGGACGAGAGCTCTGGGTGGAATTCATGACTGGCACGCAGGTGCTTTACCTGGGGGTGAGACGTGACGCGACGGGTCCATTGGCCGTTACAGCCATCCCAGGCAGCGATGGTGGTCAGGTCTGACAGATTGAACTCATGGGGAAGGTCGCCTTCAGCAATGGCGAAGTACCTTCCAGCGTGTTGGAACACATGAGTATTGCATGTGGGCTTGGTCACCCTGAAAAACCGCATCTACGTGGGGACACATTCAGAGTGAGCGCAGTTGCTGACTCAGTCTACAGGTGCATGATGGTGATGGTGGTGGTGAGGGATACCAGGTTGAAGAAATGGCTCAGGGCGATAGCCCCAGCATCCCCATGGAAGGACGTCAACCAAACGCGCCCTCCTCTCTCCTTTTCAAGCTCGTAGCATTCCGTGCTAACATATCTGTTGAGGTAAGCAGCCGTTCCTCCCTCCTCGAAGTAGGTTGCGTGAAGCATCCCATCAGCCTCAAATGGGTGGTACTCCAGTAATCCGAAGGGGCTACTCATGCCGTTCCCTCCAAACTGAGGATTGGGACCTGCACAGCCAGCTCCACGCTGCTCCATTCAAACCCCCTCCCATTCCCGACAGTGACAGACCGTCTTCAGACCCACCCCTCTTCGGGTCAGAGAAATTTGCACATGACTGGTGAACACGTTCCCAGGCCACTCACCATTCCTAACGTACACTCCAGGTGGGAAGTCTGTCGGAATGGCCCCAGACACCACCCGCACCGCCGTCTTCTTCCCAATCTCCGCCACAGGAGCCCAATTCCCCTGCAGACACGGATTTCAGTATTGTTCTCTTTCCAGTGTCAGAGACGTGCAGAACCTGCAACTGCCAAAGAATGGGCACCGGATTCCCAATCTGAACAGACTAGTCATGCACTACTACCACCCACCGCGAAATGATTGACAGAGAACTGTGCTTCTTTGAACAGCGAGTGCGCCACTTGAGTCAGAACCCGCTCCTGACGCCGTTGGCAATTCTTCCAATCCTCTGCAACAAATTCACCTGTTTCTGAACAGGCTTCACAAAGCTGGGCTCGGAAGCTCCCTCAACAACAGCCTGACGGCGCGAATCATGGACATCCCGCCAAGCAGCTGGCTCCTCTATCTCAAGTACTCGGCAGCGTACATCCGCTCCTCGCGCTTCCTGCAGTGACACGTCCAGGCTTGAATCAAATTTGATCTTCGCAACACTGCCCGCAACCGAAATGAATATGGTACTGATCGAATCGCGCCAAACCCACAAACCGTTTGAGAGGCGGACACCAGGACTGCCCCCTGAAGCTCAGCAGTGTGGAGTCGGTCGGAGAAGTTGGACATGTCCCACTTCCGGGGAGCCTCCGTGCAAGGTGCGGAGCAGAAGCCATGGCCGATTCCAACGTCAACGCAAGCGTGTCTCCCCGCGCACTCCTGGTGATGGAGAACAGCGTAATTTGAAGAGGAGGAGAGTGCAGCAATCTGATGAAGAGGAGGAGGCTGTGGCAGTCGCAGTCAGCCGACTGAGTGCCGTGCGCCTGCTGCTGTGGAGGTTGAGCAGGTTCCGGTTCTGCTGCATGGGCAGGTTGAGCAGATTCCTGTTCTGTGGATCCAGGATTTGCATGGAAGAAGAAGAAGTAGTCTCTTATAGTCGCTCGAACAGAATTGTTCCATCCTGTTTCAACTTGACCCATAGTGGACTTGCACCAAGGGCATCCACTAAACACCAACAGCTCTCAACAACCCATCGAAGTACCGATCTGAGAGCAGGATGCTTAACAGCGGCGTTCCTATACATGTGTGTCCATTTGGCCCAAGAAGGTTACCCACCAACTTCTCTGTTCCCACCAAGTATCTCATCGATTTTTAAGGTTACCGACTGGATCCTTGAGCTTGAGTACCGAGCAGCTCCACAAGTCTAACATTCTCCTTGGGAAGTTTGGGACCAAGGTGGGGCCAAACACAGTCTTGGGTGATACACCCAAACACGTAGGTCTCTGTTTTGTGGCGGGCCGGTGTGCTATGTGCTGAGTGCCCTGGCCCTCTAGTCTTTCGTTTTGATCTGTCCGGACCATGTGCCGGGCTCGTCGTCTATTTCTCATCTTCATAATGTTTTGAAAGGAAGCGCACTCGCAGTGATTAAGAATGCTGCAAAAGCCATGCCTGCACGCTGTTTGTGGCTTTGGATAGCAGCGTCTCAGGTCGCACGTTGAGGACCACCCCCCACCCAACGCTGGCGGGGGCATGGTGCCATCGCCTTACGCACGTTGCACATTATTGGCGATCAATGTAGGAGTCCCATGTGGAGCTGAATGACTGAAATTGAAAATGAATGGACTCTGTGGTTTTGCTTACATAACAATAAGGAAAGGTGTCCATGGTGTCCTTGCGTGAGGAGGCCATGTGAGGAGTGAGGAGGGATGTGGGGTTCATGGGGGGAGATGCTGGCGCCGCCGCCGCAGCAACAGTACTGCATGTACTCCGACATTTTTATGTCATGAAAGCTCACATGTTGTACACATGTGGCTTCGTCAAGTCTGAAATGCAGAATCTGAGGTGAGTCGGTGGAATGAGTGACTTACCTCCGCCAGGAACTGCTTTTCTCTATCCTGAGTTCTCTTCAACTATTTTTATATGCATCCTGGCTGTCTTCGAAATGCTTTCGCGCTACGTCTAAGAAATGTTGTGCCGCCTGCTCTTTTCTCGTGGATGGCTTGGTTGCAGGCAGGAACAGGCGAGGATGATGTGCATGCAGCAAAGAATGGACTGACATTTTTGGACGCATTCAGTGCATTGTAGCGGCGGCAAATGCCACAAGATGCAGGAACAAATGATATTTTATTGAGGTGAACAGAAGGGGAGAGGAGGAATTGAGCTCCCTACCTAAAATCACCTACCGCACCCACAATGTCATATGCAAGAAGAATAAACGGCCTGCAAACCACGGGACATAGGAAGGATGTCGCCGTCTTGTGGAGGATCGCTGTTGAGAATGCCCGTTGAAGGGCAATTGAAACCCGCTGTCGAAAGTATGCTGCGAAGTACGAGAGGGACAGCCCCGCCTCGTGCTTGCGAGCATGGTAAGCTTTGGCACAAGACTTGACAAATTTAGTCCTCAGCCATTGCTCCATACGTTTCTAGTGCAAGCGGAATAAAGAGGTGGCCGCTTACATCCTGCTATATTTGCACACGTTGAGCAGCGGCTCTCCAAGATATATGCAGGTAGTCATTCCACTTTTCCTGGCGCCTGTGACTACACATCCTTAGCATCACTTCGCATATTTAATTTGCTTTCTCCACATGACCTTCAGTCTCTGGATGATAAGCGGATGTTTTTTAACCCTGACATGGCATCCTTGATGGCAGCATGCTCACACTGTATTTTGGGTATTTAAGTCTGGGGGAGTTGAGAGGTCCGCTTGACTGTGCCCTCTCTCTGCTGCCTTGGGTTTGAGATGTGGAATGTGATGTCTTATCTTCACTTGGACAGATGATTGTTACGAGTAATCCTACCTACTATTAAGGGAGACAACACCATAATATTTGAACCGGCGGAATATACATCAAGCGGCTTTATGCATGAATATACGCTGAACCGGGTTGTGGATGGTCACTAAATCGATGTTCATGTATGTAGTCGCGGATAATGTGTTCAAAATTATGGTCAAAATCACATTCTACTTCAAATTTACAAGGAGCTCCAGTAAAGGGTCGTGGGGACATTCCCTGTGGGGTTTGCAATGATTTAGCACCGACTTCACACTCCCTTTGTGCTGGGATCCGAAACCACAGTGTTACAATATATTGTCTTATATCAAGGGAATGGAAGCCACTTTTGCATCCGGGTTCACATTTACGGTGGCAAGGTATGGAAAATGTGCGGTTCCTCTATGGTAGAAAGGTGAGTAACGCAGAACGCGATGGGCGCATGCCGCGCCATCGCACACCTTGGGCCCTTAGCCATTCCACAGCACCAAACAGTTCAACATGGCCTTTTGATATCCGTGTGAGCGGAAAAATCTCTGTAGTGTACCATGTTCTTGTGAACCCTCAACAAAACCACAATTTGGCATATCGGCTCGGAAAGGGCTGCCAAGTTTCACGGAAACATTGGGTTGGCGCCACCATTAAACGAATCCCACTAACAGAGCCATGGCAGCCCGGTGACAATGGAAGGGGCCACTAGGAATAGACGACAAAATGTGGTGCGGAAGGAGTGCGGCATGCCATCGCAAAGGGTGTTACAAAGGGTTGCGCCATAAGTTCTTAGGAGCGGACCATGATCGGAATATATTTTGCCGTTGCTTATTCACTCCTCACCGACTCGAGACCGTCGGGTTCTCCATGCCCAAGACACCGTCATCCCCATCATCCTCGTCCACCCGAGGGAGTGCAGGTTGAAGATGGGGACGGAGGGCACTTAACTTCTCTTTGATAGCTTTTTATCCACAGCATGATGTTTCCTAGAAGTGAGATTGAACCCATAGTACAATGACTCTTATGGACAAACAACTTCAATGTTGGGAGGCTTCCATGCTTTTGCACCTTTGTTGGTAGGAGGTAGTTCTCTGTCCTCCGGGTCCTAACAAAGTATTCTCCCCATACTTGCCCTCGTATGCATCTGTGCTCGGTTCGCCACCTGCACCAGAAGTAGGGGTCATCGGTCATGTGCACACTCAAGACCTTTGCAACCCAGAATGCCTGTGAGTGTCTCACAAGGTGACAATAAACATACCTTTTTATCTCCATGATGTCACCATTCATCCGCTCGACCTCTTGTTCCCGTCTTTCCACACTCGTAAGCTCCCAAGTACATGTCCGTTGGAGGCACGCCTCGCAATAAGGCTTGTCCAATATAGCCTCCTCCGAACTGCAGTGGTACAAGTGCATCTGCTGCAGATCTGTCATACCACTTCCTGTCTTTTCGCATACAAAGGCCGATGTTATTGTCCACAATAGTTGCGATCTCCTCTTGATCCTCCAGTCACTCCACCACTCCTCCTCACCGTTAGATATGTGTTGGCTTTTGCAAACCCTTTCTTAAGTGGTCTACTCCATCCGTCGAGCTTCCATCAACGCCTTTCTTGTCCTTGGCCTCAGAGCTAGCAGGTTGTAGGTCCAATCTCGATTTGGAATAAAAGACAAGAACTCCATCTTCTTGCTTCCCATAACGGTGAGGTCGAATCTTTTACTCCGAATAGCAGTTACTTTACCCCTGCGACTTTTCCTCCCGCGTGATTTTGAACCGGTGTTGGTATGATAGATTGTTTAGCTTGCGAACCGCAGCTTTAAACTTTAGCACTTTCCTTTTTCAAAGGCCGAGACGAACGGAAGTGGAACCTCGGTCGACCTTCACTGGTTTGGCGTGAAAGCCTTGCTCAATATATCCCGCATGACGGAAGAGTTTTGCCTCTTTGTGCTTCAAATGTTTGGAAAACACGAGAACATTTGGTCCACTGGTCATGTGTGTGACCTACAAGAAGAAAGCCCACCTTCACTTTTTCAAAGTCCCCACTCCACGAGCATATTCGGATAAGCAAAGCGATTGATTCTTGTTCTCCGACATGTGTTGTCCAGTTGCAAATATAGAACCTTGGGAAGTAAGCCAACATATGTATGTATCACATCTTGGATAATGCATATGGTTAAATTAGCATCATTCCGCAAATTTGCGTAGTGCAGATACGCCCTGGACTTGAACGTGTGATTGTGGATCATACACCCCACCACATGGACAGTAACACGGCAGTCTTCCTTTAGCTCCTTAGGCCATCTAAGTATATGCGGTAAGGATGTTTTTTTCTGATCCATGCCATCGATACATAACAACATGTACTTGTGAGGCTCGGTGTATCCTTTCGTTCGATGTTTTGTCAACTTCTTCCGCTCCTCCATAAGCTTTATGCGATGTTTGTTCAACGCGTCCCGATATATATCGCCTTCAACCAAACATGTCGTGTCCATCCATGAAATATAACGTCATCGCTAACGGGACCAACCAACGGAGTTCGACATAACCCGTAGGGGCAAGGGGCAATAGCATGATGGCAACCCTCGGAAGGGTCATGCCCCAACAACCTAGGGATCCACCGTTGTATGGCCCAGCGGTCCTATCCCATCGTAAGGCGGGCGCCCGCCCCTCCCTACCGCCTCAATTAGGGATGTGGCATCGCGCCTCCCAAGCTCCTTTAGGGTTTAGGGTTCGCATGTTGCCGCCTCCTCTCCCCATTGCACCCCTCACCCATGAGGGGCATCTGCTCCTCCTCCCACAACACATGAGGGCGCATGCCGCGTCCAACCCGGCCCCGCCCCCGGGTGCAATGTGGCATGCGCCTTCCCTACCTCCTTTAGGGTTTAGGTCCCCGGCATGCCGCGCCTCCTCCTCTCCCCACTCGGCGTTCACCGCCTTCATCTGCGGGGCCGAACCGGTTGTGCCTCGACCAAGGTTCAACCTCCACCATCACAACGCCCACCGTTAGATATCGGATGGCCTCACTTCTAACCTTTCACCCTGTTTATACCATGCCGAAAAAGCGGTGTGGAGCGATGAGCTTACCTTGATCCGTCTGCGATCCAAAGGTTCAATGTTGAACTTTAGACCGCAAAGAGAACATGTTGAAAACCGATTGGATTTGGGTATCTTCACGCTTGAAGTTCTCGCTCCCATAGTCTCGTAAAGTAAGCATACGAAATATCTGGCCCTTTTGCTCCATGCCACATTTGTATTGTGTCCACACTTCTAGTTTGGTGAAAGTGTCGAAGATTGTAGACTTCAACATTAGGCGGCGCTCGCCACCGCCGCCTTCATCCGCAGAAAACCGCACCCGACCAAGGTTCAACCTCCACCACAACGCCCACCGTTAGATATCGGATGGCCTGCCACTTCTAACCTTTCACCTTTATACCATGCCGAAAAACGGTGTGGAGCGATGAGCTTACCTTGATCCGTCTGCGATCCAAAGGTTCAATGTTGAACTTTAGACCGCAAAGAGAACATGTTGAAAACCGATTGATTTGGGTATCTTCACGCGCTTGAAGTTCTCGCTCCCATAGTCTCGTAAAGTAAGCATACGAAATATACTGCAATTTTTGCTCCATGCCACATTTGTATTGTGTCCACACTTCTAGTTTGGTGAAAGTGTCGAAGATTGTAGACTTCAACATTAGGCGCCGCCCGCTAATTGCGTAAATGTTGCATCCATCCATGCAATAGCGCCCAATGCATGAGAGGATTTCACCCGGGCTTGGCTTGCTACAATCCCATGGTGAATTCAACGGACTCGCCTTCACCTCCTCGTACCTTTCCGACCCTATGCAATACACCCTTCAAGGATTTCGTGCAACACTTGATTGGAACCGGTGCCTTCGTGAAAGTATGACTTTGTCTTTGCCATTCAACCATGGTCGTCTTACAAGGGTCTCTAGGAATGTCTCCCCTCGGACCTTCCCAACCTAAGGAACCTTTGCCTCTTCCGAAACCTTCCTCGAAAGTCGTTGAATACATACTTTGTTGCAACACGGTTTCAAAATCCTCCACGTGTCCGTCTCGCCTTCTTCAAGGAGACACCACCAGCCGTGTTTGCAAACGAAACGCAAGCTCGCTCGCAGGCTGCAATGTCTCCGACATTGGCTTCGGATGATATGTACCGCAGCCTGTGAGGTGAACGGGAGGGTGGGGAACGTTGTCGCCGCCAAGAATATCGCCCCCGATGCACCCAAAACTCCACACGGAGGCGAGACCTCTCATTGCCCGCTGATGGCTCACTCGAGGGCGGGCATCTCCTCGCTCTTGGGCTAAGTTCCATAGCCGCATACAAGTTCAAGTTCCGAGGCGTCGGTGGCACATAGGGGTGCACGAAGGTGATGAGTCCTTCTGAGCTGCAAGCATGTTTGCCGAATACAAGGTGAAGCTCATCGTCATCCAGCCGGTGATGATTACCATTGCAAACCCGCATGCCCGTGGCAGAGCAGTTGCTCGGAAAACATCCGGAACGCCGCGAATTATGAAACATGAGCTTTTCAACAAGCCGAATGTGGTCGCTCCCTTCGCTCGCAAAGTTTGCAAGCGCTTACGGAAATAGATCGCTGGATGCTCCTTTTTGTGCATGCGTCGCTTGAGTGCAACATATGCGGACAAGTTCCTCCCATCCACTCGTCGATGCATGACACCCATCAGAACAACGACCCAGCGGATATAAACTACATTGAAGGAGCAGCAATCGCTTGAGCTACCTCGTATCCTCATCGGTATGGGTGGAGTGGAGCATGGTGTGACGTTCACGTCTCGCGGAACGCGAACGAGCCACCACAACCAGAGCAACAAACAAGGAGGTGGGCAAATTAGTATGAGACATCGGAGAACAAGCAGCTGGATGCCTTAGCGTCGAATATTTCCAGCATTCACTGTTGGAGAAGATCTACCTATCAAGTGCCGGATCCGACGCCGCCGTCATTTGCTGGCGGACATAAATGTTGCGGCTTTTGCCGTTTGGTATCGGGAATCATTTAATGCAGGCACAGAACACCACGCCTGGAAAACATGGGCACCCGTTTTACGTAAAACCATGGCAAAGCAAGCGGGTGCCGAAAATTAGGGTTCCCAGAAAAATGGACACCTGTCAAACGCGGTGGCGATTACCGTCTGCCGCAGTTTTTAACCCCGGCCCTGACCTTTTTAGGGCAGTTCAACCTTACCGTAATGGAGCGTCCATCACGGCCTACACCGTGTTCACCAAGCCTGTGAGTTGCGCTCCACTTAGCGTGACGTCGGGATTGCGCCGCCCACGCCGCTTGTTCGTGATTTTTGTCAATTGCACGCGCCTGACTTCGTGCGGTGCGCGCATCCCACCTCCTTTTGCATTGAGGGAGAAGGGGGTAGTCACCGTAATCAGCTGCGCACATGCGGTATGGCAAGTGGGCGGTAGAAGGAATTGGGGGCGAAGAAGAAACCCGCATGTAGACAAACCAAAACGTCGGAAGAGACCAAAAGGGAAGAAGGCGGGCTACCACGCAAAGGAGCCGTGCGTGGGTGGATGCACACCAAAGTTCGAGCCGACCGGTGTTCCAATTCGGGAGCACATTCTTCAAAAGCTAATGCCGATGTATCAGCCTGAACTCTCGGGATCCGGTCGGCAAAGGTGAGCCTAAGGGAGGCGGGAGGGAAATCGAGATGGCCAAGTCACAAAAGCCAGGCTGGATTCTAATCCTCACCTTTTACGTTTGAGGCTGTTCAATTCTGCGACACACTAAGATTGATGAGACAATTCTCGGAGAAGGGACATGACCGCAGAGCTCAAGAAGACAATGTGGTGTGGACACCCATGCTGAAATTGTGGATTTATGGCCACAATGGTGCTGCCGAATCGAGGGTGGGTATGTGGTCCGGCAACTTTGATAGAAGCGGAAGGAGATCCGGATATTCACTCTGGTGACTTCAAAGCCTTATGGGTTTGAAGCTTTGCCTGGAAGATTACAGTGTGTTCGTGTTGAGCATAGCTTGCACGAAAAAGAGCCACGAAGGCTATCTCTTAAATTCGGAAGCTCTTCGATAGGATTGTAAGTGTGTGTCTTTGGAAGTCATTGATTTTGAAGTTTTGGAACATCATTGCATCCACTTAACACTTTTGGCACTTCTAACGCTTGGGCGTAATGCAAGGAATTTTTATCGATGCTTATGTGAGGTGATTACAAGTTCTATCATCAATCACCGCCGGAGATGTCTTTAGAAGGACCAGTGGCTATCTCGACTATGAACCGGAAGGAGATGAGGACGAGGCGCAGTATGGACCCTCGTGAAGAGGATGGCCCTATGAGTCTTGGTCGCAGATGACGAAATGTCGGAGGAGGACGGATAAGAGGACTAGAATGGAATTTGCTTCCATAATGCTCGGGCATCCATGCCGGGTGCCCACTATTCCTTCCAATCCAGATGAGGACATGGGTCGCAAAGTGGGGAATTGCTGTGATACATGGAGTTGGGTACCCCAGTGCATCGGGTTTATATCGTGGTATGAAGGCATGGGAGGAAACACGATAATTTTTGAAGGGGGATATCGACTTCGGCCGAGACAAGACCCCCTTGTCACTTAAGAACACCTTACCTAGAACAAAGATATGTGCCCTACTTTGATAATGCACACACCCTTTCCGAGGTCATATCTTTGATAAAAGATGCACTTTCAAGTCTACACCCGAGAACCGGAGCATGAGGGTGTGGGCCCGCTTATGCTTTAGTAGAATGCATAGAGGGCTGCCATTTTCATATGTTTATTACAACCGAAAACTTTTACTTTCAAGTGGTGGAACACAATGAAAACAATCTGTACTAGCGGAGTCTCATTTAAGTGGTCGTGAGAACATTGCAACAAACAATCAAGGAGGAAGTGGTCATCAAGATCGACAATAGCCATTCAAGAGTGCGGCCCGGCGACTCATCCATGCGCCGAACCGAGTCACCACCGCCATATTCGAGGCGGTCCATATCCTCCGCCTCGAAGTTGTCGCTCTCTCCATTGCTTGCTCGTCTTCAATAGTATCATTCTTGGGCCCAGCCCGACGGTGTCGATCGCCACAAAGATCTAGGGTCTCACCTCATCCAAAAGGTCGCCACCGTGGTCTTCAACCTTCCGCACTCAATGCAACCACTTGGGCTTTAAGGCAATGCCAACGTCCTTAAAATGAACAAAGTTAGTTGCCCATGCGCCCATGCAAGCATCCTTAAAATCAACAAAATTGAACTATTGAGGAGGCACGAGGTTTGAACACAAAACCTATTCGTTACTACACTTATTTCCCAAACACTAGACCAACAGTCCATGGTTGAGATACTCTTGAGGCGCTAAATATTTATTTTCTGGAAGACAGCCTAGGAGGAGGGCGCCGGCCGGCCGGCGCCCATGGGTAGGGCAGGGTGTGCTAGGGGAGGGCGCCGGCCGGCCGGCGCCCATGGGCAAGGCATGGCGTGTTGGTGGGGGCGCCGGCCGGCCGGCCGGCCGGCCGGCCGGCCCATGGGTGGTGTGCTAGGGAGGGCGCCGGCCGGCGCCCATGGGCTGGTGGTGTGCTAGGGAGGGCGCCGGCCGGCCGCCCATGGGCGGTGGTGTTAGGGAGGGCCGGCCGGCGCCCATGGCGTGTGCTAGGGAGGGCGCCGGCCGGCCCATGGGTGGTGTTAGGGGAGGCGCCGGCCGGCCCATGGGCGGTGGTGGGAGGCGCCGGCCGGCGCCCATGAGCAGATGTTGGGAGGGCCGGCGCCTCCCTTAGCACCATCCTACGGTGCATACGGGTGAAGCTAGGGGGACAAGAAGGAACGTATCCTATCACCGATGGAAGGTGTGGCCCATTTGCGGAAGGGTTAAAAGATTTGCATCCATAGGTAGTTGAAGAGTATAAGTGGTGGGAAGCCTTGGACCGGAAGGAGATTGCTATCGTGGAGAATAACATTGGGCTAGTGCTACAGTCATTCTTGGAAGTGGTTTTCACGTGCGTAAGTGGATCATACATGACCACTTCAAGTGCGGATGAAGCTTTGCTAGATGAGGCATTATTGAGGGACCTCCACGCGTGATATGTATTTGGGGCATATCAAAATGCGGAAGGCAACGGAAATGGCACGGATGAATGGGGACATAACGGAACCGAGAGGGATGTTTCGCGCGCGGCAATACGGACATGCATACCATTCTCGGATTGGGAGGTCATTGACGTGAAGCTAAACGCACCACGACCTCACTTTCTTATCCACTAGTATCGGACCGAGCACATAGATGCGTATGAAGGAGATATGTGCAGAACACATAGTCGCGGTGGTAACCCATCGGTCCAATCTTGAGGAAAAAGGGAATAAGATCCATTACCTAAAAACATACAGAGGTATTTGTAGATGAAACATCATCATCTATTATGGGTTTGTGTTGAGCATACGGAAACATCATGTCGGTGGACAAAAAGCGATAAGGGATAAGCTCTGCGAGTTGCGTGGCTTCATACAACTGCGAGTGAAAGTGTCGCGAAGATAGTGATGACAATGGAGGAGAAATTTGGACCAAGTGATGACGATGGATTGAACTCGGGATGAGTGGCGAAATCTCGTTTTCGGGGTCCCGAGTTAATGTTGTAAGTCCGGTTCTTGATGTTTACGTGTTAGGAAATACCACTGTCGTGGCTTTTGTGGTGTCATAACAAAACCACATTTCCATCCCAAAGCGAGTTCTGATCGTCTTGCGTGAGGCAGCCTTCCTCACCGTTCCTACTTTGCATTATTTCCCTAGGTTGGAGTTTGCGACCACCATTGGCCACAAACATTCTTTGGATGGAAAGTAGTAATTTTGGTGACACCTTTTTGAATTGTTTTAATGCCTTCAAAGCTTTTTTAGGGCCCATCAAAACCCCTTCGAGATTATTTGCGGAAAACCCCTTGAGATTATTAACCCCTTCAAAATTATTAGAGAGGAAGGCAAGGCCGTGCCGCCTTCTTCGCACAACCGCAGGAAGGCGGCATCCAAGTACTGGGATGCGGGGAGGCACCCAACTAGCCGTAACATCGGCCGGAACCAGCCGCCGCCCAGCACGCACGGAGGGAGGCGCCGGCATGCCGCCTCACGCTGGCCTTGGGACGAGGAGGGCGCCGGCATGCCGCGCCGGCCTTGGGACGAAGAGGGCGGCGCATGCCGGCGCGCCCGCCGCCTTGGGACGCAGAGGGAGGCGCCGGCCGGCGCCTCCCGGCCTTGGGGCCGCAGGCGCGGCATGCCGGCGCCTCCCGGCCTTGGGACGCAGAGGGAGGGCGCCGCATGCCGCGCCCGCCAGCCTTGGGACGCAGAGGGAGGGCGCGGCATGCCGCACCGCCAGCCTTGGGACGCAGAGGGAGGCGCCGCATGCCCGTGATGCTGCGATAGTGGAGGCGTGTCGGGAGTAGTGGGAAGCGCAAACGGAGTTCGACATATGCACCGGGTTTGGGGGTCAACAAATGTGGAGCCCGAAGAGATTTGAGAAGGAAGAAGGCAAGCGCAGAGGGCGTGACGACAACGACATCCCGACTATGCATGTCGCGGACGGGAGAGGCCGGAGGCCTCCATTCGTGATGAAGATTATTTATGAGGAATATCGGAGAGGCAAGATACCAAGAAAGTGGTTCGAAACTTGTTCTTGAAATTAGAGAATTTAAGGCCCATCCTTTCTTTCTCCGTGATGCAGCCTTCCTCACCGTTCCTACTTTGCATCATTCCCTAGGTTGGAGTTTGCGACCACCATTGGCCACAAACATTCTTTGGATGGAAAAGTAGTAATATTCTACCTATATGCTAAGGGAATCCTAACTTTGTATTCTATTTTGCTTTTATGGATGCATGAGAGCACCCATCAAAACACACATGACCAACAACCACGTCCCAAAAAGAAATGAAAAAAGCCAACGATGATATCGCTAAAGGAGTACCTAGTCTAAGAAAAAAAGAAAAGCTGATGTATAGGTGTTATATTTCTAATCCAATCATTTTATTTGTCTAGGGAATTGAGTTCATACTATATGCATTTTATGATCCACATCGAGTTTGAATCTTACAATTTTATTCTATTCTTTTCATAATATTTCATGTGTATAAGGAATTAAGTTTATACTATATGCCTTTTGTTACCGTCGAGTAAATTTGGATCTTAGTTTTCGAGGTAAACTGATCATTTAGTACTATATATGTATTGTCTGGGGTACAAAATACTTAACTATTTTCTAAACTTGTCAAGCTTCCATCCCTTAGTTCTATTTGTATCTTGAGTTCAAAGATATGACGACCTATACTCTCTTGCTAGTTTTTATTGCTTTGGCAATGGGCACCATGGTAGTGGATGGCAAGAATTTTGTTGAGCTCCAAGCATGTGGGCACTAAATCAAATTCACCGGATGCCCGACACTACGAGCAATACACCAACTTCCACTATCTCGAGTATGTATGAGATTTTCATTGTTTTGATTGTTGTTGGAAAAGTTTCCTAGTAATAATGCTAACTATAAGCGGAAGCATGTGTGAATTCTATAATTTATTTCTATGGTTATCATTTTCTTTTTATCTTTTAAGTAGAGTGATTTAAAATGATAAAAACTAATTCCAATGTATATTTTTTGTTGCTTTGACAATGTTTGTTATTCTAGGAGTGAGTGGTTATTCAACTCCTCGTGGAAGATATGTTAGGACGTCTAACCATATTGAGTCAAATGTGTTATACTCCATGAATACAAAGATTTTCATCTTCTCTCAAGTATGTACCGTTGATAGTAGATCGTGTTGCATGATATATTTCTTGGAGCAAATCTACGTCTGTGCTTGGTGACTTGATGCTTGCTTGGTAGGGCGGGCTAATTTTGGTGACACCTTTTTGAATTGTTTTAATGCCTTCAAAGCTTTTTTAGGGCCCATCAAAACCCCTTCGAGATTATTTGCGGAAAACCCCTTGAGATTATTAACCCCTTCAAAATTATTAGAGAGGAAGGGCAAGGCCGTGCCGCCTTCTTCGCACAACCGCAGGAAGGCGGCATCCAAGTACTGGGATGCGGGGAGGCACCCAACTAGCCGTAACATCGGCCGGAACCAGCCGCCGCCCAGCACGCACGGAGGGAGGCGCCGGCATGCCGCCTCACGCTGGCCTTGGGACGAGGAGGGCGCCGGCATGCCGCGCCCGGCCTTGGGACGAAGAGGGCGGCGCATGCCGGCGCGCCCGCCGCCTTGGGACGCAGAGGGAGGGCGCCGCATGCCGGGCGCCCGCCGCCTTGGGACGCAGAGGGAGGGCGCGGCATGCCGCGCCTCCCGGCCTTGGGACGCAGAGGGAGGGCGCCGGCATGCCGCGCCCGCCGCCTTGGGACGCAGAGGGAGGGCGCGGCATGCCGCACCGCCAGCCTTGGGACGCAGAGGGAGGCGCCGCATGCCCGTGATGCTGCGATAGTGGAGGCGTATCGGAAGTAGTGGGAAGCGCAAACGGAGTTCGATATATGCATATTTGGGGTAAAAATAACAAATGTGGAGCCCGAAGAGATTTGAGAAGGAAGAAAGGCAAGCGCAGAGGGCGTGACGACAACGACATCCCGACTATGCATGTCGCGGACGGGAGAGGCCGGAGGCCTCCATTCGTGATGAAGATTATTTATGAGGAATATCGTAGAGGCAAGATACCAAGAAAGTGGTTCGAAACTTGTTCTTGAAATTAGAGAATTTAAGGCCCATCCTTTCTTTCTCCGTATGCATGATTCGGATTGTGGATGAAGCTTGGACCAACTACAGCTCGAGTCATTTCGAAAGGTAGAGTGGAGGAAGGTGTCAGCTCTACTATGCATGATTGACCCGGAGTGCGACATTCAATCTATAGATCGGATAAGTTTAGAGCCAAGAAGTATGTCATGGGAGTGCTCGTGGCAATCACACCTATGCGATGAAGCATCCGGACATATCTCCATCAAGGCCGATACCAATGGATGGAAGCCCATGTGTATTGTGGGCTCACTTTACCGTAGATGAGGGTTCGCCACCACCACAACACTATGTCGACAACGGCGGAAGATGAATTTCATTGAGCAAGTAAGGTACTTGCGAGATGAGTTGCATTGCAAAGAGAGATGGTGTCAATATGAGCATGAACTGAAGTTCAACCTATAAGGTGCTAGGCTTGATAGATGATGATGAGGCCGAGAGGATGAGCGATAAGCAAAACAAGGTCCAATCGTACAAATATCCTTTGCATCGCCAAACTTGAGGGGAGAGTGTGGGAAAATGTCGATAAGATCTCACGAAGTGGGAGGCCATGGAGTTGCCAGAACAAGCCAAACATGTTGCCGCAGGAACTAGCAAGAAAAGCAAGGGGAAACGGAAGACTGCAGATGAGGCGAAGGCGGTGGACCAAAGTTTTGTGAAGCCAAAAGACATGCAAGGGAAGCCTTGGCGAAGTTTTCAGGGTATTCCACCGGGTGAGATGCCAAAAATGTTGATCGGTCACCGAGAAGGTCTGACAGTCTCATAGACCTCAATGGTATGGCCAAAGGAGATCACTCTTCGGAAGAAACTACATGTGATCCAAGTGGCTATGGCGAAGCATCTAGGCTGCAATTCATTCGAGATGGTAAGGAAGGAGTACCGGTGCACTCAACGGATGAAGTCATTGCATTTTATCGCTTTCAAGGGAAGGTGAGTTTTCTTGTCTTAATAGAACTATTGGAGCGCCGGCATGCCGCCTCCTCCCTATTGTCCCCATAATCGACTTTCGCAACCTCACTTGTTTTGTGTTATTTTGCAGCAAGTTAAAGATGTTGAAGACCAAAAGCTACCGGAAGATTTCCGTGCTTTTTATATTAGAGGTCCACACATGGAAAGGGCTGGAGGATGAGCAGAGGGCACTTGCGGACATGGACATGGAGGAAGGGCTGCAATCTTTCTGCCCAAAACAGAGGAGTTAGTGAAGTATCAAGTGGTGCGAGATGTGGCGTAAATGAGAGGGTTTCTTTGGGTCAAGTATACAACGCTGGTTATGGATGTCCCTAGAGATTCAACAAGGGAAGTATGATGTCAAACTTGAGCAAGAAATGGCAAACATATTTCATTCCTTCCATGACATGACAATGTGCGACGAGATCGTAATGATAGTAATGCATGGTGTGGAAGAGCCGCATATTGTCGTGAGAGTATGAGGAAGTGGTGTGTGTGGAGGCATGGTCTCATTTGTTTGGGACAAAACTAATATGCACAATGACCAAGGAGGCTTTGACACCGTGGAGTACATCACGGGTGGGGTGTGACCGCACGAGCAAGAAGACAAAGGTGTCCATCTGCCGAATACCTTGCGTGGCTCTTTCAATAATGGGCGCGGTTATTGCACACGTGGTGAAGAAGTTATTATACATGTCATTGGACAAAATTTGGTTGTTTCCGTGTCGAGGCCACGGGTCTAATGATGAAGTTGATCAAGAACTTCTCCAGAGAAGGAGATTGGATATTAGATGCATGTGCGAGTGGAACAACGACATTAGCGGCACTCCTTTGTGGCCGAAATTGCATTCTGTGGAGGTTGACAAACGCTGAGTTCATTCCGCAAAGGATTCATGGCTATGAAGTTTTTCTGGGGCAGAGGAGGAGGTTGACCCATGAGCCACACCGAGGCCCCACCCAATTCAGGCAAAAGAATTGAGCTTGTCCGAGAAGGATGCATCCTGTGCCAGTAGTCCCACTTGGGTTGAGCAGATGAAAGAGAAGACGGAGATCTTATAGATGATCGCCAAGAAACCCTGCATTGTGGCATCCCGACTATTTGGAGAAGAGCAAGGAGGATGCGGTCGATATCGCGAATGCTATGGTCGAAAACGACAATTTCGAGGATCCCGAGGATGCTCGACTCAAGGACGGAAGTTGTGTTAGATAGCGTGTCGGGACAATGCCCTCCGGAGCACAGCCTCAGAATCCTCGGTAGGGAAGTGAGTCTAGTTTAGTTTTGAAAGTTCCATAACCGCATGGTTAGAACTAAGACAGGCGCCGGCATGCGGCATGGTCCTTCTTTACTATGAGTGACATTGTTATTCGTTTTGACAAGGATGACTTCATTGCCTGCAAAATATCCGTAGACCTCGTTTCACACCTATAAGACATTAAAGTACTGCACGAGGTCCGAGAAGGATGCATCCCAGGTAGTCCCACTTGGGTTGAGCAGATGAAAGAGAAGACTGGAGATCTTATAGATGATCGCCAAGAAACCCCGCATTGTGGCATCCCGACTATTTGGAGAAGAGCAAGGAGGATGCGGTCGATATCGGAAATGCTATGGTCGAAAACGACAATTTCGAGGATCCCGAGGATGCTCGACTCAAGGACGGAAGTTGTGTTAGATAGCGTGTCGGGACAATGCCCTCCGAGCCACGCCCTCAAGCCGAGATCCCCCTCTAGGGAAGTGAGTCTAGTTTAGTTTTGAAAGTTCCATAACCGCATGGTTAGAATTAAGATGCGCCGCATGCCGCCCGTGCTCCTTCTTTACTATGAGTGACATTGTTATTCGCTTTGACAAGGATGACTTCGCTGACGCTGCAAAATATCCGTAGACCTCGTTTCACACCTATAAGACATCTGCCGTCACGCAGAGAGGTCCAGAATGCACCAACATACCCACATTCGTGTGAAAGCATCCACAAAACGGGGATGCGCTAACCCTGAAGCACTAAACTTGCAGACTACCGGACTGGATGGGGAACCCGAATTTGGTCCCGGGTTTTCGAAAGCGGGTTCGTATATTCCGCCGGTTCAAATATTATGGTGTTAGACCGATTTTGTGCAAGCTCACGTAAAGTCGCGGCCTCGATCTGGGGCCTCGACGTGCCCAATCAATTTTTTAACGGAAACGTTGGGGTAAAAAGAGGAGAGAAAATTACAAATTTGGAATTATGTTGAAAAATTTTCGTTACAAGAGGGTAGATTGTAGACAACTAGATGAAAATATTTCACCATTCAAGTCAAAATTAGAACACGAGGGTAAGATCTTAACGGCCAAGTGAAAGAGAAATCCAACACACCATGGGGTAAACAAAAATTTGCTAGTAAATCCCACCACAATCATTAATCTGGCAATAAAACATTTTATGTTAAGTACTATTCATGTGAATCCAGGATATACAAAAAACCAACAAAGAAATACATTCTTTGCAGAGTTTCTTGTATATCTAGAATGATTGTCCTCAAAATTTATTTCTTTTGCAGGTATTGAGAACTTTGCTTCAGCGCAGGGTTAGTTCTCGGATAGTGCTTCTTTTCGCCCCCTTGACTGATCTGTTGTTCTGTCTGTTATGTAGTAATTTGTATCCGTGTCTCTGTCTTGTTTGTTTTGCTCGGTTTGTGTTTACTGTTAAGATTCGTGGTCCCCGATTCGCTTGCTCTCTTGTCTGTTGTACTTTCTCGAGAGATGTGTTTTATCTGACAGTCATTCTGTCTCTCTTCGCTTATACCGGGTTGTGGTTTGCTGATATCGCAGGCCGCTGAAAGCCGGGCACCTTCAGCGCAAGTCGTCCTCTGATATCACTTCTTATTTACGCCCCCTGTATGTATCTCTGTTTGGACGTAGTTAGTTGCATCTTTGTCTTGTCCGTAGTTAGTTGCATCTTTGTCTTGTCCGTTTTGCTGACCTGTTCGTTCTGTTGTGTGATTCTTGTCTACATCTGGTCTATTGCATGTCCAGTTCTGCATCTCTCTTTTTTGTTGGGCCAATTAACTTGCTCAAGAGCTCTATTTGTTGCTCTTTCAATCTGTCATATTGCATTATACCTGGGCAGTTTCCTTTGTTGTCTACTGTTCTTTCATTACACGTTAAGTAAAAAGATTGTTCTTGAGTAGTCTACTCGGTCTCCTAAGACCTGGAGACACACCCCTCTTTTTAGAGATAGAGGTCGAAATGACCAAATTTTACATTTGAAATCAAATCAAATCGTGATTTCGTGGGTTTTTCCAGACACAAGGGTCAAAAAACACACATCGCAGATAACCTGTGGTTTTCATAACACCATTTCTAGCTTTATCATGCCATTTGATCTTGCAAATAATGGTCCCTTTGGATCAAGTTTGAAAATACCGCTTTCAGCACTTTCAAGGACACTTTTCCAAAATCGGTTAGTCTTTCAAAATCGCCAAGTTTGTGACGCTTTTTGAATATATGTACTAAGGAGCTATGTAGGAGCTATGTTATCTGTTTGTTGACTCGCAGATCGAAAAATCTAACATCTCCATACCTTCAACATAGTGTCAGGTCGTGATGGTTCTGCCAGGTCCTTGCCGTTTGATTCTATCTATGTTTGCATGTGTTCTGCCTCAATTGTATGGATCTGGGTGGCTGCCGTTCTTATCTATGTGTGGTGTAATGCTGGATTGTCAGTTCATGGCTTCCAAGCTTGAGTCCTGACTGTCTCATTGTTACTGCCAATTGGTTGCTTACTTTTCTTTGTCAGCAAGGATGTTGTCTCTGTTGTGAAACTTGGCTCAAGCGATGCTGACTCTGGACTTCCTGGATTATTTATTTCATTGCAGATATACGGTTTGCCGGCACGATTTCCTTCTGCTTTTGTGGTGTTCCACGAGTTCCTTCCAACTGTAAGTTTCACGTCGTTTTAGTTGCTGTTTAGTCTTCATGTGACCTCTATTGTTATTATCATGGTACATAGGTTTGTATTAACCACATTACATGTTTTTGTAGAAAATTGAACTACCTGGAATTTTCTGCCATCTTCAGGGTCAAAAGGTGTCCTCATAGTTAGGTTTGGTTTAGAGTCTACCTTTAATGCTTCCTCATGATGTTTACTTTGTCAGTTGCAACCTCAATTGAGGTAAAGCCGTTGTTGTTGTTGTCTATGGGCTAAGTCCCAATTGTCTGGAGGGTCTTTCGAATATGCTGTGGGTTTAAATGGATTATGATAGAGGCATGCAGCTTGTCCAGTTCTCTTGCATATGTTAGTTTTTTAGTTGTTAAACAATTATTCTTGTTAATTTCCTGTTTTGCTCGCGTTTTCAGACTTGTTCTTGGTGTTGTATTTCCAAAAATCTTTGTTGAACAGAAGGGAATCCTATCTAGAGTTTTTCTAGATTTTAGGAGTTGGCTATGTGTATTCTGTGGAAAAGAAAGCGGGAGGGAATGGAAATCAAAAGAACGCTCAATTTCAAGTGGCTTTCATTGTCACATATTTTGTCCGGATCGTCATTACCATTGCCTAGATCATCTGATCATCAATTTTTAGACCTTCCAGCACGTTTCAAGTGGGATTTCTTCAATTCAAGTAAGTTCATATGGCCGGTTAGCTTTCAAATTGTCTGTTTATATATGATCTCACCCCTCTTCCCTCGACAATATTACTTTCCTCTTGTGCATGTACCATGACTCCCTCCAGCCTCCTACATCTTCCCACATCCTCTACATCCTCCCACAATTGCTTTCTCCCATGGCTGCCTCCAACATCCACCAACATCCTCCCAGATTGACATCTTTGAAGGCCTCCATCACAGCAATTATCACATCCCTCACCACAGCCACTTGAACCTGTTGCACCCTGAACATCTCACAACAATCATCATTTTCCTTACCACAACCACTTGAAACCTGTTGGACCCTGAACATCTCAAAGAGCTTCCGTTCCAAAATGGGAGCATCCTTCAAGAGAGCATCCCTTCAAAGCCCTACACAAGACAACGCATGAAATCAGCAATTCCACATACTGCAACCCATCTTCTGCAGGATGATGCTGAAATTGATGGCGTTCTTGTTCATAGTGAAGGAACGTATTTGGGGCCTAAGAAGGCAGACCTGAAACTGCAAAAGCGCTTTTCTTTCAAGATGGCTACTCGGCGCGCGGCCGAGTTTGCTCAGAGGAGAAAAAGCGTGGACCAGGTCCTGACCTTTAGCTTTGGTGGAAGGCCCTCTGTTCGAGATTACTAACTATGTTCCTGTTACCGAGAGAGGTGTTGACTTTGTTGGTGAGAATGATCATTTGATTACTAACGATTCCATGGTCCTTAATGCTGCCAAGGCATGTCTGCAGATTGATAGTGTATGTGGGGCTGGCTTGGTGCAGCTGGACAATTGTGCAGTTCTCTGTCATGAGCAGCTTGGTGAGTTCTCTATGCTTGTGTTGGTGCCTAACCCTGAAGTGATCCCTGATCAAGAATGTCTTGATATGTTTGAAAGATTAAGGTGTGCGGGTCCTGAAGATGATTTTGCCATGGGAGTGGAAGAGATTGAGGATGAGACTCAGTTCAGAGAGTAGGGGTTTGATCCTTCTGTACCTGATGGTACTGTTAATGATGCTCTGAGTGGTGGTGAGGATAAGTCCAAATGTCAAAATAATTGGTGCCGAATTTGTCTGAAGGCCTTCATGAAAGTAAGGTGTGTCAGACGTTGGGATAGAGTGATCGAGGATATTCCCCATAGGAATCTTAACCTCATATGGATTCCATTTTTTCACCAAGTGCGCAATCTGAAAGACAACACCAGATTCTCTCCAGAAACGTAATTTTCTATCCCTTTTCATTGAGTTATTTTTTGTTGAGAAGTTTCTAAATGTTATCATTTATGCAGGTTAATGTCCTTTTTTCGAGGGTTCAATCGAATCTTGATTAGAAAATGTGTGTTGGACCAGAGCCATCTCGGATCTAATGTTCCTGTGATCAATATATTTTACGGCATATTCTATGGGGCCCAGGCTGCCCTTGTTGCCTCCATGAAAACCAGCAAGGATCTTGGTATCGTTTCATGTCGGAAGGAGGTAAAACTCATTTGTGACAATGATGAGCGGTGCATATTAGGGCACCAGGATCACCAATGTTATTTTGGCCGTGGCGCCCAGAAAGGGTCTGGCCCACTGTATCTTGGTATTGCTTCGTCTCGTGTCTTTGTCTTATTCCTGTTGATGGTTATATTTCTATGAATCAGGTGTACATATTTTTGTATGAATCGGTTTGGTGTCCGTGGGGGAGAGGAGTTGCACAACGTTCTTATCAGGTATTTTTCCTTTTCATCGGATTCTGGTGGAAACTTTGTACAGTACGTTTATTTTACCTTTTAACCTTGTAGTTTCTCTGTCTCTTTTAACCCTATAGTTTCCATGACTATGTTGCTCACTTTTTTGTACTGTCTGCAGATATGAGGAACGTATGTAAAAAAACTATAAAGTTGATATGTGCAACTACCAAAGTGAGCATTTTCGGCCAAAGGTTAAGAATTACGAGCTGGATTTAATTCAAACCTTCAGAGCTTTCATCGATCACTTCCAAATGACACCCTCTCCGAGTATCAACATATGCATGCGGCTGAGTATTAGAAGATGTAAGAAAAAGACGCAAGCATAATGGTGTGAACTCCTATCCAAAGTGGACTTCCAATGATCAAAATCCATCTATTCAAGGGTTTCTCTTCAATTCGCCAATTGATAATCCAAGGTCCAATGTAAGTTCAAGTGTGAATCTTATTTCAGGTAAAGAAAAGTTTTTATTGAGGTGAAAAAACGATGGGAAGAGCCCATCCAGGAGGGGACAACCAGAGGGCACCAAGGGGACAATCTTATTTCTGGGAGTTGGTTCTTTAAGTGTATCACTAAATAATTTTTTTTGTTTTGATCAGGATAGGTGTTCTACCATTAGCAGTAGTCAATGTGAAGCCTGACATAGTTCTTTCCAGCCAACCTGAAGATGTAAGTTCACCTTTGTGTTAAGAAGTTATTTTGATGAGTAATAAAGTTTTGATAAGTGATAATTTTGCAGGCTTACGCTGCATGTTTCTTACAAGCCAAAACCATTGACAATGTATGTGTGGGTTCAGATGTCGTTGAAGGATGTGTGGGATCGGATTTCACGTAACCTGACTCTCTTATTTTGATGGCAGGTTCCGCCCATTGCTGCCATGGATATTGCTCTCCGTGAGAGCAGTGTGCAAGTTCCTTCCATGAGCACTAAACCATAATTATCATATGTTGATGAAGATCTGTGTGTCAAGAAGGCAAGTTTCTATAATTTGTGCTTTGTTTTCCTTTGTGGTATTCTTCAAGTTGAATTTATTCGGTTTTTTTTGCTAGCAGGTAATCTCTGTGGCAATGGATGTTGATACTGTAAACAACTTACTATCACCATCTATTTGCATACAAGCTAAACGTCCTGAAAAGATAATGTGTTTTGGCTTTGTTTGATTTGGCATTCCCATTCAAGTTGGCCTTTTTTTTTTTTTATGGCAAAATTTACAGTCAATTGCTTAAGGTCCCAATATTTATGAGAGCAGCCTATTTGTTCGACAATTCAACATCATCAATGGTGGCACTTTAGAGTCCTGCAAGGTGGACGCAACTGAGGCAGTTAAAGTTCAACAGCGTAGGAATGTGGTAGCACAGGACGAGTCTCAGCATGGCCAGTATAGCACATTTGAGGAGCCTCTGACTGAGATTTACCAACAACGAGAGCTGGAGCATGCCCTTGACAGCTATGGAGAGGCGATCACACAACATACCAAGACACAAGCTGCAAACAACAGATCCATGACGTTTGGGAACCTGAAAACCAAAGAAACCCTCAAGTGTAAGGTGTAGAACAACAGCCGATAAACCAAAATGCCCGGATTTGCAATAGACCATGAAGGACTGCACTCGGATATAGTGAATAACAAAAAGAACAAAAGAGATAGGAACCAAGACTCATACACCATTTACGAAAGCAGCGAGAACAGACATGCATCACTAGGGAAACAGTCGCACAAATGCCTCCTTAAAGCACATACATAAGCCGTAACCAGAGCAAAACATCAGGAACAGAACTGCGCTAGAGGTGGCAGGCTTTCAAGGTCTGCGAGTAAACAAACAGGTCTCAAAGAGCTACCACAAAAAGGAAGTATAAAACAAAAGCGTGCAAGAAACCTTACGTGTAAGGTTAGACGACAAACGCAAAACAACGCCCAGGAATGTGGAGTGAAAAGTGACAGTAATTAAGACCACGTAGAACAGCGCTCGGCCATAGCGAGAACAGATAGGACGAGAAAGCGAGATGCAAGAACACGAAAGCTCACGAAACAAACACGAAACAGCGCAAGCAAGAGATCTGGGAAAAGACGCAGACGCACAAAGCCTGCCTCAAGGTAAAGCATGCCTCAAGCACAAATGCTCACATCAACCACAAAGCATAAAAATACAATCATAAAGGAAAGTAACGAAATGACGCAGTCACTGCATACTGCACAGGGGAACAGAAGCCAGGAAAGGCGAAAGACATTTCTCTCAGAAGAGTAGGCTTTTATAGCCTATCAATCCCTAACATCTCTCTCTGTCGGTGTCGACAATCTCTCTCTACCAGACATGATTTAAAATTGCCAAACCTACAGTCCGAGGCTTGTTCCCGAACCTACCTACCTACTGTGGAGTGTGAACTTGTGTCTAGGGACACCATGAGGTCCACATTTACCCTCAATGTCGTTGTAGGCCTAGGATTCTCTCCCAAGGGAATGGTTTGTGCCAAGGGATGCTAACTTCTATCACTACTGACCCTTGCCTAAGTTGGGACACACCTGCCGTCACCTTTCCTATTTGTCTTCTCAACTACTACTGTCACTCGACTTGCCTAACTACCGCGGTTCGCATTCCACGACCGCCGCTCCCGAGCTCCTACCACGGTGGCCCTCCCCACTACCAGGTAGTGGTTACAACTACCGAGATGGGTCCCACAACAAACCCTAGCACCTTCTCTCTGGCGCGCGGCGCCGCAAATCCCTTCCACGGATGGCTGTCTCTACTCGCAGGCCGGGTTTTATTCTGCACTCTAGGCTCTAAACTCAGACCGATTCTTAGAAGCGGAAGTTCCTAGGTTATCGCACACCCGTTCCACACACACACACACCCACACACACAAACAAAAGAGCGCCACTCACACACTATTTCTCCAGGGAACACTGTCCCCCATGTGCACTTTCCACAGACAGCACCGGCTTGATTTCACAATTTCCACATACCAATCCCCATTGTTAGCCCCTCAATCCGTCCTCCTTCTCTTCCCACTTCCGATCTCACACCTCGCATCGCGTACAGCACTCGATCTCTCCTTCACCTGATCTCTTCTCTCTCTCTTTTTCTCCCCCTCAATGCACGCACAAGCTTCCAACCATCTACTCAACACTCTCTTGATTTCGGAACACAACTAACAGGAACAAAGGTGAAGGAAATAAGAACCCCTTGAAATTCCCCTACCGCCGGCCGGCTTCCACTACCACTTCCCCCTTTCGCGGCCGCTTCTTCCTTCCGCAACCGCCCTTCCAATTTGCCTACCGTCTTCGGAACATAGGCCCCGCACACCCCAGTCAGCGACCACTCACCAGTTCAACTACCGCCCGGTTGGTTCGACCACTAGCCTATGGACTTAGCAACCTCTGCCAAATATGAGGACACCCTCCCCCTATATATACGCCTTTTTATTAAATATTCCAAGACCAAAGGCCAAGGAGTATCAAGTTCATAGTCTAAGGACCGATTATTATTTAACCCAGAAAAACAACCCCAAAACTCATAGGCCAAGGACACTTTCTACTATAAATATTCCTTCCTACTGACAACTTGACTCACTTTAACACCACACATGACAAAAAAACAAAAAAAATCACTCAAAGACACAATCCATCAGGGAGTTTCTAGATTTGAATCGTTTACACCTACCGTCGCGATTGGTTAACGCCAGCCGCCGCCGCCACCCTAATTCTCCAAACCTAATTTAAATTCTCCTAACCTAAACACCGAAGCCACCAACATGGTTTACATCTTCATATGATGGATGTCAAACCAATCAGAGATTGACTCGCAGGTAGGTCGCTGGAAGCCTCTCGAACACTACATCTTCTCTTACTTGTGTCTCTTTCCTCCGCTACAGGCTTCTTTCTAAGTTACTTCCGCTTTCTCTCTGAGCTCGCTACTGCCTACTTTCTATCGGTGCCGAGGCTGCGCAATCGCCATGGCTGCTTTTGGAGGGGTTTCACATCTTGTTCCTCATTAAGGAGTTGCTGGAACCACGTTGCTGGCACCCTGGACTAGTTGTGCTCCTTGGACGCTGCCTCCGAACGAAAGCCACCTTTAGTCTGATTCTTCACTTCTTTTGATGTAGTATTTGATGAAATATATCTAGTTTAGGGCACTATTCATTAGGGCCACATCACTTAAACATTATTTTATCATCTAGGGCATTAGGTAGTTATCTATTTAGTTGTTCTAGATAGTTAGTTGTTAGTAGTTACAACAACTTGGTGGTTATAACAACATAATGTTATAACCACCTAACCACCTCAACCACTTAGCCTATATAAAGGCTTGTACTTTACTATTTAATTCATTGCATTGTACTACTTTGTATCTAAGAGGAAGGCGTGATTTTCATCATGGTACCAGAGCATCTTGCTCTCCACTATGCGTGTGCAGCTTCAAGCATCTAAGGAGCTTATCTAGGAGGCACTTTCCAATCTAGCACCTTGCTAGATGGATTGTGTTCATTCTAGAATTGCTGCTCTTTTATGTTTTCTTCTCATGCGAATATATCTTTTCTAATAATGCTTTTATGCACTAATTCCTTGTCCCCCTTCCATGGAAGTGTTTTCCCTTAGAAGGAGGAGGCCTAGAATTAGGAAAAGAGATTTCCCTGCAAGACAACAAGAACAAGTTAGGAGCAAGAACATTAGAAGCAATAGAAGTTTACACATCATAGTAGGTGTGGACTACGGACTTCCCTTGGGGGTTAAGAAATAAGTAGGGTTTTGTTTTTTTGTAGGAGCGGAGGATAAAATAAGGCGGAAAAGGGAGGAATAAGCGGATAGATCCGGACTGCACCGAGTATACCCGACCTGGAGTGGCAACGACCTGACTATGGCGTGCGCCGACCACGCCGGGTACTGGGATAAGTCCGGACTCACCCAGTCCAAGGTGATAAGTACGCCTGTGGAAAAGTAACTTAGAAGTTGAGCCGTGAGGACGGACTAGGCGGCGCCACGTGGACGGGCCCGAGTGGAGGTCGGCATGCACCGCCAGACCGAGCCAGGGCCGCAGGCAGTATTCACGCCCGCTGACGCGGAAGGCCGAGTACGCGCGCGAAGGCCGAGTAAGCGGAGGCGTAAGGTCGAATAAGCCATGACCTCCTGCGCTGACAGGAAGAGGCGCCTTCCGCCCCGTTACTCCCAAGGCGCGCCCAAGGGGAAGGTCTCCGCGCACCGACAATTCGCAGCCTCGCGCCCGCAACCCGCTCGGCGCTATCTCTTGAGCGCCCAAGCACTCGAGCGTAGTTCACCGGGGTTGGAGAAGCGAACGCGAGGAGGGCGCGCGCGCTGCTGAACTCCCGCGCCATGCGACAAGGGAGACGAGGCGATGGCACCCAAAAGCTCGGAAGTTTGGGAGCCATGGAACCTCGTGGAGCGCAACATTGTGACCCGCGCTATCCGGACTTTGGGCCCCGGCCGAGGAAGCGGAGAATTAGTGGAGGAGTGGCACTGGATGTGTTCCAGACGGCCCGACGCTCGACAACACACCGTCCGGAGTTCGCCCAAGATGTTCAACAAGGAGGTGCGGTCCAAGAACCTCCGGAGGACCCGAGGCGATGGACCTTGAGGTCCCGAGGGCGGCCTACAACCGCCCAAAGGAGGAAGAAGGGGTGTGTGCCGAGCCTCAAGGTGAAGGGAAGATAGGGCCGCAACAAGCGGCGATGCCGAGGCTCGAACGCAGAGACCACCAACGGCCGGGGTTGATATCCGACCCGCCGGATACCGAGTAAGGGCGGTAGCCCGGATCATTGTCCATTGAACTCGCCACCAAGGTGGATCACCTTGGTGATAACCTCGCTGGTATTCTCGCATGCGCCGGGAAGAGGGCGGATCGGGGAAGGATTATCTTCGCCTGCTTAGTGAGGCCCCGCAAGCTCGGACCGAGAAGCCTCGCCATGGGCCGCCCCATACCGATCCATGTATGGGGACATTTCGAGCTCAAGGAGGGAGAGCTTGAGCGGGCGCCCAAAGGACCGAGGCCCCGCCGGAAGTGGAGCGCAAGAGGTGGAGGCCGACCAAGGCCAAACGGACCCGGAGGAGGACGATCGAGAGGAATTCGACTCCATACGTGAACGGACCCCTCACCACCTGTGGAAGTATGGGAGGAAATCCGCCTCCTCCCGGTGCCCCACCGGAGTGCCCAAGGAGGCCTGACCCAATAGCCCACCACCACCACAACCACTACTGGAGCTCACGACCCGGAGGGAACCAAGAGACGCAAGACTACCAACGCAAAGACCTCGACGGTGCCAAGACTTACCCCGCCTACCTGAGTGGCAAGAAGCGGAGGAAGCGGTAAGGAGGGCAGAAAGGGACGCTGCCCAGGGAGCAGGAGGACACTGGCAGCAGCCGCACCCGGAGCCGGTCCTGTCTCCGACAGGAAGGGGCAAAAGGGCTTGCTCCCGGACCCCCTCACCTCCTCCGAGCCCCAGGAGAAAAAGGGCGGAGAAGGAGCTCGCGGCCAAAAGGGCCAAGGAGGGTGAAGCTCCGAGTCAAAGACTCAGACCCAAGGGTCCCGATTAGGTCCGGAGAACCCACCTGACTCCCGGACTGCGTGGAGGTCTGGATGAAATGCCGCTCCCACTACGGACTTTGTGGGAGCCTCACTGGCGGCCGTGGAAGAAACACGGCGGTCCTGCCACCGCCATGGATCAGATGCTTTGGGGTCTCGGGATGGCCGAGAAGACCTGTGAGGTAGAAGCCACCCGAGGCGCATGGTACTCCTCCGTGAGGCTTGGAGGGGCCTGGAGGCAGGAGGAAGGCCAAGCTCGGCCGAATGGAAGGGAAAGGGAGGCCGAGAGGAAGTCCGTCCATCCGCAAGGACCGGACTAAATTCCTTCACCGGAGGAGCACCAAGGCAAAAGGGCCAAGGAGGCCCAAGGCCGAGGACCTCCGCAGTGAGAGGGGTAGCGCAGCAAGGCTAAGAGGCCCGGGCGCAAGCGAGCGCCGACCGCGAGGCGGCCCGACCAGACCAGAGCCAAGCCGGAGAGGCTCTGTGAAGGTGGCCAAGGAGGCGGAAGCCACGGCACCGCGATCACCATCGGCGTGATCGAACCGTGGAGGGAGGCTACGGGTAGCCACGCCAATCAAGGCCGAGCAAAGCAAGCAAGAGAGCAAGCACGAGCCGCTGAAACACCGGAGGCCAAGACCGGAAATCGGGACCTGGCGCAGCAGGAGGTAGAAGGAGGAGCCGGAGGATGCAAGGACACCTTGGAGTTACAACCCCAAGACGCTGGGCAAAGCAAGGGGTTCTCAACGAGAGTCCAAGACTTCGAGGGAGCGCCCACCGCCTCAAGATGGAGGAGGCGGCGAGCAAGCGCGACCACCAGCCTGTGAAGTTCGCGACAAGGAGATGGAGGATCTCCTGACTCACCGTGAGGTGGAGCAAGAATGCAGGAGATGGAAGACCGCAAGGAGACCTTGAGTCGCAGCCTTCAAACTACCATTGAGAGGAATGGTAGTCCGCAGACGGTCGCGAACGCGAACGAAATAGAGCGGCTGCTGGCGATGACGGCATGGCGAACAGGAGCAGGACGCCGAGATGGAGAAGGCTCGGCGAAGCCCGAGCCCGCAGAGTTGCCCGACCGTCTGGAGAGGAGATGGCGAGTTAACATGTAATGGACGGAGAGCGAGCACCGGAAGCGCATAAGAAGCCGTCCAGCTTGAGGAAGGCGAAGGGGAACGCTATGTTATGGTAAGCCGGCGGAGCAAGCGAGGAGTTGGAGCAGTGGAGCAACGGCGGCCGCGGGAGGTGACCGAGGCACCCTGCGGAAGGCCCGCCTATCAAACCTCAAGGGAGGTGGTCCAACAAGCGGGCAAAGACGTCACCCGAGCACCTATGGCGAAGGAGTATCGGTGCCCGCACACGTGGAAGAGGCAATCCAACAAGTGGATTCGGACTTTGCCTATTACCACACCGAGCTAGAGGCCTCTCACCACGAATAGACGGACCCCGGAAGGCCTGAGGGGAAGAAGGGCATGGGGACAGACAGGGACTCTAGGGGCCCTGTTTGGAGACGACGGCAGAGGGGGAGAAGAGCCTCAAGAGGAGCGAGACGCAACGGACCCCAGGGTAAGTTCACCGCAACCGCCTGAGAAGGGAGGTGACCCCAAAGGGAAGGAGGAGCCAACCCGACCCAAGACAAGGGTCGGGGGGTAGGGATGAGGACCTAGCAGTACGAGGTCCACTGATAAGGGGTCCGGAGCTTGGGGACCGGACCAGAATGGACCGAGGTCCGAACCTCAGAGACGAGGCCGACCACCGACCGGACTGTGAAATAAGACTGACTCGGAGTTCAGACCGGAGTCGAGACCGACCTCGAGGTCCTGACCGCAAGAAGGAGGAGCCCCTTCGACTTACGCTAGGGGAGCAGATAGGTGGCCCCACCGAGGGGACCCACGGGAGGCTGTGGAGGATGACGCGTGAACGGGCGGCCGCCGACCGCCGCCAGAGCCCAACCCCGATGTGATTCCGGAGAGAGGAGGGTCCGCCTCGCGGATCATCCGATTGGGTGCGCCAACCGCCGTGACGGGAGATTGGACCACCAATCCCAAGGCGGAACCCGGACCTTCCACCCCACCGACAAGGAGATAGGGGAATAGGATGGTAGGCCGATTAGGTATACCGAAATGGCCATCCTAATAGGTGTGTAATAAAGACGACTTGGGCGTAGTATAAGAGGGTCAGCCTCAATAAATCATCTTCTCTTGGTGTTGATGCTGCTCTGCACCTTTGTGTGTCTTCTGCTAACGTGAGTCCCGAGTCACCCAGCGAAAGCACTCCCGGAGAGATTGACTGTGGTCCCGTGACGGACCTAACGTGTTGTGGTGTGCAGGGAGGGTGACTGGGACCCGTGCTCGCCTGCAGCCGCGCCGCCCGGACCGGAACGCTGGAGCCGAGGGGACTCGGGAGGCGGCAGAGTCTTGGACGAGAGGCGGAACGACGGAGGAGGTCCGGACTATGTAACCCGCCGTTTTCCCTAAGACCGATAAGTGTAGTGTGAGTGGAGAGAGGAACGACGGGTGTGAGTGACGAACGTGAACGATACGGACGCCGAACGTCCTTAAACGCTTGGCCATACCGCCCGTAAGGGTGATTGTTGCGAGTAGTTAGACGTGAACTAATGAATGTGTGCGTTGGAACTGAACGGACGCAAAGTAAGACGAGAATCGCCTGAAACGCTGCAAACGGAGCCTGTCATTCCCTTGGGAACGGACTCCTTCCTACAACGATACGGGATTGTGCGCGCCCGGCTGGCCGTCAGCGAAAGTCGCGCCACAGAAGGAGAGATTGATGAAACATCTTCCTGCATAGCTAACTTCATTGCATCTATTCTAATTTCTAAACCAGATCAAGGGAAGTTGATTAAGCTAGCTATACGTGATTTGCTAGAAGTTCTTAGCCCAATTCATGTCAAAGCATTAGAGGGTACTTCGATAGTGGAGCCACTTCACACATCTGTCATAATAAACAATCATATGAGTCCTATTCCCCAGCTATAGGACACCAGACTGTCTTACTGGGCGATGACCATAACCTCCCCATTTTAGGTGTAGGTTCAGTTAAACTCAGATGTTCTTCAGGTCACACTCTCCTTCTTTCCAACGTCGTTCATGTACCATCCATGTGTAAAAATTTTGTGTCAGCTGCTAGTTTATGTATAGAACATAATATGCAGGTTATTTTAGATGCAGATAATTGTATCCTTACTTACTCTCCTAGTGAGTCCCTCAACATATGCACAGGCACTATAGAGGACGGGTTATATAAACTCTCAGTCCAAGTGGGATCCTCATATGATAAAATTAATGTACCTTCCCAGAACTCTGTCACCTCCAATACAACTGTACTTTGGCATTGTAGATTACGACATCCTAACAGCCAAAAGCTTGTACAAATGTCAAAGGGAAACCTTTATAGAAACCCTTCCCTTACTAAGATAGAACCATTATCATGGTGTGAAGCTTGTGTCCTCACTAAAAGACATCAAGCACCTTTCCAAAATAACTCTCCCCAGCAGGCTAAGGCACCCCTAAAGTTAGTTCACACCGACATTTGTGGCCCAATTTCTGCACCATCCTTCAGCGGTTGTAGATACTTCATTACTTTCATTGATGATTTCTCCCGCTTTACCACAACATACATCCTCAAGCACAAAAGTGAAGCTTTTAAGTACTTTAAGGATTACATGATGTGGGCAGAAAGACTTATAGAGAAGAAACTCAAGACCCTTCGTTCCGATAATGGAGGCAGTTTATATCAAATGCTTCTCGATTTTTGTCGAGCTCAAGGTATAGCTCAACAACTTATGGTATATACACCTCAAAATGGCGAGCAGAATAAGAACTCACGCCTTCAAGAGATGACAGGTTGCTTGCTCTCCCAAGCTAGTTTAATTAAACCATATTGGGCAGAAGCAATGATAACAGCAACATATCTCATTAATAGACTACCAACCTCAGCGGTTAAAGGTATGATACCTTATGAAGCATTCATTGGAAGAAAGCCTTCCATCGACCACCTTCGGGTTTTTGGTTGTACAGCGTATGTTTATATTCCTAAACCACAAAGCAAGAAGTTAGATGATAAGGCTGCCAAATATACTTTTATTGGCTATACAGAAGGTATCAAAGGATACAAATTATTTGATCGAGCTACTAAGAGACTCATTTACGCCCGCAGCGTTACTTTTCATGAGTCTCCCATATTATCTCCAATGAATTCAAGATCTCCTGTTTTTGTCCCAGACGACAATCATCTATCCTCATCCTTTGATGATGATGAATTTATTAGCCTACATTACTCTCCTTCCTCTCCTTTGGTTGAACCTATATTGTAGGAGGAGGAGGAGCCACCTTCTCCACGACGACCCACTACTCCACATCCGGACATGGAAATTCCTCAACACCTTGACGATATTCATGATATCCGGATGATGACTTTTGAGTCGAATATCCGGATGATCACCGTTCCCCTATAGTTGAACCACAAGCATATGAAGAAGAAGAAAACTCTTTAGAACAAGTCGTCAACGAAGATGCACAACCCGCACTAAGGTACAACCTAAGAACTGCACTGCCTCGGGCTCGGGATGAAAGGAACCACCCTTAGGATACCTTACCACTTTTGATGATCCCTCCTCACCTTCTCCCATTTTCATCAAGTTGTTTATAAAGCTACAATTGATCCTCAAGAGCCGCTAACCTTGAAACAAGCTTTTCCTCTACGAGAAGGATTTATGGAAAGCCGCGGACTCGAGTATGATTCCCTAGTTAAGAACTCTACATGGGAATTAGTCAAACCACCAGGGAGAAAAATAGTAGGGAGCAAATGGGTCTTCAAAATTAAACGTAAGCGATGGTTCCATTGAGAGATACAAGGCAAGACTAGTAGCGGATACGGGTGCCTTAAGATATACTAGGTTGGCATATTGGGTTTGTGCCATAAGAAAACCTTAATCCAGCCTTGGCTAATGGCTTAGACTTGTAAATAACCTTGGGTTGTACAAAGATCCTTTGAGTTTCAAAGTTAGTGATCACATTTGTGGTACGGTCGGAGCTTGCGGAGAAGCCATGCCATAATGACTATTTTACCAAAGGCTACATACTGCTAGATGTGGTGCATTCAAATGTATAGTGGAAGGCGTGGTAGGTAGTGAGGTTGCTAGAAGTGGTTTGTGTGACCTTGGAGGGTCCAAGAGGCGCTTGTGAAGCTAAGGCCAAGGAGCGAGGACCTTAGAGTTTGTGTTGAGAGGGCCGATAGCAATTACGTGGTTCAA